>JAVJIF010002800.1:0-126667 GCA_038442645.1 Agave tequilana
AGCTTTGGATCAAGCTTGGACCAAGTCAAGAAGATGAGAAGCCTTCAAGTGAAAACTTCAAGAAGATGAAGACTTGTGTCTATGTATAAGATTTTGTTTTTGTTTTAGATAAATGTAAGGATAGAGTAGTTGGTGGATTGCTCAAGTACACACACACACACACTCTTGATAGAATTGTTTTCATAAAAGATTTTTGGTTTAGAAAAGATTTTCTAGTTTAGAAAATACTATTTTGGTTTTTGGTGTTTCCCATATACTTATCTTTTAACCAAAACCAAGTTTAGAGCTTTATGACAAAAACATAGATATTTTATTATGATTGTGTAGTGGATCATATCCATACACACTATGCCTTAAAAGTATATCTTGTTTTTGTATTTGATGAAGATTTGGAAAAACATGTTTTGGAAAAATATTGTTTTGGAAAATACAGTTTTTATCATGAGCCAAATATTTTCAAGTTACGAAAATAGTCCAATCTTTTATAACATGCCTTGATTTTGTGCAAGCATGTTTTATATCAAAGTATATTGGTAAACTATTTTTGTAGATTTTATGTATTTTATGGGATTTATTTGAGCCAAAAAGACTAACTTTTTAATCCCAGAAAACTGTTTCAGGCTTCGGATAAGTCGACTTACTACCTTTATAGTCGACTAATCCTGGAGTCGGCCGACCGGAACGGTCGACCGACGTGCACAGATGTTCACGCCTTTGTGCACTGGAGGACGGCCGACCGTACGGGTCGACCGCTCAGAGAGCTCTGCTCTCTGGAAGTTCGGCCGACCGTACGGGTCGACCGACAGAGAGTTAGACTCTCAGCTCCAGTGGGTCGGTCGACCCTGGCGGTCGACCGTGGCTCCAACGGTCTGATTTCTGATCGTTGGCGGTTGACCGCACGGGTCGACCGGCAGCTCTGACAGACCCCAAGGCTATATGTTTCTGGCCTATAAATTTGAGGGTTTGGTCATTGTTTTAAGCCAAGTTTTTGGAGACTCTTAGAGCCAGTTTTTCTCATTCATTCAAGAGGTTTTTCTCCACAAAATTAGAGCCAATACTTCCAATTAAAAGGAGAGTTTATCAAGAGTGTAAAAGAGATTTTTTGAGGTTTTCACCAAAGATTCTTTCCTTGTTTTCTCACACCAACACTTGAGCATCCATTGAGCTATTCATCTTATAGGAGTGTTGTAGTGAGAGTTTAATTGGTGATCAAAGTGTTTAGATCACCAAAGATCTTTTCTTGTTCTTTGAGGAGACGGCCAAGTGTGCTCGTGGTTGTTTAGGGTTCGGGTGCGAACTCTTCGTGTTTGAGGTGCGGCCTCGGCGAGCTAGTGAGCTTGCGGTGTGTACGGGACTAGAGAGTCCGAGGGCTTGTAGGTGTTGCGGCACCGAGGAGAGATCCATTGGGATCTTGCATAGTGGAAATCCTTCGTGTGTCGAAGGCGGGGATGTAGAGCAAGTGTGCTCGAACCTCGAAACATACCTTGTGTTTGCGATTGCTCACTCTTCTCTCTCTTTGTCTTTTTATATCTTGCATACTTTTATTGTGCTATCTTTATATGCTAGATATTCATTTGTACTCATATTGATATACTTGCTTGGGTTTGTTTGCTAACACTTGTATTCAACCAAGAGAGCCAACGCAGCACCTCAACCCATTCAAGGGAATCTAGAGGAGTTTGTCCAGAGCCCTTCACGGGAAATTCAGCAACACTCTTGTGTTATACATAGTGTTTAGTGTAAAAGTTTAATTAGGTCATAATGTTTTAGCTTCCGCATTATTTGCATCATTTGGCTTTTAGTGACCATTAGATTAGCCTTCACCTATTCACCCCCCCTCTAGGTGAACCTTCAATTGGTATCAGAGCTTGGTACTCTGATTTGGGTCTAACAGCCTAGAGTTAAAGATCCTCATTTTTAGGCTAATCACAATATTTGTACACACACATGGAGTTCATGTCACCACCCACCTTTGACATTCTTAACATCCAAATTTGGAAGGTTAAGATGTTTGTACCTCAAGGCCTTAGGCATTCATGTATATCTTGCTACCACTAATGATGCTTATATTAATAATAGCAAGTACTTTGAGGCTAATGCAAAAGCCCTTCATGCTTTAAAGTCAACCCTAAATGATGATTATTTATCTAGGGTTTCTAACTTTGATTCGGCTTTTGTAGTTTGGAACACCCTCATCTCCCTTGGCGAAAAAGATCAAATGATAGAATTAGAAAAACTGATCAACTTAAGAGTTGTAGAACTTTAAGTCCTCTTTCTGGATCATCTTGAATCATCAGATTTGAGTTATGGTAGCAAAAGTTTTGATTAAAATACTAAATGTATCCAGCTAGAATCTGAGTCTGATGTTTCATCTCATCCATTGATCTTCTCTCATCATTTATCCCTTTAGATTTGGACTCTGTATTTAATGTTATCCTCGGTTGATCTTTAGCTTTAACAACCTAATTCACAAAAACTGAATTTAACCAACTGGATTTGGGATCATTCTCCTCTAACCAAATAAATCTAGTTAAATCTGAATTTAACTAATATTTATTTGATTTTATCCTTTTTCTCCCCATGATTATCTTCTGCAAAATAGACATTTAAGACAAAAAATTTAGCAGATTTATTACATGATAAATGTGGAATGTAATAAAGAATAATGCAATTAATGTGTGCAATCACACCCTCACACTTATCTTTTGCTCGTCCTCAAGCAAAGCAACTAAACTATACTGAGGATTATTAGACAACTTTCGCAGGTCACGCGATTGCACTGAGCATGTATAACAAGCCGTTAAACCTCTAGGTTACCCTAAAGGAAAAGTTTGTCTCGTGAGGGTTTTCAGTGGATTACACCCACAAAATCCGTTAAGAAAGAGAAAAATGTTAGTAATTTGAAAACACATTTTGAAAGAAAAATATTTGAAATATTATTGTAAGTTTAAGTAATCTATAAGTTATAGGAAAACGAAATTTTTCATTCCTAAACTTAGCCTCTATTCAAAAATTTGTTATCAATCAAAGTAAGGAGTCAAATTGTACTTCTCATCTAGTCTATTACTTTACCCTACGTCATATGCACCTTGTGACCATGAAAATTTTGACTAAGTGTTCTTTAACTCTAACTCTTATGCCTATATATATATATATATATATATATATATATATATATATATATATATATATATATATATATATATATATATATATATATATATATATATATTGTGGTATTATTCCTTAGATCTTAGGCTTTCTAATCTGCCATGTAACGAGCCTTTAATCGATGACCCCCAAACCAAACGGTCTTAGGACACCGGGTGAGAAAACACCCCAAGGACTTAAGACTCGAGCAAACAAGGCACGAAACTAAGGATTTTATCATATGAACCACTTTTAGGCGTGAATACTTATGCTTTATTAGGACAAATACTCAGCTTAATCAGAGGATTTTTTTTATATATTTTTTCTCAAACTTATCTAATCATCTTTCGCATAAATACCAAGGCTTACTTAGTCCAAAGCACCTAGCTAATAAATAATTAGATATGTTCATCTTTCATAGATATTTTTTTTTCTTTTTTTTTATAAAGCATAAGAATCTTCGTTTTTTGAACCCTAAGTGTGTAAGTGTGTGAAGTGTGCATATTTCATTAAGGTAAAGATCAAGACTAAATTACTTTGACAAATTATCTTCCTAACTCTAAAAATCAACAAATAATCTTATTTTAACCAAGTTTAAGAAATACTAATTTTGATTTTCCTACTCCTTAAAATTGACTTAATTTCTTACAAAAAATATGTCAAAATATTATTTCTATTTTCAAAAAGTTTTTAAAAGTAAAGAAAATGTTAAAAATTTTTTAATAAAAAAAAAACCTAAGTTATGTTAGAAACCCTCCCCCACACCTATCTCATGCACTGTCCTCAATGTATGAATTAATGCATAGATGCATGAAAAAGAAGACAGGAAAGGAAAATACTACCTTAAGGTGGTGGTTCCGGTGGTGGTCTGATTGGTTCACGAAATGCGGCCCAATCGAGTTTGCATGGAGTTCGGAGGAACCCACCAGAAATCTTTCTAATATAACCCACTAAAATGATGTATACATGAAGGATTTTATTAAAAATTTGACCCCATCTAATTTCCAAATTCCATAATTGTTTTGGAGTCAATTTTGTCAACCGCCTAGTCCCAAAATGGAGTGTGAAAAGATTGAATGATTGATTTGGACTTAGGAAGTACGGGAACTAATACCGACTCAGAAAAGTGACTTAAATCAAGTAAAGGTTCAGGAGTCGAGATTGGTTCAGGAAGTGGGTCCAAATCAAGAAGTTGAAACTCAAGTCCACATTCATTTTTCCACAATAGAATGTGACTTAATATTGGTGATTCAAGTTCAAGAATGACAGGTGGGAGAATCAAAACTGACTCTAAAATATTACTCAAGTCGGGTAACAAAACATGAGTCAATATTGATTTGGGAATTTGAACTGGATCACAAATTTGAGAATCTAGGTCACATTTCTCATTGAGTTTAATTTCATAAAAATGAGAACTTGCCAATTTGTCAATGGACTTTCAAAAGTACGAAATTTGTCAAGTTCAATAAAATGATCATCAAAGATGGGCGTTCAATTTCATTATGAATTGGCACAGGATCCAATGTTGACTCGGGAAAAAGATTGAAATTAGGTGAAGACACCGGAGTCATTATTGAATCAAAAAGTAGAATTGAATCACTAAGTTGAGGTTCTGGATCATATTCATTCTCAAGTTCTATTTCAGGAAAGGAATAACTAGCCAAACTGTCAATATCATTTTCAAAATTTGGAGTTTGGGCGAGTTCAAATGATTGTGCTGAAATGAACCTTGTTTTCCAAAACAACATGACTCTTAAGCTCTAACAGAATGGTTAACGACATCAGAACTGGCCAAACCGTGAGAACGTAGAGTTTGGACCATCATTTCTATGTCATGATTACGAGCGTTTTGAGCCTGAGTCATGGCTTCAAGCATCTTTTCATAGTTGATAGGTTCATCGTTTTGTTGCGATTGGTCTTGAAAATATAAAAGTGTTATTTAAAATTGGTGGTAAAATTGTGAGTCCAACAGATTTTGTGATTGTTGTTTGGACTCACGCATACTCATTCCAAAATTGATGGTTTCTATTTTGGACTAGTGGAACTGAGTATGAATCTGAAAATATTGTAGACAAGGTGGATAAGGAGGACAAGTTGGTTGAAAATTGGACTCGGGGGAGGTGAATCCTCACTGACTCTGTGAAGAGTCAGACTTATTGTGAAAATTATAGTTATAAGATTGGGGGCATGGGTTATATTGATTCGGATAAGACCAATCCGATACACTAGGTTGGTTAAAGTTATGATATGCCGGTTGGTAATATCCGAAAAAGAGGTTGGTGTGTATTATGGATTACTATTAAAATTGGAAAAAATGTTATTATAAGCCATATCACACAATAAAATACAAACAAAGAAAAAAAACAAACAAATAAGCAAACAAATAAAAAGAAAAAAATTTAAACTAAGTTAGGGTAGACCTATGACCTAGACGACTCCTAACTGATTAGACTGTCCACGAGAGGTATAATGCAGACTTTGACCACAAGCTAATCAGCTAGGTCATGGCAAAATTGGTGGGAGGTTATCCATCAAAAGACGTTCCTTAATTAAGTAACCACCAACCTTCGGACTTTTGGCCCTTAATCCCCTTCCTAGACACTGATTTGCCAGGAGTCAAATTCCAACACCTTTCCCCTTAGGATAATCTCCTAATTGAGTCCGAGATGTCCCTAGGGCAACGTCTACTCAATTTTAGTTAGGCTTGGGTTAGTGAGTGAGGAGATTGTTTGTGGGCTAAGGGAAGGTAATGACCTCCCCACCTTATCTTGTTTATAGGACAAGCCCTTAAATCAATTTAGTGTAGTGTACAAGTATATAGAAAAAAGTAACATTCAAGCTATTTTTCATACAAGAATGAACCTTATACTAAATGTGCACACATACCTTGGCTCTAGCACTCTTCAACAGTAAATAGAAAATGAAATGAAATAGACACGTGCCTAAATGCAAAGTCTAAATCATTTTTAGCATTTACAATCAACTTTTTACTGTTGTGTTAAAAATGTATATACAGGTGAGTCAAACAAGGAGATAAATGCTACAGAAATTCAGATTTTAATTCAGCCAATCTGCAAAAATACATGTTAGTAGTTCACTCAGTTTTGCCACTAAAATGTAGCAAATCTGAGGGCTTCTTGGCTCTGTTTTCTTGAGCAGAGTCCAAGGCCACTTATATGTCCACTGCAGCAAGAATTCCTTGTTAAATCTCTACAAAAAAATAAAGAATAAAGTTAACCCAAAATGTAAACTTTTAAAAAGAGTAACTTACCGTTCCCCCGGCAATGGCGCCAAAATTTGATTGAGCTGGAACCTGCACACAAATATAGAATTTCAGAACTAAGAATGAAAAGTGCAAGTTACTCAATTCTACCGCGATAGCAAGTCGCTATGTGGGTCGTAATCCACAAGGAGGGACTAGCGATGGAAGCTTTTTTAGTAAGTTTTCCTTTATGCTACCATTAGTGTTTAAAAATTCTTCTTTTAGTTATTAAAAGAAAAGAAAAGTAAATTATAATGAAGTTAGGCAGAAAGTGAGAGATTGGGAAGATGGAGAAACCAGAATTGGATATGTACAAAGAAATGAAAAAGGAGTGATAAAAGAAGTGGGTTGTGTTGGTGTTCTAAACTAAATAATTAAAAGAAAGACAACCTAAAAATTACTTACCTCTTCAGTGCTCATATACCTTAGATCCGTTGCGACGACTTACCTTATTTCTGAAGGTAATCAAGCATGGCGTATAGGATTCCCCATTCTCGATCTACACTATGAATAAAAGGGCAAACTATACAAACAAGAGAAGGGTTATTCATCACTATATGCCATCAAGGGCACTTCAACGGCTAAGCAGTCTCGAGGCTGTCGGATTCTCTTGAATTGCAACACATCAGAGGAGAGTAAAAGAAAACAAGAGTAAAGAAAGAAAAAGAAATTTTGATTCGATTCAAATAATAATGAAAGAAGAGATCACTTACACTGGTGTCACCTGAAGTACAAGCTTGCTCTCATTCCTCCATGAAAGTCGTCTCTCCTCTCAGTTACATAAAGAAATGTAAAAATTACATAAAAGAAAACTAAAAACCTAAGTTACAAACTATAAATTATCCTAAGTTCTATTCTCTGCTTGGTCGTCCTTTTGCCTTTGAGTGCAGGTATAGGAGAAATGCGGAGGGTAGAGGAGTATGAAGATAAGTAAAGCTGGCAATTTCTGAACTCCCCTTATCTCCAAATTGATTTGATGTGGATATTCAGTTCTAATCTACAATTTAGTGGCGTATTAATTTCTAAATATCACTTAACAAATGATAGAATTAGAAATAATGATCAACTTAAGAGTTATATCCCTTTAAGTCCTCTTTCTGGATCATCTTGACTCATCAGATTTGAGTTATGTAGCGAAAGTTATGATTCAAATACTAAAATGTATCCAGCTAGAATCTGAGTCTAAATTGCTTCATCTCATCCATTGATCTTCTCTCATCCATTTATCCCATTGGATTTGGACTCTGTATTTAACGTTATTCTCGGTTAATCTTTAGCTTTAACCACCTAATTCACCAAAAACTGAATTTAACCAACTGGATTTGAGATCATCCTCCTCTAACCAAATAAATCTAGTTAAATCTGCATTTAACTGATATTTATTTAATTTTATCCTCTTTCTCCCCATGATTAACTTCTGCAAAATAGACATTTAAGATAAGAAATTTAGCAGATTTATTACATGATAAATGTGAAATTTAATAAAGAATAATGCAATAATAAATGTGCAATCACTCAGCCTTGCTTCCACTTGCTCTCTGAACTTCAGCAATCTGTGATCTTCTCTCTGAGCTTCTCTGATCTCCCCCATCAATGTCGGCTGGATCTGAAATGCCATCAACTGCACGGATCCACTGGTCCTCCGAATCATCATCAAATCTAGCCGCTTCATCTCCTTGAGTAACTCCTCTTGCTAAGTGAGCAACATAACCATGTTGGCTTCAGGTCTTCTACACAGGGCATCTGGCACAACATTAACCTTGCCAGGATGATACTGCAGATCTATATCATAATCTGCCATCAACTCAAGCCATCGCCTCTGCCTCATATTCAACTCCTTCTGAGTGAAAATGTACTTCAGGCTCTTGTGATCAGTATAAATCAACACTCGGTCACCTAGCAGGTAATGCCTCTAAATCTTCAACGCAAAGATCACAGCTGCCAGTTCTAGATCATGCTTTGGGTAGTTCTTCTCATGAGGCTTTAATTGCCTAGATGCATAAGCCACCACATGTCCATGCTGCATCAATACGCATCCAAGGCCCTTCCCTGAAGCATCACAGTACACAATCATACCTCCTGTCCCTGAGGTTGCCTTCAAGATTGGAGCCAAATCAACTTGTTCTTCAACTCCTTAAAAGCAGATGCACACTCCTCAGTCCATATGTACTTCTATCCCTTCCTGGTAAGCTTGGTCAAAGGAGCGGCAATCTTCAAGAAGTCTTGCACGAACCTGTGATAATATCCAGCTAGTCCGATGAAGCTCCTGATCTCTGTCACGGACTTCAGAGTCGGCCAATCCTTCACCGCCTGAATCTTGTGGGATCCACCAAGATTCCTTCCTTAGAAACAACATGGCCCAAGAATGCTATACTCTCCAGCCAGAACTCATACTTGCTAAGTTTGGCATGAAGCTGCTCAAGTCGGAGAGTTTGTAACACAACCCTCAGATGCTCCGCATGCTCCTTTTCATTCTTGGAATAGACAAAATATCATCAATGAACACTAATACAAACTTATCTAGATAGTGTGAGAAGACTCTATTCATCAAGTCCATGAAGACTGCTGGGGCATTTGTAACTCCAAAGGGCATAACCAGGAACTCGTAATGACCATAGCGAGTCCTAAATACCGTCTTCTAGATGTCTTCCTTCTTCACCTTCAACAGATGGTACCCAGACTGCAGATCTAACTTCGAGAACACTTGGGCCCCATGAAGTTGATTAAAGAGATCATCAATTCTCGGCAAAGGGTACTTGTTCTTGATGGTGACTTTGTTCAACTCTCTGTAATCAATACACAACCTCTTGCCACCATCCTTCTTGCTTGCCAACAACACTGGTGCTACCCAAGGTGAAGTACTCGGTCTAATCAGACCCTTGCTCGAATACTCCAGCAGCTGCTCCTTCAATATAGCCAATTCAATTGGTGCCATCCGTACGGTGCTTTAGAGATAGGAGTCGCTCCTGGAATAAGATCAATAGAGAACTCCATAACTCTGTCAGGTGGAAGTCCTGATATCTCCTCAAATACATCCAAGAATTCATTCCACACTGACACCGTCTTCTTCTTATCTCTGCAGTGGCACAATCCAGTTGATCTTCCTTCTAGAGGGACTTGCGTTCTCCAAAGAAATGAAACTCCGGTTGGTGTGGAATCTTGAAGATCACCTTCTTGTTCCGACAGTCGATCACCACATGATACTTGCTGAGCCAAGTCATGCCTAGGATCACATCGTACCCTCCAGTGTCTAGTACAAACGTGTCAGCTTCTAACTTTCTGCCACATAACTCCACAGTGCACGCCTTGCAAATCTTGTTAATAGTGACTACCCCATTCTCCGTACTAATTTCCCACTGGTCACCCATACACACTAGGGGTATAAATGCAAAGCAGTAAATCTATTAGATATGAAGCAATGTGATGCACCGGAGTCAAAAAGTGATAAGACTGAAACTGAGTGGACCAAAATTGTACCTGCCACTACTTCTCTAGATGCCTCAACTTCCTCTGCTGTCAAGTTGTAAGCCTGGCCTCTCCCACGGCCTACTCCAGTCCTGGATCCCCTCTGAGCCTGACCCAGAGTCCGACACTGAGGAGGAAGTGGAGCTCCTCTGCCTACTGGTCCTGGATTTCTCCTCATCGGTGCTGAAAATGCTGGGGGAGCTACTCGAGCTGGAAGTGCTGGGGGTGCCACTCGTCCTGGAAGTGCTGGTGGTACTGAAGCTGCATTTCAGGTCTTCTTGAATGGACACTCTCCCACTGAGTGGTTGCCGGATCCGCATGCCAAACACAGTCCATTGGCCATACGGCAGTTCCCTGATTATGTCCAGGCTTCTGACAGTACCCACACACAAGCTGCTGAGAAGGAGGCTGAAATGGCCGCTTGGCTACTAGGGCGCCAAAAGATCTGACTGGGTTCCTCTGTGCACCTGCAGGAACTGGCGCTTCATAGGCTTGTGCTACAGCTCAACTCTCCTCTTCTTCTCCAGTCCCTGCTCCACATCATGAGCTATAGAAAGAACTTGGAGTATGTCTTCAGCTGGTGGGGTATATGTTGGCCCAGAGGCCTTCCACTCTAGTTTTGATGATGATTAACTCATGTAGTTATGTTTACTAATACTTGTGATGTTTAGTTTCAGATACTTAACCAAGATATTAGTAGGTGATTAGCTTCAACAAAGATGTTTTGGAGCTTTCACATGGTGATTCAAGAGCCGAGCGTCAAAGTTCATATCTAGCACTCGTTGGAATCAAGCTCGGTGGATCACGTTTAGATCGAGTCGACTTGGAGACGGCGCTCTACAAGAAGACTTCGGTACATAGTTTAGTTTATAGTTTAGATCCATTTGTTAAAGATTAGATAGTGTGATATGCTCAAGTTCACAACACACACACGTTCATGTTTTGGTTTTGGTTTTCGATATTTGGTTTAACCGATCTTGGTTTTCATAAATAGATAGAATCAAAACAAGTTTACATGGTTTAATGTATATTAGATTTGTTCTATATACATGTATGCTTCAACTATTTAAACAAACTTAGTTTGATAGTCTATTTCATGAGTTTGGTGTTTTGGTATTTTAACAAAACATATTTTTGAATTTTAAGTCAAAAAGATTGATATATATATATATATATATATATATATATATATATAAATCTTTCATGTATATTGGATTATATCCATATATATATGCTTCAAGTTGTTTCAGATATCATGTTTTTGTATTTGGTTGAGTTTTGGACAAAACGAAGTTTCAATTCAAAAATCCTAGTTTTGGAAAATACGGATTTTGGTTTTCGGCAAAATTTTAAGTCACAAAAATGGTTCAAATTGTTTGAAATATGTGTTAAATTTTTTCACACATGTTTATATATCAAAGTATTATACTGAAACTATTTTTGTGGATTTTTATATTTTTTATGGGATTTATTTGGCAATTAAAAACCAAGTTTTCAAATCCCTTAACAGCCCTGCCAGGCCTTGGCGATCGACCGACCGGTCGACCGGACCAGGAGCTGGTCAACCGAAACGGTTGACCGGATGTGCACAAAACGTGCAAGGGCCATTTGGTTTGGCCGATCGACCGTGCGGTTGACCGACTGTAGTATCCTTACTCTCGGGTAAGGATGGTCGACCGGGCGGTCGACCGGAGGTTGGCAACAGTTAAATTTCGACCATTGGTCGGTCGACCGGTGGTCAATCGGATGGTCAATTCTGACCATAATTGGCTGCCAACGGCTAGTTTTTCAAAAAGGCTATAAATTGGGTTTCTCTTCACTGTTTTCAACAAGTTTTTGGAGAGCTTATTTTCTGATCTTACTAGTGTTTTTGCAGCAAATAAAAAGAAGTTTTGGTCTCTAAAGTTTACATTTGATTTGGTGTTTTTCTAGGGTTTGGAAAATTAAAGAAAAGTGATTTTGGGAAAAGTGGTTTTGGTTCAACTTCTTCATCCTTATTTCTAGTTTTTCCCAAGGATTTTCTTTGAGTATTTATTTTCCATTCCTTTGGTTTTTCTCACACTTGAGCTTATTATTCTATCCTATCTATTAGGATCTTTATTTTGTGAGAAAGAATTGGTTTGTGGTCTTTTGATCACTAAGTTTAAACCCTCCTACTTTGTGTTATCCCTCTTGTGTAGAGGTTGATTTTGGAGTGGTGGCTTTATGCCCTATCCCTCTAGTGAGAGGTTGATTGGTTGTTGGCTTTGTGCCCATCCCTCATTTGTGAGGTTGATTGAGTTTTGTGGTGGCTTTGTGCGTAACCTCTATGTGTAGAGGTTGTGTTTGTAAAGAGAGGAGAGTTGTGTACTCGCGGTATTATATTATCCCAAATCCTCAGTAGAGGTTCCCTGTGTGGGAGTCCTGTGTGGACAAGTAAGTGGAAATCCTTCTGTGTGAAGGCGAGGACGTAGAGTTGGGTGCTCGAACCTCGAAACATATCCGTGTATTAGCGATTGATTCATTGACTCTCTAACTCTCTCTTTACTTTGTGCCTTGCATCATTTCATATTGCTCATTCATTATATGCTTGGCTTGTTTGTGTGTGCCTCACTTGTGCTTAACCACGAGAGTTTCATATAGCGCCTCAACTCTTATTCAGAGAAATCAAGAGGAGTTAGTCCAGAGCCCTTCACCGGGAATTCGGCTACACTCGTTGGTTGCATTAAGAGTTGTTGCAATTAAGTTTTTAATTTTCGCATTTTGTTCATTAGATTAGCCGTACACCTATTCACCCCCCCTCTAGGTGTACTTTCAATTGGTGTCAGAGCCTACGCTCCTGATATTAGGTTTAACCACCTAGGAGTGTGATCTTGGTTTTGCTAATCTATATTTGCATTTACATTTTGCACACATTTTATTTGTACTCATGGATGTCCCTCCAATGTTTGGTATCTCTAGACTTGATATATGGAAGGTTATGATGAGTTGTCATTTAAAAACCCTAAGTTAGAAAGTTTACCTTGCCATTACCAAGGAATCCTACCTTAGTGATAGCAGGCATATAGAGCCCAATGCACTAGCCCTAAAGGCACTTAGAGCATCTCTTGATAAAGAATATTTACGTGTTTTCTCACTATGGGTCCGCTTTTGCAGTATGGAGCATTTGACATCTCCCGAGCTACCAACGCTTATCGATAAGAAGAGGAGATCTAGGAGAAACAAATCCGACGAACATTGCTTCATGGTCCAAGGGAATGACTCCCTTGAGGTACAATCGGAAACTCAACTAGATGCTAGCACTAGTTCCTATTACAATGAGTGTTTAGAGGCACAAGCCATGAATGATGAACTTGCTAAAAATTGTGAAAATTTGATTTCAAAATACAAACTTTTGAAAAAGGAAAGTCTTGGTTTAAAAGAAGAAAATAAAAATTTATCTTCTATACTTGAGATTGTTTTGCAAGAAAGGGATGGGATTTCAAGTGAAAGTGACTCGCTTAAATCCCAACTTGAACTTGCACTTAATGAAAACAAATTTTGAAAAGTAAAAATGATTGTGAATATGTTTTGAAGAAAAATGAGGATTTAACTTCAAAACTTGATTTTGTATTAAAAGAAAATAATTCTTTGAAAAATAAAATAAATTTGATTTCATAAGAATTGAAAGATTGTTTAAAGAAAAATGTTTCTTTGAAAAATCATTTAGATTCTCATGTTTGACATACTAGTGTAGCTTCACATCCTAGCTTACCTATTGCATGCACCTCTTCTATAATTGAAAATAATATATCTATGCTTAAGAAGAGTGTTGATTGTTTGGGCTCCACTTTAAGCCATTGTGCCATGAACCACACACGGTTGGAATCTATCTTTCGAAAGAAACAAGTTCCATCAATGAATGCACACAATATACGGCATACACATGCTTCACACGTTCATGTACACAACCTATATATGCTCATGGTACACTTGTACACATTGTGGACGTAAGGGCCACCTTGCTAAATTTTACTATGATAAGATACATGATGTAAATTTAGTAACTAAATTTGTTTGGGTTAGGAAAGGAACTAACCCCCATGGACCCAAAAGAGTGTGGGTACCAAAGACCACCCCTATTGTATTTGATGTAGGTGTGGGCTCTCGCATGACGTGAGAGTGATGGTGCCTTGAGGTGGATGCGTTCCGAGCTT
Source organism: Agave tequilana (assembly GCA_038442645.1). NCBI lineage: Eukaryota > Viridiplantae > Streptophyta > Magnoliopsida > Asparagales > Asparagaceae > Agave > Agave tequilana. The sequence goes on from JAVJIF010002800.1 coordinate 14,053, forward strand.
ACAAGAGGACTATTTGGATGCATCACTTTCAAGGGGAGTTTGGTGGGAGGACCACCTTGTTTTGGAGACATGGAGAGTTGCCCTCTTCGGTTTTAGTAACAATCTCTTACTCCTCATTTATTTTATATGCTTTGAAAATCACCTAGAGGGGGGGTGAATAGGTGATAATGCTAATCTAATGAATTTAATGCGGAATTTAAAAACTAATTGCAATTGACAAGAGATGCACACTAAAACAAGCCAAGCAAATAATTATGAATGAACAATATGAATAGATGCAAGGCAAAAGTAAAGAGAGAGAGAGTAAGAGCCAAGGGATCAAGCGCAAACAACAAGATATGTTTCGAGGTTCGAGCACCCAGCTCTACATCCCCGCCTTCACCCAGAAGGATTTTAAGTCCACTAGCTTGTCCACAAAGGACTCCCACAAAGGGAACCTCCACCGAGGATTTGGGGCAATAACAATTACAAGGAGTACCCAACTCCTCCCTTTACAAATACAACCTCCTCCTTGAGGCACAACTCCAAGCCAACAAACAATCACCTCACAACTTGAGGGATTTGCACAAAGCAACACAAGGATCACCTCACCACTTGAGGGATACAACCCAAATGCACAACCTCCTCAACACAATGAGAGAAAGGCACAAAGCCAAGCAAAGATAGGGTTTTTAACTTGGTGGTCTAAACAACAACTACAAATAATTTCTTTCCCACACAAAGATCCTAAAGAATAAGATAATAGATGTCGCTCAAGTGTGGAGAAAGCCAAAGGAACGGAAATCAAAAACTCAAAGAAAATCTTTGGGAAAAACTAGAAACCAAGATGAAGAAGTTGAATCAAAATCTTTTCCCAAAAAACCCTTTCTTGATTTTTCAAACCCTAGCAAAAACACCAAATAGATTGTTCAATTTAAAGCCCAAAAACTTCTTTTGATTGCTGTGAAAACACTAGAGAAAGCTCAGAAAATTCGTCCAAAAATTCTTAGAGAAAACTGGCCACTAATGGGGTATTTATAGCCCATTAGAAAATATAGTCGTTGGCAGCAGAAACTGCAAAAATGAACTGCCGGTCGACCGGTCGGTCGACCGTCCAACGGTCACATTTTGACCGTTGGCAGCAACCGGTCGACCGCTCGGTCGACCGCCCAAAAAACAGAGAGCACTGCTCTCTGGTACGGTCGACCGGCCGGTCGACCGTCCCGAGTGTCTGCCAGACGTGCACAGGGTTGTGCACGTCGGTCGACCGCTGGGTCGACCGGCGCTTGGCTCGGTCGACCGTGCGGTCGACCGACCTGGCCTGTCAGCCACTGTTCTGGGTCTGAAAAACAGGGTAAAAATTATTCTAATAAATCCATAAAAACCTGTAAAAATACACAAAAATAGTTTTATCATTTTAGTTTGAAATATAAACTTGTGTTAAAAATTTCAACACAAATTTCAAACATCTTGAAACATTTTTGTGTCTTATCATTTTTACCAAAATCCAAACTTGTATTTTCTAAAACTTGGATTTTTGAATAGAAAATACATTTTGTCCAAAACTCATCCAAATACAAAAACATGATATTAAACAACATTTAGGCATGATGCATATGGGCAGAAAACCAATATGCATGAAACATATATATATCCATGTTTTTGTCTTTAATTCCAAAATATGTTTTGTTAAAAATACCAAAACATAAACACATGAATAAGTAAGTCAAAACTATGTTTGTCTAGGTCGTTGAAGCATGCATGTATATAGAACAGATCTAATATACATTAAACCATGTAAACTTGTTTTGATCTATCTATTCATGAAAACCAAGATCGGTTAAAGCTAAAACCGAAAACCAAAACATGAAACGTGTGTGTTTTGTGAACTTGAGCATATCATACTATTCTAATCTTTACAATTTGGATCTAAACACAAAACTAAATTAGGTACCGATGTCTTCTTGTAGAGCGCAATCTTCAAGCCGACTCGATCCAAAACTCCTTGATCCACCGAGCAAGTGCTATATATGATCTTTGACGCTCGGGCTCTTGAATCATCATCTGAAAGCTTCCAAACTATCTTGTTGAAGCTAATCACCTAATAATATCTTGATTAATGATCTTAAACTAAAATCACAAGATTATTAGTACACATAACTACATGAGTTAATCATCATCAAAACTAGAGAGGAAGGCCTCCGGGCCAACAATCTCCCCCTTTTAGATGAAGACAAAACTCATGGAGTTATATATGCATGGATTAAAGTTAAGCTTCAAAGAAGCTCCCCCGTAACTCATGCACAAACAAATAAACAATAAATATGCAATGAATGACAATGCATAATCATGCATAAACAATAAAAGGCTCTAGATACCAATGAAATGTTCAAAACAAAACATGCTCTAGATACCAATTAAAATTAAACTAAATTAAACTTAATATATGCAAAACATAAATTAAATATGCATATATAAACTCAAAATCTTTCTCCCCCTTTTTGTCAATCATCAACAAAGGGGTAAAAACCAAAACAAACAAAATCTTCTCCCCTTTTAATACAAAGAAACAATCATCAATAAGGGGTAAAAGCAAAACCAAATCAATAAATTTTTCTCCCCCTTTTTGTTCGAACCAATGAATCAATAAAGGGTTATAAAAAAATTGAAAATGAGAACATTGCTTTTATTGTGTTGACCCCTTTTTGTCTAAAACAAAAACAAAAATCAAATAGGGGTGACAATCAATTAAGGTACCAATTGAAAATATGTCAAAGTAGGATCTTGATACCAATTGAGAGTAAACATAGATCAATAAAGAAATGGTATATGCGATATACATTCATGAAGAGGAAGATGTGAAGCTTCCCTACATAGATACATTACATGAAGGAGGGATGACAAGCCCTAATTCAAATAACATACACTATGCAATGCATAAGAGGAGATGTGAAGCTCCCCCTACACACGTGTACCACATAAAGAAGAGATTGTCAAGCTCTTCAATACAAGATACACTCATCATGAATCTATATGTAGAAGAGATGTTAAGCTCTCCTTGCATATAGGCAATATAAATCAAAACTTTTGTATTTAATTTTTTTTTTAAAACAAAATTTTGAGATACCAAATTTTAAAACATTCAAATAAACATCTTAATATCAAAAAGAGAGTATTTTTCTTTTTAAGTATATGATATCAATAAAATTTTGTTATATTTTCTATCATAAGCAAGGGAGTGTAAAGGTAAACCAAATACCAATTAAAATACAAAAACAAATTTTCTCCCCCTTTATGAAATGCCAACTAAAACAATGCGTAGGCTTGAAATGAGATACCAATTGAAAAGCAATTGAAACAAGATAGTCATTATAAAACAAGCTTTATCATAATCAAAATTTGTGCTCTAAGATATATGAATATAATAAGCACAAATAAAAACATATATATATATATATGAAAAATTAGATACCAATTGAAATTGATACTCTTTGAAGTGCAAGCATACATATAAAAAAATATATGAGTATACAAAAGTGTCAATTATTGATACCAATTGAAAGAACTTCAATGATACCAATTGAAACAACAATAATATCAAGTGTATATCTCATATTACCAGCCTCCCAATCATGTTCAAGTTTAATATGATTTTCACTATAAGGCATACATGAGCATGATCTCCCATCCAACCACCCGTAGAAGGTAGGGGTTTTCAAAAATAGGTTTGAAAATAGAGTACGTTTGAAAATCTCTACCATAAGAAGAATACGAACTAGTTAAATGGGAAATCTTGTTAACTAGTACGAAATCCTTCAAGAAAGGAATAAAACAAAATTATTTTTCATGAAACACATGTAATTCACAAGAACACTAAACACTCAAAATCCATAAAGCCCATATCATAGTCTCATGAAAACAAATCATGAGTAAACTAATAAAGTGAGTGTACAAGTATAATGTGACACATATCAACATGAAAATATTCAATTAAGCTTAATTAAGATATTCCTTAAAACATGAAACATGAAAATCTAAAATTTTCAATAAAACTAATTATACTTCAAGGCATATGTATGTTTTGACAACACAAAAAGTATACATGCATATCCCTAAACACAATTTGAGTCCATAATAAAAATTTGCATGAAAAACAAATGACTCAAGGGGTATACATGTATATCTTAAAGTTTGACAAAATAAACATATACACGAAGTGAAAACACAAGATCATAAAACATGTCCAAAATAGGGAATACAAGTTAGAATGCATGATTCATCAAAACTAGACTATACTAGTACATTTAATGGGTACAAATAAGCATCCAAGCACAAACATATATAAAGATTTATTTGTGTTCCACTACATGTACAAGTATAAATTCTAGTCTTACTGAAAACTAACATCTAAACAAGTAATCAAATTATTAAGCATAAAACGGAATATAAATCAACATGAAAATCATAAACATGATCATTATGTAAATCCTCATGTTATTAGAGTTATTAAGCATATCATAGCTCTAATAATCATGTCATATAACATCTTAATCAAAACATTAAGCATTGAAGAAAATCATAAACATCCATATGATCATTATGAATATGTATGTGCATTAGATCTAGGTCATACATATTAGTTAAAAACAAAGTGAGAACTCATAGATATAAATCCATTTAAAGCATGGGTGTCTCAAATAACTAAACATGTATAACACTAATCTAATTCACATGGCATAATCATAGTGAACAATAAAACATGACATGCTATAAATCAATGATGTGAAAGCATGTAAATATCAATGGGAGTTAGAGATTGATACCAAAACCGATGAAGGCACCTCTCTAGTTCTCCAAACCAATGGTGGTCCTCTCCCACCAAACTTCCCTTGAAAGTGATGCATCCAAATTGTTTTCTTTAAGTACGGAACTCATCCACTCCAAGGCACCGCTACTCTCACGTGATGCGAAAGCCCACACCTACATCAAATATTTTAGGGGTGATCTTTGGTACCCATTTTCTTTTGGGTCCATATGGGTTAGTATCTTTCCTAACCCAAACAAGATTATTTGCTAAATTTTCAATATGTAAACGATCATAGCAAAATCTAGCAAGGTGGCCTTTTCGACCACAATGTGTACAAATGAACACATGGGCATACATAGTGTAAAGTTTATGATCGTGATGAGCATGTGTGTGCCGTGATGGGTGTTCATGCAAAGATGGACCTTGTTTCTTACGAACCAAGGTCTCCAAGCGTGTATGATTTAAAGTACATTGGCTCAAAGTGGAGCCCAAACAATCAACACTTTTCTTCAAAACATTTATGTCATTTTCAATACTAGAAGATAAAGTGGAGCATGCAAAAGGTGTGCAAGAAGAAGAAGCTACACTAGTATGGCACACATGAGAATCAATATCAATTTTCAAAGATTCATTTTTCTTTAAAACAAAATCCAATTCTTTTGTAATGAAATCAATTTCATTTTTCAAAACAAGGTTATCTTTTAAAATAAAATCTAATTTTGAAGATAAAACCTCATTGTTTTTCACAACATCATCACAATCATTTTTACTTTTCAAAACATCAATCTCTTTTAGGGCAAGGTCTAGTTGAGATCTTAGTGAGTCACGTTCACTAGTAATCTCTTCCTTCTCTTGCAAAACCGATTCAAAACTTGAACATAAATCCTTCATTTCTTCTTTTAGTTCAAGATTATTCTTTTTCAACAAATCATGTTTTTCCAAAAAATTTCAAGTTTTTGAGCAAGTTCCATATTCAATGTTTGAACTTCATAACAACCATGGCAATAGGAACTAGAGCTATCATCTAGTTGAGAATCCGATTGTACCTCAAGGGAGTCTTTCCCTTGGACCATGAGGCAATGCTCGTCGGACTTGTCTCTCCTAGATCTCCTCAACTTGTTAATAATCCTTGGTAGCTCGGGAGAAGTCAATATGCTCCAAACTGCAAAAGCCAAATCATAATGATCAAACACATGTAGAAGATCTTAATTAAGAGATGCTCTAAGTGTTTTAAGTGCTAATGCATTGGTCTTTCTATGCTTGCTAGCATTTGGGAAGGATTCTATAGTAGTGGCTTGATAAACTAGATGACCTAGGCTTTTTAAATGACTACTCATCTTGGCCTTCTAAAAATCATGTCTAGAAAAATCAAACATAGGAGGGCTATCCATAAGTGCAAACTAAATGTGTGCAAATGAAAAATGCAAATGAAGATTAGCAAACCAAGATCTCACTCCTACGTGGTTAAACCTAAATATCAGGAGCAGAGGCTTTGATACCAATTGAAAATCACCTAGAGGGGGGTGAATAGGTGATAATGCTAATCTAATGAACTTAATGTGGAATTTAAAAACTAATTGCAATTGACAAGAGATGCACACTAAAACAAGCCAAGCAAATAATTATGAATGAACAATATGAATAGATGTAAGGCACAAAGTAAAGAGAGAGAGTAAGAGCCAAGGGATCAAGCGCAAACAACAAGATATGTTTCGAGGTTCGAGCACCCAGCTCTACATCCCCGCCTTCACCCAGAAGGATTTTAAGTCCACTAGCTTGTCCACAAAGGACTCCCACAAAGGGAACCTCCACCGAGTATTTGGGGCAATAACAATTACAAGGAGTACCCAACTCCTCCCTTTACAAACACAACCTCCTCCTTGAGGCACAACTCCAAGCCAACAAACAATCACCTCACAACTTGAGGGATTTGCACAAAGCAACACAAGGATCACCTCACCACTTGAGGGATACAACCCAAATGCACAAACTCCTCAAAACAATGAGGGAAAGGCACAAAGCCAAGCAAAGATAGGGTTTTTAACTTGGTAGTCTAAACAACAATCACAAACAATTTCTTTCCCACACAAAGATCCTATAGAATAAGATAGTAGATGTAGCTCAAGTGTGGAGAAAACCAAAGGAATGGAAATAAAAAACTCAAAGAAAATCTTTGGGAAAACTAGAAACCAAGATGAAAAAGTTGAATCAAAATCTTTTCCCAAAAACCCTTTCTTGATTTTCCAAACCCTAGCAAAAACACCAAATAGACTGTTCAATTTAAAGCCCAAAAACTTCTTTTGATTGCTGTGAAAACACTAGAGAAAGCTCAGAAAATTCGTCCGAAAATTCTTAGAGAAAACTGATCACTAATGGGGTATTTATAGCCCATTAGAAAATATAGCCGTTGGCAGCAGAAACTGCCAAAAATGAACTGCCGGTCGACCAGTTGGTCGACCGTCCAACGGTCACATTTTGACCGTTGGCAGCAACCGGTCGACCGCTCGGTCGACCGCCCAAAAACAGAGAGCACTGCTCTCTGGTACGGTCGACCGGCCGGTCGACCGTCTCGAGTGTCTACCAGACGTGCACAGGGTTGTGCACGTCGGTCAACCGCTGGGTCAACCGGCCCTTGGTTCGGTCGACCGTGCGGTCGACCGACCTGGCCTGTCAGCCACTGTTTTGGGTCAGAAAAACAGGGTAAAAATTATTCTAATAAATCCATAAAAACTTGTAAAAATACACAAAATAGTTTTATCATTTTATTTTGAAATATAAACTTGTGTTAAATTTTCAACACAAATTTCAAACATCTTGAAACATTTTTGTGTCTTATCATTTTTACCAAAATCCAAAACTTGTATTTTCTAAAACTTGGATTTTTGAATAGAAAATACATTTTGTCCAAAACTCATCCAAATACAAAAACATGATATTAAACAACATTTAAGCATGATGCATATGGTAGAAAACTAATATGCATGAAACATATATATATCCATGTTTTTGTCTTTAATTCCAAAATATGTTTGTTAAAAATATCAAAACATAAAACACATGAATAAGTAAGTCAAACTAAGTTTGTCTAGGTAGTTGAAGCATGCATGTATATAGAACAGATCTAATATACATTAAACAATGTAAACTTGTTTTGATCTATCTATTCATGAAAACCAAGATCGGTTAAACCTAAAACCGAAAACCAAAACATGAAACGTGTGTGTTTTGTGAACTTGAGCATATCATACTATTCTAATCTTTACAATTTGGATCTAAACACAAAAGTAAACTAGGTACTGATGTCTTCTTGTAGAGCGCAATCTCCAAGCCGACTCGATCCAAAACTTCTTGATCCACCGAGCAAGTGCTATATATGATCTTTGACGCTCGGGCTCTTGAATCATCATGTGAAAGCTTCCAAACTATCTTGTTGAAGCTAATCACCTACTAATATCTTGATTAATGATCTAAAACTAAAATCACAAGATTATTAGTACACATAACTACATGAGTTAATCATCATCAAAACTAGAGAGGAAGGCCTCCGGGCCAACATGCTTTTCATATCATTATTTTTAGCCTGTCTTGATGCTTCATGATTAGTATATTATATGCCATGATATGTAGATTAGTGATATACATGTTTACTTATTTGAGACACCCATGTTAAATATGGATTTATATCTCTGTGTTCTCACATTTGTTTTAACTAATGTGTATGTCCTAAATCTATGCATGTGCATATACATAATGATCATATGAGTTTTATTTTGATTTCTATGCTTCATGTTTTGATTACTTGTTTGAATGTTGGTTTTCATTAAAATTCGGATATATACTTGTACAACTAGTGAGCCACAAATAGATAATTTTGTGTTTGTACTTGAATGCTCATTTGTACTCATTAGTTGTACTAGTATAGTCTAGTTTTGATGATTCATACATTTGATTTGTATTCCCATTTTGTACATGTTTTTCATGTTTGTGTTTTAACTTCATGTATATGTCTATTTTGTCCAAACTATTGGTTATACATATGCATCCTTGAGCCACTTGCCTTCATGCATATACTTTTGTGGACTCGTTATTTTTGGATATGTATGTATACTTTAGTTTGTACATGACATACATATACCTTTGAAGAATTTTAGTTTTGATGACTTTCATGTTTTAAGGAATTTCCTATATTGAGCTAAATTGATTATTTTCATGATAATGTGTTTCACATAACTCTTGTACACTCATATTCTTGATGTTTTCTCATAATTTTATTTTCATGAGTATTATATGTGCTATATAGAATTTGAGTGACATTAGTTTAGTGATTTTCATGTTTTATGGAATATAATCTTGTTTTATTCCTTGCTTGAAGGATTTCATACAAGTTTTAAATTTTTTTAAACTAGTTCTTATTCTTCATTATGGTAGAGCTTTTCAAACATACTATATTTTCAAATCTATTTTTGAAAACCCTACCCATTAAGGGCGGTTGGTTGGGCGACCATGCCTTGTATGCTTCTTATTGAAAATCCTTTTAAACATGTGCATAAAATGGGTGGAAGGTAATACGAGTTATACACTTAATCTTATTGTGTTTCAATGGTATCACTATTGACATTTTTTTTCGTATACTCATATATGTTTCTATATATGTATGATTACACTTCAAATAGTATTAATTTTGATTGGTATTCAATTTTCCATACATATATATATGATTTATTTGAGCTTACTATATCTCTATATCCTTGAGCACAATTTTTGTTATGCTAAGCTTTATTTCAAATGACTATTATATTTCAATTGATTATGTTTCAATTGGTATCTTATACAAGCCTATGCATCATTGTATTGGTATTTCATAAAGGGGAGAAAATTTATATTTCATCTTTTAATTGATATTTTACTCCTACACTTTATGTTGAAATATGATTAAAAATTGATATTGATTATTTTTGGTATCATATGCTTTTAATAAAAAAATTACTTTCAATTGGTACTAATCTTTACATATTGGTGTCAAGATTACCTATAAGTTTACTTACAAATGGTATTAAAATTTTTAATTAAATATTTTACAATGATTTATTTACTTACAATTGGTATATATTAAAAATATTTGTTTTATGTACCTTCAATTGGTATGTTTTATTGATATCATGATGAATGAAATTGATATATCTTTTCTTACAATTGGTATCATAAAGTTTTGTTTAGATTTCACCCCTTATTGATATTATTTTTGTTTAAGACAAAAAGGGGGGAACATTGTTTTATTGTTTTCTTTGACCCATTTGTTGATGATTGACAAAAAGGGGGAGAAGTATTTGAGTTTATATGCATGAGTTTATATGCATGTTTATTGTTTAATATGCATGTTTATTATTTATTATTGATATTCATATTGATATTTTTATTATTAGTATCAAAAGCTTTTAGTGATTATCTTTCCAATTGGTATCAAGAATTTTATTTTATTGATTGGTATCAAGAGCTTAAGTTTTTTCATTGAAATTTTGATTGGTATCAAAAGCAATTAATCAAGAACATGTTTATTTAAAAAAAAAAGGAATTTATTTTAAAAGTTTGGTATCAAGAGCATGTTTATTTCATGTTGGTATCAAGAGCATGTTCATTTCATTATTTCATGCATATTGATGCATATTCATGTTTAGTATTCATTGCATATATTTATTGTTTATTGCTATGCATGAGTTAAGGGGGAGCTTCTTTGAAGCTTAACTTTAATCCATGCATATATAACTCCATGAGTTTTGTCATCATCAAAAAGGGGGGAGATTGTTGGCCCAGAGGCCTTTCACTCTAGTTTTGATGATGATTAACTCATGTAGTTATGTTTAGTAATAATCTTGTGGTGTTTAATTTCAGATACTTAACCAAGATATTAGTAGGTGATTAGCTTCAACAAAGATGTTTTGGAGCTTTCACATGGTGATTCAAGAGCCCGAGCGTCAAAGTTCATATTTAGCACTCGTTGAGTCAAGCTCGGTGGATCACGTTTGGATCGAGTCGACTTGGAGACGGCGCTCTACAAGAAGACTTTGGTACATAGCTTAGTTTATAGCTTAGATCCATTTGTTAAAGATTAGAAAGTGTGATATGCTCAAGTTCACAACACACACACGTTTCATGTTTTGGTTTTGGTTTTCGGTTTTTCGTTTAACCGATCTTGGCTTTCTTGAATAGATAGAATCAAAACAAGTTTACACGGTTTAATGTATATTAGATTTGTTCTATATACATGTATGCTTCAACTATTTCAACAAACTTAGTTTGATAGTCTATTTCATGAGTTTGGTGTTTTGGTATTTTAACAAAACATATTTTTGGATTTTAAGTCAAAAAATTGATATATATAATATATATATATATATATATATATATATATATATATATATATATATATATATATATCTTTCATGTATATTGGATTATATCCATATAGTATATGCTTCAAGTTGTTTCAAATATCATGTTTTTGTATTTGGATGAGTTTTGGACAAAACGAATTTTCAATTCAAAAATTCAAGTTTTGGAAAATACGGATTTTGGTTTTCGGTAAAATTTTTAAGTTACAAAAATGGTTCAAATTGTTTGAAATATGTGTTGAATTTTTCCACACATGTTTATATATCAAAGTATTATACTGAAACTATTTTTGTGGATTTTTAGAGATTTCATGGGATTTATTTGGCAATTAAAAATCTAGTTTTCAAATCCCTTAACAGCCCTGCCAGGCCCTGGCGGTCGACCGACCGGTCGACCGGACCAGGATCCGGTCGACCAGAACGGTCGACCGGATGTGCACAAAATGTGCACAAGGCCATTTGGTTTGGTCGGTCGACCGTGCGGTCGACCACTATAGTATCCTTACTCTCGGGTAAGGACGGTCGACCGGGTGGTCGACCGGAGGTTGACAACGGTCAAATTTCGACCGTTGGCCGGTCGACCGGCCGGTCGACCGGAAGGTCAATTCTGACCATAATTGGCTGCCAACGGCTAGTTTTTCAAAGAGGCTATAAATTGGGTTTTCTCTTCACTATTTTCAACAAGTTTTTGGAGAGCTTATTTTCTGATCTTACTAGTGTTTTTGCAGCAATCAAAAAGAAGTTTTGGGCTCTAAAGTTTACATTTGATTTGGTGTTTTTCTAGGGTTTGGGAAATCAAAGAAAAGTGATTTTGAAAAAAGTGTTTTTGGTTCAACTTCTTCATCCTTATTTCTAGTTTTTCCCCAGGATTTTCTTTGAGTATTTATTTTCCATTCCTTTGGTTTTTGTCATACTTGAGCTTATTATTCTATCCTGTCTATTAGGATCTTTGTTTTGTGAGAAAGAATTGGTTTGTGGTCTTTTGATCACTAAGTTGTAAACCCTCCAACTTTGTGTTATCCTTCTTGTGTAGAGGTTAATTTTGGAGTGGTGGCTTTGTGCCCTATCCCTCTAGTGAGAGGTTGATTGGTTGTTGGCTTTGTGCCCATCCCTCATTTGTGAGGTTGATTGAATTTTGTGGCTTTGTGCCTAACCTCTACGTGTAGAGGTTGTGTTTGTAAAGAGAGGAGTTGTGTACTCCCGGTTATTATATTGCCCCAAATCCTCAGTGGAGGTTCCCTATATGGGAGTCCTATGTGGACAAGTTAGTAGAAATCCTTCTATGTGAAGGCGGGGACGTAGAGCTGGGTGCTCGAACCTCGAAACATATCCATGTGTTAGCGATTGATCCATTGACTCTCTAACTTTCTCTTTACTTTGTGCCTTGCATCATTTCATATTGCTCATTCATTATATGCTGGGCTTGTTTGTGTGTGCCTTACTTGTGCTTAACCACGAGATCTTCATATAGCACCTCAACTCTTATTCAGAGGAATCAAGAGGAGTTAGTCCAGAGCCCTTCACGGGAATTCGGCTACACTCGTTGGTTGCATTAAGTGTTGTTGCAATTAAGTTATTAATTTCCACATTTTGTTCATTAGATTAGCCGTACACCTATTCACCCCCCTCTAGGAGTACTTTTAGTATGAGCAACATTTGGATATCCACCCTCAGTTCTTGCTGGAACCTGCTAGCTCTCTTCTCCTTGTCGGCCACCATGTATGGTGCAAACTAACTAAGTCTCAAGAATTTAGCAGCATACTCATCCATCGATCGATTCCATTGCTGTAGCTTGATAAACTGCTTCTCCATCTCCTTCTGAGCTGTTGCAGGGAAAAATCTCTCATAGAAGCCCTTTAAGAACTGGTCCCAAGAGATAGGCTTCTCCAGCCTCGCCTCTTCGGCTAGCCACCAGGTCCTCGCCACATCCTTCAGCTGGATCTTGGCCACTTCTACCTGGTTCTCACCAGGAATTCTAGTCGCCTTCAGAAGATCGGTCATGTCGATCAGCCACTGCTCTGCATCCAGGGGCTTCTCTATGCCTGAAAATTCTGCCGGCTGTAATCTTCTGAATTCTGATATAGTACCCGGCCTCTGCTCCCGGAGTGCAGTCAGCAATCCTTGTCGCAAAAGCTCTGTCTGCTGCTGCAGGCTATTCATCATCCCCTATAGTATCCTTATCACGTCGTTCTCCCCGTATAGACCTTCACGGGAAGTACCAGGACCGTTACGTGTCCCCTGTCTCGCCATATTCGAGCCGACTGAAAAGATAACGGAATAGGAGATTTCAGGAATAAAGGGATGAATTTCAAGGAAAGAATAGATAACTTCGTACTTGTGATTGGAATGTATAACAAAGACTCATGTGACTCAGCCACAAATTAACCCAATATTAATTTGCAGACTAACTGTATTGAAGGTGTGAGAGCCTAGGCTCTGATACCAACCTGTGGCGCCCCGATCCCGGCGGGTACGGGGACACCACTGCGACGTACATACACAGGGCGATGCTGCCATAACGTATGTATGCTAAGCATCAATACAACAGAATATAGGGATCAGAGTGCGAAAATACGTGGTATTATACATTCCAATACAAAATAGTATAAGTACTTAGTCATCACAGATTGTGACATAATATTACATTACATCACCAGATAGTACAAAAGTAGACTGTACAGGATACAAAAGATAATAACTCATGAGCTGGAAAAGGGATCTCGCGAGCGGGGAAAGACTGGATGAAGCTATGGCTGATCCGCCTGCTCCTCGAAGTAGGCCTGGTCCTCAGCTGATGGGTCCACCTCGGTCCAACCTGTCAAATCTGAACATACAAATCCAGGGTTGTTAGTGGGCAACCAACGAGTGCAAGAAGAAGCCAAGTGGCAAGTATAAATAAAAGTAAGCGCATCCGGTCAAGTATAATGTATCAAAATCAATAAGCATAGAATAATCACAATAAATAGTGAATCATGAAATAAAGCAAGTGTAGCGGGTTAAATGTCATGTAATAAAATTAGCAAGCATGGAGTAACTACAATAAATGGCAAGTATGAACATGACACTAAAATTCATGTAGTGTGAAGTCAATTATCAAGTTATTATTAAGACTCGTTCAATTTGTATGTTTCGGTATATGACCAGTGCCATATACTTCCGCATACAAGCCGAGCGAGGTTGGTTATTGGAAATTGATGGAGAATGACGAACCATGTTTAGAATGGGTCCCGTGCATGCCCGAGACAACGGTCCAGGAGTATCCAGTACTGAGCTGAAACGTACCGCTAGGCACCGGGACTTACTATATGCCTGAAGGTCTTAGTATACGCCCGAACAGGAATAGAGTGTCGTCGTTCCCCACAGGATATACCCAGGGGATTATAGCACACCCGGCAGGCAGGCAAGGGGGTAAGGGTGCCAGTACATCCCTCAGAAACTCCTGGTGGCCTCCAGGTCGAATCCAACAGGAATAGTTGTATAACATATATATGGCCACCATAAACACAGAAGCTATATCGATACCTATCAATTTCCCCCATCCCGGTGTAAGTTGTTTAAATACAACGAAGTCTCAAATAATAATGTTCACGGGGTATTCGCAAAAGTCCAATATCCATGGTTATCCTATTACGGGGGTCAACAGGAATATAATATCAGTAGTAATGTCAGGAGCTTCCCTATTTCAGGGGTTTAAGTATACAGGAGTACAGGAGTTCAGGAGTACCAAATATCTGGTAATAATATAATAGTCATGCCAAGTCCCCGTAAAAGTGACAGTCATGAATATGTCATATAATATACAGGTATCTGGGGTGGTAGTGCCGGTCAAGAGTCACGATATCAGGTCCAGGTATTTGTACCACATGAAAGCATATCATACACCGGGTGTTAGGGTCAGGTGTCAGTATGACATAGATCAAGTACCGGGTCTATATATCGAGTGACGGGGTAAATACCGAGTGCCAGAGTCATAAATAATTTATCAAGTGTAACATGTCAAGTGTCAGTCTAAAAACTGAGTACCGGTGTAAATACCGAGTGCCGGTGTCAGATGTCATGGGTCAAGTATAACATGACAAATATCGGTGTCAAATATAGCACGACAATTATCGGTGTCAAATATAGCATGACAAGTGTCGGTGTCAAATATAGCATGGCAAATATCGGTGTCAAATATAGCATGGCAAGTGTCGGTGTCAAATATAGCATGGCAAGTGTCGGTGTCAAATATAGCATGGCAAATACCGGTGTCCGGTATTATGTGTCAAATATAGCATGAAAGATATCGGCGTCAAATATAGCATGTTAAAACATCCACATATAAATATCATGTTATAAATATAAGAGTAATTATTTTCTAATTTAATAATAAGCACTCGCCTGAAACTGGGGTGAAATACCGGTTAAAAATCCAGAAAATCAGGGATACACACGAGAATTCCACTAGCCCGAAGTTGTATATTAAAATATATAATTATAAATTTTTATATAAATATTAGAGAGGGAATGAGAGAGGAGAGAGAGGAGAGAGAAAGTTGTAGGAAGAGGAGAGAGAGAAAGAGAGAAATGTGGTGTTTTTAAAAGGGAAAATAGGAATTAAAATGAAAGGGGGTAGGTTGTAAATATAGTGAAGTAATAGGGGAATGAGGAGAGGGTATTTTTGGAATGAGGGAAATATGAGTGTTATATTAGGGAAAAGAAAGGAAAAAGAAAGAAAGAAATGAAGAAGAAAGAAAGAAAGAAGAAAAGAAAAAAAAGAGAGGGAGGGGAGGTGGCCGTCTGCCGGCCACCGGTGCTGGCAGCCGGGGCGGCGGCAGCGCTACCGGGAGGGGCCAGCCGCGCGCGCACCCAAGGGGTGGAGTGGGAGGTGGGGGTTGTTTTGTTGTTGTGATTGTTTTGGGTTGTTTTGGTGGTGGTGGTGGTTGTGGTGATGGGGAGTTAGAGAAGGAGGAGGAGATGATGATGGGGTGGTGGAAGTGGAGAATTTGGTAGAGATGAGGGTGAATTTTGGAGAATAGAAGGAAGAAGAGTGATGGGTTTTTGTTGAAATTGGAGGAGGAGGATTGTTGGAGGTTGAAGGAGGTGGTGGTGTGAAGAGGGAGAGTGGGGGAGTTGGTTGGCCGGCCTAGGGCGGCTGGCGGTGGCATGGAGGCGGCCGGTTGTGAAGGATGCGTGAGTGAGTTGTTTTGTTGAAGGAGATGAAGTTTTTGGATTTTTGTTGAAATGATAAGGAAATGGAAGTTTGGTGTTTTAATAAAGGATGAGAGAGGAATGAATTGATGGTTTAGGGGGTGATAGGGCTGCAGCAGCAGCCCTACTACTGTAGGTGGCGGGCGGCGGGCGGCTTTGGTGGCTACATTTAGTTGTGGGGGAAAATCATGGTGAAGAAAAGAAAAAGAAAGAAAAGAAAGAAAATTAAAGAAAAGAAGAAAAAAATAGGAAAAAGAAAATAAAATAGTTTAAAATTTTTATTATTAACTAATTTATTTATTATAATTTCTGGTAGTACAAAGTGGGGGAACAGAGAAGGAAAAAGTGAGAAAAGAAATTGTCGGTAAATAATATTATTATTTAAATGGGGTGAAAATTCGACCATTTCAGAAACATTTCAAAAAATTCTAGAAAATAGAAAATATTATTTTAAGATACACGGTGAAACCAGATTTAAGAAATTCGATGTATTTTTCAAATTAAAAATCTTGGAATCTTTCGGCGATTCCCACCGACACCAGACTCGGTCAAATTTTGATAAATCTTGAAAAATCTCAAAAAATGTATTTAGGTAGAAAATAAAATTCTAAGAAGTAATGTGAAAGCTATTTTTGAAAATTTAATTTCGTTTGAAAATTAAAAATCTGGGAATCAGTCAGCGATGTCGACCGACACCGGTTTTGGAGATTTTGCAGAAAAATTTCAAAAAATTTTGAAAAATCACGAAAAATCTTAAATATTAGAAAATAGTGTCTGAAACTAAACTCGATCAAATCAAACTACCAGAAAGTCAAATCGGACTACTGACTGATATCGGGTTCCGGGTCCGTGTTAGGGCTTACTCTAGGTCTGAGAATCCAGATCCGATACTCAATAAAATAAGTAATCATAACCCATGAATACGTAAAGGAAGAAAATTGAGCAATATGGTTGAAAAATTTTTGGGAATCGTATCTGGGTACGTATCCCGGGTACGGGGTGCTACATGTGTGATGCCTCTGATTTTGCTATAGGCGCAGTCTTAGGATAACACAAAGATAACAAGCAACACGTGATCTATTATTCAAGTAGGACACTTAATGATGCCCGAGTGAAAGACACTCAATGATGGCCAAGTGAACTATACTACAACAGAGAAAGAATTCTTGGTAGTAGTGTTCGATTTGGAAAAATTTTGCCCATACCTACTTGGGACCAAAACCACGATATTCACCGACCATTCTGCACTTCGATACCTAATGATCAAAAAGGATGCGAAGGCCCGACTCATTCGTTGGATCCTCCTCCTTCAAGAATTTGATCTCGAAATTTGAGATAAAAAGGGTGTCGAAAATGTCGTCGCAGACCATCTCTCTCGTGTGCCAAACGCAACTTCCGACGAACTGCCCATCAACGATAATTTCCCCGATGAACAACTTTTAGCTATCTCCACGGAACCATGTTTTGCCGACATAGTTAATTACTTAGTCACAAACCAAACACCATCTAGTTGGTCAAAACAGGATAGATACCGGTTCTTGTCTTAAATCTGATGTTTCATGTGGGAGGACCCTTACCTCTTCAAATATTGTAGCAACCAAATCATTAAGAGATGTGTTCCCGAAGAGAAAACTAGAAGCGTGCTAGCCTTTTGTCACGAATTTGCTTGTGGTGGACACTTTGGTCCCTGCAAAACTGCCGAAAAGGTGCTACAAAGTGGCTTCTATTGGCCCACTTTGTTTAAAGACGCATTTGACTTTTGCAAAACTTGCACGATATGCCAAATGATAGGAAGGGTTTCTAAGCGTAATATGATGCCCCTAAACCCAATTTTCAAAGTAGAACCCTTTGATGTTTGGGACATTGATTTTATGGGTCCTTTTCCTAATTCATTTGGGCACCAATACATCTTATTGGCTGTAGATTACGTTTCCAAATGGGTTGAAGCAATCCCTTGCAAGACCAATGACAACAAAGTTGTTGTCAAATTCTTGAAAGAAGACATATTTTCGCGCTTTGGAACCCCTCGTGCCATAATTAGTGATAATGGTACACATTTTTGCAATAGAACTTTTGAAGCTCTTATGCGAAAATATGCCATAACACACAAGTTATCTACACCTTACCATCCTCCAACCAGTGGGCAGGTAGAAGTCTCAAATAGGCAAGTTAAGCTTATCTTGGAGAAAACTGTGAATCAAAACAGGAAGGACTGGTCCACAAAATTGGTGGATGCCTTATGGGCATATAGGACCGCCTTTAAGATGATTCTAGGAATTTCTCCTTATAGATTAGTTTTTGGAAAGGCTTGCCACCTTCCTTTTGAGTTAGAGCATCGAGCCTTATGTGCAATTAAGCAGCTGAATTTTGATCTAGATAAGGCCGGTACACTTCAGAAATTACAAATTTCTGAACTTGAGGAGTTAAGGAACGAGACGTATGAAAATGCGAAGATTATAAAAGATAGGGTAAAGGTTTTTCGTGATAAGTTCATCATGAGAAAAACTTTTATCCAATGACAAAAAGTCTTACTTTATAACTCTAGACTTCACCTCTTTCCCGAAAAGTTGAAATCAAGATGGACAGGGCCTTTTATTGTTAATACTGTGTTTCCACATGGAGCCATAGAGATATACGACCCTAAGAATGGAAATGAATTCAAGGTAAATGGTCAACGTCTGAAACCATTTTTGGAATCAGTACCGGAAGCAAACACAGCCTTAGGTCTTTTCGACCCAATGTATCGTTAACTCTACCTCTCTGCTAGTTCATTTCATGCATTTATACATACATGCAACATTGGGGACAATGCATGAGATAAGTGTGGGGGATGGTACTAAACCTTTTAATTTAAAATATATATATATATTAACATAGATTATTGACTAATTGTATGGTACTGTTAACATAACTCACTAACCTTAGGTTATTAATTAAAAATATATATATATATATATATATATATATATATATATATATATATATATATATATATATATATATAATAGTTGACAAAGGAGACAATATTTTGACTTTTCTTTGAAAGAAATTCAAGTTAATCTTAAGAATTAGTAAAATCGTGATTAGGATTTCTAAAAACTTAGTCAAAATAAAATAAATTGTTAGATTTTTTAGGTATAGGAGGAAAAATTGAATAATTAATTAGTCTTGATTTTTTACCTTAATGAAATGTGCATTCCTAATACACTTTTACATCTAGGATTCTAAGACTAAGATTTTTTTGCCTTATAAAAAATAAAAAATAAAAAATAATAATAGAGTTCACTAATTAAGCTGGATATATGTGCCTCAAGAAGCATAAGTATTCATGTCTAAAGGTGATTTTATAAATTAAGACCTTGGTTTTGTGGCCTAGTTCACTTGAGTCCTTAAGTCCGTGGGGTGTTTTCTCACCCGGTGCCCTAAAACCAATCGGTTTAGGAGCCACCGACCTTAGGCTCGCTACATGGGTGAATTAGAAAGCCTAACAAAATCAAGAAATATTATCTATATATGTACTAACACATCTAATAGTCAATTAGTTAGGTATGAGGGCTTCAAGACGCCTTGATACTTATACAAAAGAAAATTAGATGAGTTATACATATTTAAAAAAAGAGAAAATAATGATAATAATAAAGAGGCATTAGAGTCTAAATTAAAAATCCCTAGTAAAGATTCACAAGGATGCATATGACTTAGGGTAACGAAAGAGACTATATAAAAATTCAATTTTAATCCTTACCTAAAATTGATAACAAATTATTGTATAAAGGCTAAGTTCAAGAATGAATAAAAATGATAATCCTAAAACTTATAGATTACTTAGTTTCTTCAAATATATTTCAAATATTTCTTTCCTTTTTCAAAATAAATAAATAATAAAATAAAATAATTAATTAAATAACTAACATTTTCCTTTTATGGATTTTGTGGGTGTAATTCACTGAAAACCCTCACGAGACAACACTCGTCCTCTACGGGTAACCTACTGGTTTAACGACTTGTTGCACATGATAAGTGCAACCATGATGCCTACGAAAGTGAGTTAGGATAGGTTAGTTTTTCTTTTCTTTCTCTTTTCCTTTTTCTTTTTTCTTTTTATTTTTTTTTTTACTCGAGGACAAGCAAAAAGATAAGCGTGGGGGTGTGATGGTAGTAAAAAGTGCATATATATCAGCACATTTACCATCATATTTTCTTACTTATTCTTTTATTAAGCATTGTTACTAATGTTTTATTGTTTAATGTTGTGTAGGCCCTGAGTAATTAAAAAAATAAAGAAATAAAGTACAAGTGAACCCCAAAAGCCCAAGAATCCCACAAACCCACATGCATAATTAATTGTAGTGATTTAGAAGATTCTATCTTATCTAACCTAATCTAAACTTAAATTTTAAATTATTAATTTAAAATCTAAGGGAGGATGAGGAAAGATAAAATAGAACTCCTAATTGCTAAAAAGAGGAGGAAAAGGATAAGATGGATCATTATCCTTAAACTGAGATGGACTTCTACTTAAACCTGGTTGCTTATAATACAAGGATAAAGATAAAAGGGGAGAAAAGCTTAAAGATAAAGAACAAATCCTTTTATAAATTCAGATTTATGATAACTTGCTTCCTAAGTTATCTCGAGTTCTCAAGATAGAAGGTTTGAATACAAAATCCAGATGGAGGAGCCCAGATGAACGGATCAGAGGAGGCCACGCAAGAAAGCGCGTGGCCATTGGCCACACTATTGCCGCGGAAACGCGGCTATGGCCGTGTTTCCGCAGCCATTTGGATGATTCTGGTTACGCGTTTTCGTGGGAGAGTTGTACTAGGACTCTACGTCCTATATCTGCTATAAATACTCCTGCAGAGCAACAAAGAGGGGGATCCAGAGAGCTGAAGCTTATGAATTTTCTTTTATATCTTTTCTTCTTTCCAAAATTTCTTGTATTTTTGTTTTTGTTATTTGAAGAAGAAGATTTTGAGGAAGGAGAGGAGCTTTGTAATTGGCCGGTGACATCCAATAAAATAGTTCTTCATTCTTTTTATATTCTTTGCAATTTAATTTAGTTTTTCTGCTTAGATTATCTATTTCTTCTTCTTTTAATTTCCATGCAATCTTTCTTATTTGAAATAAAAATTGAAAATAAAAATAAAAAAAATGAATAACTAAATTAAACCTATAGTTTGCTAATCTCTCGATCAACCCTCGTTTAGTTTAAAAGATGGACTGATTGGCATCTAGAAATCCTAGGATTAAAATGGTGTTCTTGAAGATGAATCGATAAATAGGTTTACTTAATTCAAGTTGCACTTTTTAAATGATTACTCATAGTTCATACTTAAAACTTTGATAGCATAACTTTAAGTAAAAACTTCTCTTATGCTAAACTTTGAAATTAGGATGAACTATAGTGTAATTTTTATTAGTGCACACTAATTAGGGCTCCAATATTATTCATCTTACTTGATTCTCAATCAATGACCTAGGATGGATAATTCTTCATTCAATATGATGTTCACTCTTTAAGACTAATACTTTGGGTTGCGGTAGGTGATTAGTAAACTATACTTCTTTAGCTTGATCAAATCTAATCAATATCTCTTTTCTTTTTCAAGCCAAATACAGAGAAGATCATTCCGAAAAGCTTCCATCGCATCCTTCCCTATGGATCGACCCGTCTAGCCCTTGCTACACAGTTACTTTGAAATAAGACTAAGATTTTTTAAACTATTTCCAATATAATTTCCCGTTTCAATCACATTAACCTCAAGGTATTTGCCATTTAAGCAATAAGAATCTTTAATAGTGGCAAAATAAACATGAATTCCTGGGGCTTTGAGGTACATTGACATCTTAACTTACTAGGTTTAGATGTTAAGAATATCAAATACGGGTGGTGCCAAGAAATCTATGTGTGTGTAAAATAGATCTTGTGATTAGCTAAAATAAGGTTCGTTCACTTAAGATTGTTAGACCCAAATCAAGAGCAATAAGCTCTGATATCAACTGAAAATACACCTAGAGGGGGGATTAAATAGGTGAACTAGCTAATCTAATGCAAATGATGCAGAATTAAAAACTATTAATGCAAATTAAAGATATTAAGCTAAACACATAACGTATAACACAAGAGTGTAGCCGAGTTCCCGGTGAAGAGCTCTAGACTATCTCCTCGAAGTTCCTGTAGATTAAGAGTTGAGGTGCCGCAATGGCTCTCTTGGTTGAATACAAGTGTAAGCACACAATCCCAAACATATAACAATAAAGCACAAAATATATCAAGCATATAAAGAGATAAATAATGTAAGCATGCAAGATATGTAAACACAAGTGTGAGAGAGAGAAAGAGAGCAATCGTAAATAGGGGAGATTTATTTTGAGATTCGAGCACCCTTGCTCTACGTTCCCGCCTTCAACACTATGAAGGATTTTCTCTAAAATCGATCCCACTGGATCACTCGGTGCCGCAACACCTACAACGAGTTCACACTAGAACTCCGGACCCGCAAGTCCCTCTCTTGTTCCCGCAAGAACAACACACGCAAGCACACTAGCTTGCCGAGGCTGCATCTCTATCAACTTCTCTAACTACACGCTGGAACACTTGGTTATCACTTCACTTGGTCACCACAAACACTTCTTCACCAGGGCCATAACCTCTACAACACTTCACAATACAAGGATGAAAAACTTGTGATCACTTCTCTTCATCACAAAAACAAATTTCACAACAAATCTCCTATAGGAAGGGTATTGCAGTGGAAAGCTCAAGTATGTGTGAGAAAAACTAGGATAGAGATGCGGTGAAAAACTCGAGAAATCACTTTTGAAAACCACTCTTGAAAGCTCTCCTTTTGATATGAAAGTATCTGCTCTAAAACAAGTGGAGAAAAATACTTAGGGAGATAAGAAAAACTAGCATAAAAACTCCCTTCAAATCTTATAGAAAACAGCTCAAGGGAACCCCATTTTATAGGCTCCCAAAAACTAGCCGTTGGAGCCAACACAGCAGCAAAACCTGTTGTCGGTTGACCGGGAGGTCGACCAGCCAACGGTCAAAATTTTGACCATTGCAGTCTGCCAGTCGACTGCCCGGCCGACCGTGCCTTGGTTTAGACCTATAGGTCGACCCCCCGATCGACCAAGGCTAGATCCAGAGAGCAAAGCTCTCTGGCCGGTAGACCGCTCGGTCGACCGGGGCCAGATTCAGAGAGCAAAGCTCTCTGGACGATCGACGGCTCGGTTGACCAACCCACTAGCCAGATGGCCGTGCACATTTGGTGCACATGGGTTGACCGCCCGGTCGACCAACTTCTGGCTTAGTCGACCGTCCGGTTGACCGGCAGAAGGCCATGTCAAACATTTTTGGGATTAAAAACTCGGTCTTTTTAAGTTCAATAAAATCTCATAAAATCACATAAAATCTACAAAAATAGGTTCATTGAAATACTTTGATGTACAAACATGTTTGATAAAAAGTCAACACATATTACAAACATTTTGAACCATTTTTGTAAAATAGAAATTTTGCCTTAAACAAAAATCTGTATTTTTCAAAATCAATCTCCAAATTGAAAATTGATTTTTCCAAAACTTTTCCAAATATAAAAATAAGATATTTTAAACATTTTTGAAGCTTAGAGTGTATGGATATGATCCAATACACATATGAGATGAAATATCTATGTTTTTGACAATAAGCTCAAAAATTAAGCTTTGATAAATCTAAAACTCAAACACATGATATAAAAACACCAAATAAGTTTGTCTAAACTTTTGAACCAATAATGTGTATGAATGAAATCCAAAACACATATAAGCCATATAAACTTGTTTTGATGAACTCTAATTATAAAACATAAAGATATATACTATGAAGCTCAAAAATCAAAACAGTATTTTCTATATGAAAACTATTTTATGAAAACGCTATATAAATTTTGTGTGTGTATATGGACTTGAGCTATCCACAACTAGTCTATCATTTATATTTTATCTAAAAATAAATCTTAAAGCTTATAAACACGACACAAGTCTTCACGAAAATCTTCTCTTGAAAATCTCTTCTTCTTCTTGACTTGGTCCAAACCTTGATATATAAGCTAGACTCCTCTAGAATACTTGATGCGATCTTGTTGCACGAGCTCTTGAATCAACACGTGCTAGCTCTAAAATTTGACGTCGAATGTTTTGTTGAAGCAAAACACGTACTAAGATCTTGATCAAATATCTGAGACTAAATAAACAGGAGATCATTAGTAATATAACTACATGAGTTAATCATCATCAAAATTAGAGTGATGTGCCTTTGGGCCAAAAAAGTTCTCTTTTAAGTTACATTCAATGGTTGAAGATCTTATTTTAGTTCTTTAAAAGAAAAGAAAATATAAGTTAAAATTAAGTTAAAAAGAAAGTGGTAGATTGAGAAGGAGGAGAAATAAAAAATGAATATTTACAAAGAAATTGAAAAGAGTGATAAAAGAGTTGGGTGTTGATGGTGTTGATGATCTAAAATAAAGAATTAAAAGAAAAGAAAGAAAAGCTAAAAGAAATACTTACCTCCTCTGGTTGATGACTTACCTAAACTCTTGCATGTTTTACCTTACTTCAGGGGCAATCAACGCGTAACCCATAAGATCAACCTCAGTCCCCATTCGCATTACATCATTAAGACGAACAAGAATGAAATGATACGGAATCTTGAGGAGGAGAACATCATTATGAAATATCGGTGGCACTCACAAAAACATGGCTATATTGATGCCTCGAGATTCACTTAGACATTCATCAAAACCAAAAGAGAAAAAGTAGAAATAGAAGAACATATAAATAAGAAAAGTATGGAGATGTTACCTTTGATTACTTGTAGAAACAATGAAAGAAAGGATGAGGTTACATCAGTGTCACTCTCAACATAAGTCTCTCTCTCTCTTTCTTACTTGTATGAATCTCAGTCTAACCTATGCTTACAAAGAAATAAAAAATTACATAAAAAGAAAATAAAAACCTACAATAAAAAGAATGAAAAACTAGACTAAAATCTATCTCTGCTTGGTCGCTCCCTCTGCCTCTGATGTGTGGAGTATTTATAGCATAGAAATGGATAAGGAAATGAGTTAAAAGATAGGAAGGGCTGGCTATTTCTAAATTTGAATCCTCCCCTTATCTCCAAACTTGATTTGATGTGGATATTCAGTTCTGATCTGCAGCTTGTTGACATATTGATTGCTGAATATAACTAATCAAATGAAAGAATTAGAAATAATGATCAACTTAAGCATTGTAGCCCTTTAAGTATTCTATTTGAATTATCTTGAATCATTAGATTTGAAATTCGGTAGCTAAAGTTATGATTCGGATACTAAAATGTATCCAGTCAGAATTCGAATCAAAATTGCTTCATCTCATCCGTTGATCTTCTCTCTATCCATTTATCCCTTTGGATTTTGAATTTAGACTCTATATTTCACATTATCCTAAGTTGATCTTTAACTAACCAAAATGGATTTATAGAAATTCGAATTTTACCAGTTTTTATTTGGTATTATCTTTCTAATTTGCTCTGATCTTTTGCTGAACATTTACCCCAATCCTTGATTTGTTCTAATTAGATCTGGGATCATCTTCATCCAACCAAATAGATCCAGTTAAATCTGATTTTAACTCGTATTTATTTGGTTTAATCCTCCTTCTCTTCATTATTATCTTCTGTAAAATAGACATTTAAGACAAAAAAATTAGCAGATCTATTACATGATAAATATAAGAGTGTAATGAAAAGAATGCAAAATATGTATACGATCAAAGTGAAGCCAAATTTCCTATGAAGGGCTCTAGAACTTCTACTCTTAATTCCTCTAGATTAAGAGTCGAGGTGCATAATTGCCTTCTTACTTGAAAGAGAAAAATCGATAAGTATGAATCATGCAAGCAATATAGGCAAAAATAATATAAAACAATAAAAATAATAAAAACAATAAAAACAAGTAAGCAATGTAGAGTATGAGCAAAAGTTGAAAAAATGACAATCGCAAACAAAAAGATTTGCTTCGAGCAACTCACTCTACATCCCCACCTTCACCGCGCAAATAATTTTCACTATTCACTAAGAATTTTCACAAAAGAACTACTACAATGGTCTACACAAGACTCAGAGCTCCAACTTAAATATTCAAGCCTCTACACAAGAGGTGAGCACAAAGTCAATGAAGAATACAATCACTTGGTGACCACAAAAATCATAAAATCTCTCTTTACAACTTTCTAAAATTTAGAGATGAAATTAGAGGCTCAAGAAGTTTGTGTGAGAGAAAGATCATTTGAAAAGAATAAACTTGAGAGCTTAAACTTCAGAAAATGATTTGAAATGAAATCTCTTGAAACTTGAAAATTTTTAAAAATTTTTGCAAAACTTTCTCTTGATTTTTCTTGATAAAAATATTGATTTAAAACTCTCTTCAATGACTCCTATTTATAGGCAATAGGTAAATATCATTAGAGTATTAATCTAGGCATAAAATAAGTGTTAAAACCTTAATAAAGTGAAAAATGCCCATTTGAAAAAAGACAAAAATAGTTTAAATTAAAAACTAACCGTTTTACTCTTTCTGGTTGGTCTAGCGATTGACTGGTGATCGGGAAAAATCGCGCATGAAAAGTTTATGTTTTAAAATCAAGATTTAAAGTGTGTGTGTTTTGGCTTCCTCGATACTTCCGTTATAGCATAGAGGCTAAAATGAGTCGAATTTATAAGGACGGGAGGTGATAGAACCTTACACGGTATGTTCACGTGTATTTTAACGGTCATTTATTGTTTGAAAGAATGAAAAGAAAAAAATAAAGAATGAAAAGAGAAGTACGGTGAAACACGAAGTAGTGTGAAACATAGAAAAGAATGCATTTGTGATTTTTGAGATATATTTCTAAAACAAAGTGAAAAAGAAAGAAAACTCATGACTACTAACTACTAATGGCTCCACTAACATGCTAACCTCTTAGTGATAGTTGCCTCACATGTATCATTGACCATCACTAGTCCTTGGTTCAAGAGCTTTTCAAAGCATGACCCATATGTTAACTCATTACATCCAAACTCAACAAAACAAGTGCAAGTTACACTTAAACTATCAAAACTAAACAAGAGTAAGCATGGAGTAAAGTAATGTTAGCTTATTAGAGAGTTACGATGTTAGAGTGTTAGATCCATCATCATGAGCCATCAATGGCTCTTGCAAGAGCATGACCAAGTAGAGGCTATTAGATTCATGTAGATTATGAAGTAAGAAATTAGACTAGTTAGTGGTTAATAGTTAGTTGCCATGAGAGAAAATTAGCTAAACAAGTAAAAGGAGTTAGAGAGAAGAGAGGTAAAGAGAGAACCTTTCATAGATTGTCACCTTCTATTACAAGAACTCTTGCTTTCCAATCATATACCACTCTCTCCTATTACAAGATCTACAAGAAATAGAAAATACAAAGGAAGAAGAAGAACTGACCTAAACTAAACTACCCTAAACTATAACATGAAGAAGAAACTACCCTAACTCTCTGTATTTTTTTCTTCAGAACCCCAAGGGGTATTTATAGGCACCAGGGGAAAGGAGGGCCAAGGGGCAAACCCTGGCCCAAAGTACGGGCGCGGCCACATCCGTACTGCCATGGAAACGCGGCCTTGGCCGTGTTCCATAGCTCTTCTAGAGCCTCACGCGTGGCGCTTTCTACCGCGCGCTGTCCCGTCTGTCCCCTGTCAGTTGTAGGTCCCGGTTTCTGATTTTGAACTGCTAGTTTTGACTAATCAGCTCTCCAAAATCAATGGCTATATTATAGGCCTTTAATCACCCATTAAATGGTGATTTAGGGTTTTCTTCTTCATTGCACACCATGGACCTAGAAACATGCAAGAGAGGTGTTATTAGTAGAATTTACTATTAAATACATGTGAAGATATAATATGAAATATGCAGTTTTAGAGACTAATCAACTGGCCGATCGACATCGACCCAATGGCTAGTAAGTTCAAGAGTGTCCGTCGAACGGGCGTCCGCTGAGAACCCTATACATAGATACATGGTATCGGTGTGCAATTCGGTTGACCGCTCAGTAACCGAGCTCTGTGCAGAACTCTCCTCACGCTCGGACGGTCAACCGGGCGGTAGAGCGGCCAAAGCCAAAAATTCCAAACCATCTTTTTTAAATATACTATTGATTTTTGAAATATAATGTGTGTGTGTGTGTATTAGAAATATTTTGTCAATCATTTAAATATGAAAAACATGTAGACACAGATAAAAATCATAGTAAAATGGATCGAAAACATGTAAAGATAAACAAGTTGACAAACTAGTTATTTTTGAAAAATCTTTTTGTGTATGTGAGACTTCTTGAGCATCAATATAACACTTTAAATTTAAACATACTAAATTCTTACAAAGGTTGCACAATCTTCAAGTCTTCTTCAATTGGCTTTCCAAAATTTATGCTTTGATCTTCTATGCTTGAATCCTATACTTGAATCAACTTGAACACATTAATACCTTCCTTTTGAGGAAGAATAAACGAGATCTTTATTCTTAAACCCTGTAAACTCATACACACTTGAACTTGATTAGTACCTCAGAAATATATGAATTTTGGAATCATCAAAACATAAATGGTGATTGTACCTTTGGGCCAACATCTTCTTATAGAGCAGAGTTCATTAATGAAATTGAGCGTCAATGAGGACGGAGAGACGTGAATGGTAATCATCAGAGATGAGTAAGTCGGATCGTGTCAGAATGAACTCTACGGCATCAGAAGGGTTGTGTAAGCACCTTGATGCATCACGTTGGCGTCATCATGATATTTGGAGCTACGATGGCCTTTTGTTAGAGTTTATCTTTTTTTTTTGTGAAGGATCAATTGTGTAATTTTACATCATTATACCCTTCATTCTTTTGATTGTTTCATTAAGGACTTATTAATGAAATGCCAGGGGGCCTTTTAGGTTCCACGTGATTTATTCTCAGAAAAAATATTACTGAAAATATTTCCCCTTTCTGTGTCTCTCTGCTCCCAACTCAAGCTTCAGTTGACGACACTGTGTAGAGGTGTCCTTTCAGCATCAACATCGGTGTCTGTCAATAGGGTTACGGTCTTTCAATGTTGAAGATATTGGCCCAAAGGCCCATCACTCTAGTTTTGATGATGATTAACTCACATAGTGATAATGTACTAATGATCTTATGCTTATTCAGTTTCAGTTATCTATCAAGATCTTAGTAGGTGTATAGTTTTAACAAAAGTGTTTTTGGAGGTTACGCATATTGATTCAAGAGCTTACGCATCAAGATCGCATCTAGTACTCGGTTGGAGTCTACCTCGTTGGATCGTGTTTGGATCGAGTCAACTTGGAGATAGAGTTCTATAATAAGACTTTGGTTTGTGTTTAGTTTAGTTTGTTAAAGAGTAGAATTAATTTTTAAAGCTCAAGTTCATACACACACATACACAAGTTCAATATATTTGGTTTTTGGTTTAACCGGTTTTAGATTTCAAGTACACATATATCGGGTTTTGGATTTTAACCAGTTTTAGTTCTGCTGATCTGTTCGACACCCTTTTAGATTTCATATCATAACTTTTTATTCTTATATTCCAATAATATGATTTAAATTACATTTCAAGGATAGCTTCTTGAGCTTCATTTCATATTCAATAATCATTTTCTAATTCAAATGTT
This sequence comes from Agave tequilana, assembly GCA_038442645.1. Taxonomy (NCBI): domain Eukaryota; kingdom Viridiplantae; phylum Streptophyta; class Magnoliopsida; order Asparagales; family Asparagaceae; genus Agave; species Agave tequilana. The sequence goes on from JAVJIF010002800.1 coordinate 44,135, forward strand.
AAAAATGTCAAATATTGGGATGAAGTCTGTTGTTATTCTGAAAATAGTTTACAGTCTTTGATTTGACACCTTTTAGTATTTTATTGATAACTTTTGACTAGTAAATGATATTGAGTTGATTTAAGTTACATCACAAAGAATACTTAAATATTTACAAATCATTATTATATACTTATTTCTGAATTCTCAAGTTTTAGGCCTATAAGCTATGCTCAACATTGACCAACGGTCTGCCAAATTGGCAGAATGGCTAATTTTCTGGAGGCTGATTTTTAACATGTTTTGTTGAATTTTAAGAGTCATTTTATTCTTTTTAAATCAGGTAAAACTATTCTAAGTTTACTCTTCCTACAACCTATATATAGGGGTAATTGGGGTTGAGTTTATAGCAACAACAAATTTGAAAAATCAAGTTTTGAGTTTTCAAGAGAAAGAGCTTTCTAGTTTCAGTTTTGTGTTTTATTTTTAAAAGTCTACTTCAAGTTTTTGGTTCTCAAAATCTCTATTCTGATTTTACTCACTTACAAATTCTTGAGCTTCAAATTTATATTTTATTCTATAGGGCATTGTAAGAGAGTTTTTCAAGAGAAAGTTTGTGGTCATTTGATCACCCAGAGATTGTTCCATTATTCTTATGCTACCTCTGGACTAGAGGGTGTATTGCAGAGTTGTGTGCTCTGTACGATTGTAATCCTTTAGTGGAAGGTTCCATAGTGGATTGGGAAATCCTTCACGGTGGTGAAGGCAGGGACGTAGCGCAGTGGCTCGAACCTCGAAATAAATCTTCTTGTTTGCGATTGCTTTCTTGTCTCTACTTATTTGATTTTTATTCATTCATTATTGTCGATCTATACTCATCACAACAAGATAGCAATTAAGCACCTCAAACTCTTATTTAGAGGAATCACGAGGAGAAGTTCAGAGTCATTCACGGGGAATTCGACTTCTACTCTTGTTTAGAGTGATCGGTTGCATCATCTCATTTTTATTTTGCATTGAATATTAAATTGATTAGCCTTTTACCTATTCACCCCCCCTCTAGGTATAATTTCAGAAGAAGCACAGGAAATGACTTCATCAAGCATGTACACAGATACTTTCCTACATGCTCCAGCAGCGGACACTTGTCATTGAATACTTCATTGCTAACAAACTCACATGAGATCATAGCAAGGTGTTGCGGGCGTGGGGTAACAACCACTGAGGAATCCACCAAACAGAGTTAGATGCAGCTGGAGATATACCCGGACGATGAAGCACAGATAAACAATATAGAAAGCAAATCAACACAGTATTTAACGAGGTTCAACAATTTGCCTACGTCCTCGGGGCGAGGAAGAGAGAGATTTATTGATTCAACAATCAATATAAGCCAATGCAGAGGGATACTTTCCAGGGATTTCAGGGATTTCCAATGATTCAACACATGAGGGCTCTAGCCCTTATTTATAGCCATAGAGTCCCGGCGATTTAGGAAACCCTGATTAAATTTGACCCCAAAACAAAAAAGGAGTCTGAATCTAGAAAGGAGAGCAAAACGAGTCTGTTGGTCGACTGGCCAGTCGACCGACCCTTGTCCTCTGTCGACCGGCCCGGTCGACCGGGACCAACCGAGAGCTGGCTCATGTCAGTCGGTCTACTGCGTCGGTTGATCATTCCTTGCCATGGTCGACTGCACATCGGTCAAATGGGCGGTCGATCGGCCACTCCTCTGGTCGACCGGGTGATCGATCGGGGTTCTATATTGGCTTGCTGCATGCGTCGTTCTTGCTCCTTTTGACTTTCGGTCTCTGTGCTATCTTCCTCTATCTCCTTCATCTCCTCTCTACCTATAATTCTCCACCTCGGTGAAGGTTTTTCAAGTCTGCACCGAACTCCAACGAACACCTGGCGAAATCGACACACGATCTCAGCAAAATCGATACACAATCTCGATGAAATTGACACACGATCTCAGCTTGAGCACTCCGAACAAAATCGACACACGATCTCGACTTGGCCAACAGACAAAACCTGTTCCTTTAAATGAATCGTCAGCACACGTATAATTAATTTCCACTGATCTCACTAGATCCAAATTGAGTTTGTCGTTGCCACCTGCAACTCTCACCAAACTCCAATATCAATTGTAAGCTTCCAACTTTAGCTCAGTTATCCAACCGGAATGCACCATACATGCATTCCCATCACTTCACCTAAAGAGAAATACCATATGAGCTGACCAATGAACGTGTCTCCAACTCAATTACTTCATGGAACTCTATTCCAAATGACCTCAAGAAGAACCCATCATGAGCCAACACTGACTCTCCAAGTGACTGGCTCTCTCCAGTCCACATGTTTTTGAGACAGTCCAACGAAATCTGAGTAGAGCACACCAAACACCATCATTGGCTTCAACAAACTGGATGCACACCCCCTTATGAAAGTTTAACCATCTTCTTACTAGAAGATCAATTGTTCATCGAGATAACAATGCTTCACCTCTACGTTAAGTCTAACTTCTCACCTCTATGTGAAGTCCAACTCTTCACCTCTACGTGAAGTCCCAATCAGCTTCTGAAGAACCTAAATACACTATATAGCTTCATACAGGTTGCATCACAAAATAGTTGTGCCTTTACGACTGCCTACGTACCTTGTCCAAGGGATCAAGCCAACCGTAGTTCATTAAAATGAGCTTCATCAAGCTCAAGCACTTGTGACTAAAACTTCAACAGTGAACCGATCTGGCTAAGTCATATGAACCTCCTCACTACCATCATGGAGATAACGACCGTCAACTTGAGTTTGTCGCGGTCATAAACTTGAGATTCATGCTTTTTTACCCACTTTTATGGTATTGTCTTGGTTTCAATGGCTGCAAATAATTTGACATTCTCATCAATGTCATCAATATGTTCAACATCAAAACTGGCTACATGATCTTCAGCTGGTGTCACCTCCGGTGAAGTCTTCACTGATACCGAACCAACTGGAGATGGTGGAGTAGTATTAACTTCCACCCACTGCGATACTTCCTTGATCTTCGTCCTCTCCACCTGCTGAGAGACAATAGACTTCAACACTGAAGTCTCATCAAACGTGACGTGTTGACTCAACACGATCTTCTTGTTTTTGGGGTCCCATAAGATGTAGCCTTTCCTATTTCTTTTGACACTCAAAAATGCAAACTTCTTTGCTCGCGAATTCACCTTGCCATCTTTGGCACTAAAGTAGGCCGGACTTTCAAATTCCCGCAGCAAACCATGACTTTGAGCAACTTTCCCAGACCAAACTTCTAGTAGAGTTTTTTCTCCTATCGCAGTCGATTACAATCCATTTATGAGATGGCTGGCATACACAATTGCCTCCGCCCAAAATGATTTGTCTAATCATGCATTAGACAACAAACACCAAGCCTTCTCTAGTAAGGAACGATTTATCTCCTTAGCCAACCCATGTATTCCATCTGTGAAGTGAGTACCAAAACCAGTGTTCTATCTAAATCATAGGAATTAGTTCTTGTATCTTTCAACATTACCAATTTGTAGCTCCTTGATCTTCCTACCAGTCAGCTTCTCCATCATATCCTTCCACTTCACCAACATATCTAGTGCTTCACACCTTGTCTCATGGGATATATCCTACAATGCCTAGATAAATTATCACTAAATCAGACAAAGTACCTTTGACCTCCAAGTGATGCAGTCTTAGTAGGTCCCTAAATACTTACGTGAACACAATCAAGAAGACATTCAGAGTGGTGAGTAGTGGTGCTTAATTTCATCTTCTTCTTATTCAGAACGCCGTGTTCACCCAATTCCAAATTACAGGTAGATGCACCTTCTAATGATCCCTTCTTTGCTAGTGCTTGCAAAAACTTTTCACCTTCGTGTCCGACCCTCATCTGTCAGACCTGTGTATAAATATCATCTGAAGAAACAAAAGTCTTCACCTGACCTGTAACTGTACTATCCTTCAATTAGTAGAGATTTTTCGACGGACGCCCTTCATAATCACCATTGAGCCTTTAGTCATCTTGAGAACACTATGTCATATAGATACTACAAGACCCAACGTTTCTAAAGCACCAACAGAGATAAGATTCCTTTTGAGTTGAGGTACATATCTCTCCTTCAACTCTCATACTATCCCATCATCCATCTTGATACAGATTGTATCCATCCCTTCTATAATACATGGATGATATCACCCATGATAGCAAAACATCCATCTAGCTTCTCAAAGCTAGAAAATCAGTCCTTGTTCGGGCACACATGATAGGTAGCTCCTGTATCTAAGATCGACTTAGAATTATCTGAGAAACTAACAGTTGGAGTAGTAACAGAGAAAGAAAATACCGATGAGTCTGAGTCTAATCCATCCACCTGTAAAGTACTGGCATGAGTACTAACCACCTGTGTGAGATTTGCCATAGTCATCGACTCCTTATTACCATTTGGTCTTCAGACAATCAACCTTCCAATGCCCTAACTCCTTGCACAAGGCACACTGGTTCCTCTTCAGATCTCTGAAACCTAATCTGGACTTTGATCTTCCCTGATCACCTCTTCCCTTCCAATTGGAACAACTGCCTCTTACCGCCATGTCTCTGCTATTATGCTCCCTGAAGAAGACAATCTATCCTGCCTCCTTACCTCATAATTCACAAGAGCAGCAGATACCTCATTGTAGCTAAGGGATTTTCTTCCATTGATCAATGTAAGGTAGAAGTCTCATACTCTTCTTTAGGAAGAGAATTCAATAGAATTATCGCCTTATCTTCTTCATTGATCTCCACATCTACATTAACCAGTCTATAAGAAGCTTTGTGTAGCTATTCATATGTTAGTTAATGGAGCATCCTCTCTTCACCTAAAAACGATAAAGCTTACTCTTCAACTACAACCGCGATTTGACGATTTTCATCAGATACATTTTCTCCAGGATCTACCATACCTGCCTCGTAGATGTTTCATGTAACGCATTATACTTGATGTCTTATGTCAATTAAGACCTGATCAAGCCATACACTATCCGGTTCATCTTGTCTCAATCTTCTTCAGTAGTTGAATTGTGCTTCTTCCCCAACTGTAGAGTGTCTTCAAAGTTTGATGTCGTCAATGCATTCATCACCTCACATCTCCACATATCAAAGTTGTTCTTATCATCGAACTTCACCACATCAATCCTCAACTGATGCGGATTCACAGATTTCATCGTAGATGTACCACCTCCAGCCATCTTTTCAACTGATTCCTCAAAGCAATGCGATGGCAAATAAAACAAACTAGATAAAGATAGGATCTTTACTTCCACGCGAAACCCTCAAAGAGTTTTTGAAGTAATCTACTCCTCCGAATTGATTCCTCGAGCAATCTAAATGCTGTTTTGAGATCGGCACACTATCCCACAAACAGTCCTAACGCTGCTCTAAGATTGACACACGATCTCCACCTAACAACAACTGATGCCCTTGGAATCAACACGCGATCCCACGATGACCTTGGAATGCTCTGATACCACTTGTTGCGAGCGCGGGATAGCAACCATTGAGGAATCCACCAAACAGAGATAGATGCAGCTGGAGATGTACCCACACGATCAAGAACAAATAAACAACAAAGAAAGCAAATCAACAAAGTATTTAACGAGCTTTGGCAATTTGCCTACATCCTTGGGGAAAGGGAGAGAGAGATATTATTAATTCAACAATTAATACAAGCCAATACAGAGGGTTGCTTTCCTAGGATTTCAGTGATTTTCAGTGATTCAATACATGAGGGCTCTAGCCCTTATTTATAACCACAGAGTCCCAAGGATTTAGGAAACCATGATTAAATTCAAACCCAAAACAGAAAAGGAGTCCGAATCCAGAAAGGAGAGCAAAACGCGATGGGCCGGTCGACCCGCCGGTCGACTGACCCTTGTCCTCAGTTGACCGCCCCAGTCGACAGGGGCCAACCGAGAGCTGGCTCATGTAAGTCGGTCGACCGCGTCAGTCGGTCATTCATTGCCATGGTCGACTGGCCGGTCGATCGGGCCATACCTGCGCATGTTGTGCACACCGGTCGACTGGGCGATTGACCGGCCACTCCTTCGGTCGACAAGGCATTCGACCGGGGTTCTGTCCTGGCCTACTGCATGTGTCATTCTTACTCCTTTTGACTTTTGATCTCTGTGCTATCTTCCTCTATCTCCTCTATCTCCTCTCTCCCTACACAAGGGTCTGCCAGGACACTCTTGAGTTGAAAACCTACAAAATATAGGGCTCTCCTCAGTGGTTGGAATTTGGAGAAGACGTATTAAGCGTCCTCCAATTCACTGTATAGCCGGATCCTCCTCCTTACAGCTGGACAGAAAGCAACTAGCAAGACAGTGGACAACATACATCTTGGCCAACAACAGCTCACCACTATAGTCAATCTACTGGCTGTCTCCACAAGTCATCAGGACAGAGCATGGACAAGGCATGGTCATTCATTATCGTGCTGCTAATGATATGTGAGGGGGCCAGGTTTGACATTTTTGCGATCATCTTACCGCTCGGGCTACTAATCGAGCCAAATGACCCTGAGTTTTAGGTTGTTTGTGTTCGTTTGATTACTTATCCAACCTTAAATTTTTGCTCAAACATGATAAATTTAGGTTACAAACTAACTGGAGCGAGCTTCCAAAGAGCTAGAGCTGAGCCTCGAGCTTATTTACTATTCTAAAAAATGTTAAAAATATATTTTAAAACTATAATAAAAAATAATATAGACATTATATCTTTAAGAAGTGAGTCATGACAACTTAACAACGCGTAATATATTTTTTTAGTAAATTGTGCATAATGCTAAAATTATAGATTAATTTTTTTCTTCACAACTTAGAAAATAATTACAATAGTTACAATGAGTAACATATTGCTAAAATTTTGTATTTAACATTCCAAATAATTCATAAATAGTAGAAGGAGAATATTCTATTCAAAGAAGGAGAAGGAGAAGAAAAGGAGCAAAGAAGGAGAAGAAGAAGAAAAGGAGCAAGAGTAAAAAATATAGACTGACTGCTGCGAAAACTAGGATTCACATGGTGATAATCAAAACAAAAGAAAATAAAGAAGATGCATTTGGATAAGGAAAAAAGCATATCTTCCATATTTAAGATTTAGGTACATAAATTTTCTTTTTTTTTGAGAAAAAGAAATATCATTGGATTTGTGATGAAATTGAAATATTAGACTCGACACTATTTAGAAACTTAATTAAATTGATTTAAAAGTGAAAGCGTAACTTAATACCAATTTATTGAGTCTTTTCTTATCCAAGCTAAAGTTTGAGTAAACCGAGCCTATATGAGTCACTAACGAGCCGAGTCTAGGTTTTCTCAAGGTTGTTCATTTATTTTACCAAGTTTAAATTAGTGTTCAAGCTTATTTATTTACATTATTGAACTAGTTTAAATGAGCTTTTATCGAGCAATCTCGAGCTAAGTCTCGAGTTTTTTGAGCCCGTTAGTAGCCCTATTGTAACACCCGGTTCCCGAAATACATTCTTAGTTACATATTAAGATTTTTTTGACCATATTTTTCAATTTATTTTCTATATTTGTTTTTATTTTATGATTATTTACGCGAACAGTTTGCATTGGATTCGGATTCGTGGACTCAGAATCTGCCCTAGTCTGAACCAGGGGACCCGATCCAAGTGTATTTCTTGATTTGATCTTTTTTGTAGTTAAATTTGATCAATTTTAATTTCAAATATTATTTTCTAATATTTTAGATTTTTCATAATTTTCTGAAAATTTTCAAAATTATTCTGCAAAATCTTCAGAACTAGCATCGACGGATGCCGCTGATTGATTCTCAGATTTTTATCTTACAAACAGAATTAAATTTCTAAATTTTGCTTCAAATTATTTCATAAAATCGCAGTTTCTACCTTAATGCACTTTAGAGATTTTTTTGAGTTTATCAAAGTTCGACTGTTTTGGTGTCGACCAATATCGCCGGCAAATTACAGGATTTTTATTTTAAAATGAGATTGAATTTCTTGAATCCGATTTCTCCATATACCTTAAAATAATAATATTTACTATTTTTAAGAATTATTGGGAGACCTTTTTGAGTTACTCTATTTTTCTGGCATTTTGGTATTTTTGGTGTTTTTGGGATTTGGAGTCTTATCTAGATAATTTCCTTTTCTATTTTTCTTTCTTTCTCCTTTTATTCTCATCCACTCCTTTTCTCCCAAATTTTCTTTTTCTTTTATCTTTCTTTCCCCATTTTTTCTCCACCAAACAAGAAATCCCCCAAAATATCTAATCCCCCGATCTCACCTCCTTATCTCTTCCTTTTTCTTTTTTTTCATTTTTTCTTCTCCTTTCTTCCTTCTTTCCCTGGCCAGCGTAACCAACGCCAAAGAGCTCCACCTCCTCCTTCCAAGTTCTCTCTCCCCCTATAAACTCTCTCCTTTTTCTATCAATCTGTCTCTCTCACCCTTATTTTCTCTCCCACTCTCCAATTTCCCTCTCCTCTCCTTCTCTCTACTCCAAGGCCGCACCACTGGGGGCACCACGACCTCGGGTCCGGCGCCAACCACCTCGGGCACCTTAACTCTGGTAAGCCACTACATCCTCCTCCATCTCCCCACTTCTTCCTTCACCATCTCCAACATCATCATCATCTTCCTCGTCTTAATTTTCAACATCATCGCCACCAACTATCTTCTATACCACATCCACCACCTCAATCACCACCTCCACTCATCACCACCACCAATCCATCACCCTCACTATCCCCATTCACTCCACCAAGTAACACAACCACCTCTTCCATCATCAAATCACCAAACTATAACCTAACACCACTCAACCTCTCCCCCTCCTTGGGGTGGCCGGCGGCAACCCCGGCTTGCGTCGGCCACGACGGCCGGCACTGCTTCCTCGGCTTCGCTTGGCCCCACGGAAGGGCCGTGGGGCCCTGTGCTTGAGCAGGGGGCTGCCGCCCCCTCTCTTTTTTCTCTCTCTTGATCCTTTCTCTCTCTCTTGATCCTTTCTCTTTCTCTCTCCTGTACTCTTTCTTGTAGTCTCTTTCTCCTCTTTCTTATTCTCTCTCTAAAAATATATTTATATTTTATATATATTTTAAAATATTAGTGGCACTTGTGCACATGTTTTGAGATTTCGGGATTTTTTCCTAAGATAAGGCGAGTGTCCTTGACTTACATTGTGTTTCCCCGCTTCGACGGGTCGTCTTGTATTTTATCCTGTATTTTGGATTATATTGTTATCATTCGTACTATGTACTCGTGTATGTATGTGGCTGAGTACTTAGGACTGTATGTGTATTAGACCTGTGATGAAATCTTGTACTAGTATAATTTACTTCCTACACATATACCTTGCATGTGATGCATTATATTATTGCTTTAATACCATGTGTGGCCGACCCTTTGTAGTCTTTTAGCTGATCGACAAAAAGCAAACACAAAAATAAGTAAAGGAATGTGGATCAATGTTACTGCTTTTGTGATTCTTCCGTACTAGCAAAGTGGCTATACGGGTCGTATCCACAAGGAGGGAGAGCGATGAAAGCTTGATGCGGCTTCTTTGTTTAAGAAAAGAGAGTTCTTTATTCCAAATAAAGAATTTGAAAATGAAAACAAGTATTGTTTCAAGAATTGTTTGAATTGGCTTATTGGTTTGTAAAAGTGGATTTTCTTAATGGTAAAAACGCATGACTAACTTTCTACTTAGTGCTCCCACTAATCTCTAAATTTTTGAAGATGTAGCCTCACGATGGATCATAAGCAAGCATAACCCTTATGCATAGGAACTATTCACGTGGAAATCGAATGAAAGTCCTTCCTTTAACTTAGCTTCACATGGCAAAACATGGACATTCCCTTATCAAAATCTAATAGAAGGCGAGAATAAGGAAGAAACAAGTGCACTAATGGTATCAGCAAAGTTAAAAGGGAAATCTCTACTTACAAAGACAAGCAGAGTTTATAGATTATCAAAAACCCGTTAAGAATGAAATATAAAAGAGCTAATACTTGTAGGTAAGTTAGAGTTAGAACCCTCGTCTTAAGATGTCATAGCTCTCGTTTGCACAAGGCTTGTTTGACACTATTGACTCATTTGGGTTATCAATCAAGTTGTTAGAGATTAGTGGGTTAGTAGTTAGTTAGCCATGCAATAAGAGAGTTAATTAGACATGGTAGTAAAAGAAACAACAAAAGAGAAGAAGTAAAGAGAAAGAGTAACACACTAAACCAAAGAGGTTGAAACAAATGAAACACCAAGTAAATGGAAAGAAGAAAGAGAAGTAATTACTTGTATAAACTTGTCACCTCCAAATACAACTTTTGCACACTCTCTCTTTCACTTTAATGGCTAAACTAATTAGAAGAAGAAGCAAACATAAAAACAACTACAATCCTAAAAATAAGATAACAACAACTTCCTAAAGCTCTAGATATCCCCCTGTTGAACCCCAAGGGGGGTATTTATAGACACCAGGGGAAAGGCGGTCAGGGGGACAACCCTGGCCCAAAGCACGGGGCGGGTGCGCCCGTACGGCTGTAAAAACGCGGCCCAGGCCCGCGTTTCCGTGGCCCTACCAGGGTGGCGCACGCCTGGCCGCCTGCTGCGTGCAGTTTTTTCTGTCCCCTGTTAGCTGGATCTTCTGAATTTTGGATTTGATGTTCCTGTACTGTCAGAATCTCCTCCTAAGGTTAATGGCTACTTGGTAGGGCTTTGATCACCCATTAAATGGTGATTTAGGGTCTTCTTCTTCATTGCACACCATGGACCTAGGATTAAACAAGTAAAGCTTTATTAGCAGAATTTTATACAAAATAAATATGCAGATGTGATAAAAATTATGCAATATCAGAGACTAATCATACCCCCACACTTATCTTTTTGCTCGTCCTGAGCAAAACAAAAACAAGAGAATTATTACACCACTTTCGCAGGTGACGCGATTGCACTGAGCATATGCAACAAGCTTTTAAACCTCTAGGTTTCCCCAAGAGGAGGAGTGTTATCTCCTGAGGGTTTTCAACAGGTTGCACTCACAAAATTCAATAAATGAAGAAAAATGTTAGTTGTAAGCAAAACCTCTTTCAAGAAAAAGAACTTTCAATCATCCGACCGAATGATATGAGAATTAGGTTTAACCCCCATAAGTCATCTTATACTTCAGCCTTCATAAAACAAGAAATTATAGCTTTTCTTTTAATTTAGAAAGGATCTTGTACTTCTAACTTATTCTGTTTATTTTGCTTCAGATAGATATGCATAATGTGTAAGTGTGATGTGCTTGGGATTTTTCAACTCAACTTTGAATGTAATTTAATTTTATTAATGTTTATCTATATGTTTATTCTTAGTTTCATTGAGCTTTCTACTTTACTCATGTAATACATATCAAACCGATGACTCCCAAACCAGATGGTTTTAGGGCACCAGGTGGAAAAACACCCCTCAGGTTAAATATGTAAGTAGAGTAGGCCACGAAATCGGGATTTACTTATATATTATATATATTTATTTTTATTATATTATTTTTTTTTGGCGTGAGTAATTATGATTCTTGAGGCACAATTATCTAGCTTTTCTTTTTTTATATTTAGAGTTGTCTCTAGATCCCAAGCATGTGTGTGTGGTTTATACATTTCTACTAAGACTAAATAAAGATATGAGCTATTTTCCTTGTTCCTCCTAACTCTTAGTCAACCCAATGTTTCATTTTTATTTAGGATAAAATAAAGATTCCTTAATAAGGTTCCCTTAATTCTTACAACCTTTTGTTATTTTTATAAAGAGGATGAAAATTCTTCTTTTTCATTCTAGAGAATTTTTTTAAGGTAAAATGAAAAAAACAAGTGTTAGCACCCCCCCCACCTATCCAATACATTGTCCTCAATGAATGTCATGTAAATGCAAATGCAATAAATAGGAGGAAGAAATGATGTCACCGTCTCTGTCGACTCGAGCCGACCAAGTGCGAATAGGCTAAGGGAGAGAGTAAAAATAGGGGTAGAAAAAGAAATGTCAAAAAAAATATGGACAAGTATATAAGGGGTGAGCATATAAAAAATAAGAAAAAGAACCTATTTTTTTTTAATTTTTTGATTTTTGATTTTTTTTTTTAGTTGCAGTATGGATGGCTGTGGTTAGGTGTATGACGGGACAAAAAGAGTCAGCACACTTTCAGCCTGTGACACAGGCTCAGTGGTCAAGAATGGCTTCAGTCTTTACCCGGTCACTTTGAATTCCGTATTGTTCTTAGGATCGACAATAATCACGACACTGTATGGGAAGACGGTGCATACAATGAATGGTCCAGACCAACGAGTCTTCAGCTTCCCCGCAAAAATGTGAAGCCTCGAGTTGTACAGTAGAACCTTGTCTCCTGAGGTAAAGTTTTTTCGGTTTATGATCTGGTCATGAAAAAGTTTAGTCTTGCTTTTGGTGATCCGAGCGTTCTCATAGGCTTCATTCCGTATTTCCTCTAATTCTGAGATCTGCAGTCTCCTTAGCTCACCGGCCTTAGTCAGATCAAAATGAAGTTACTTAATAGCCTATAGGGCATGGTGTTCTAACTCGACTGGCAGATGATAAGCTTTTTTGAATATGATTCTTTAAGGAGACATCCCCAGGACTATCTTAATAGCAGTGTGGTAAGACCACAATTCATCGTTGAGTTTGAACGACCAATTCTTTCGGTTTTTTCTGACAGTCATTTTCAAAATGAGCTTGCTCTCTCGATTGGTGACTTCAACCTACCCATTTGTCTGAGGATGATACAGAGTGGATAACTTGTGATTGATGGAATATTTTCGCATCAAAGCTTCAAAAACTCTATTGCAGAAATGCGATCCATTATCACTAATTATCACTCTAGGGGTGCCAAATCGGGAGAAGATGTTTTCTTTGAGAAATTTGACAACCACTTTGTTGTCATTGGTCTTTGTAGGCACAGATTCTACCCATTTAGAGACATAGTCCACATCAACTAAGATGAACTGGTTGCCGAAGGAATTTGGGAATGATCCCATGAAGTTGATACCCAAACATCTAAAATTTCAACAATAAGAATTGGGTTCGGGGACATCATGTCTCTTCTTATAATTTTCCCAATCTTTTGATAATTTGCACATGACTTGCAGAAGTGGAATGAGTTTTGAACAAAGTGGGCCAGTATAACCCACTTTGTAAAACTTTCTCTGCAGTTTTGCGGGGACCGAAGTGTCCGCCCATGCAAGTTCATGGAAAAAGCTAAGCACACTCCTCTGTTCTTCCTCCGGTATGCATTGTCGAATAATCTGATTTGTACAATACTTAAAAAGGTACGGCTCTTCCTAGAAGAAGTACCGCACTTAGGCAAAGAAATGACACTGGTCTTGCTTTGTCCATCAAGCGGGTATTTGCCCAGTGGCCAGATAATTGACTAAGTCTGCATACCATGGTTCCTTAAAAATGGCCAAGATGTGCTCGTCTGATCGGAGCTTGTATGATGGTGCGTTCGGAATTCGTGACAAATGATCAGCTACCACATTTTCTATACCTCGTTTATCCCAAATTTGCAGGTCAAATTCTTGAAGCAAAAGGATCCACTGAATCAATCGAGCTTTTGCTTCCTTGTTAGTCATGAGGAATTTCAATGCCGAGTGATCCGTGAAAATCACCGTCTTTGATCCAAACAAGTAAGGCTGAAACTTTTCTAACGCAAAGACAACGACCAAGAATTCCTTCTAGGTCGTTGTATAATTCTGTTAGGCGTCATTCAAGGTCCTACTCGAGTAGTAAATTATGTGCTGCCTATCATCAATGCGCTGTCCTAAAACAGTGCCGATAGCAAAATCAGAGGCATCATACATGATTTCAAATGCCCACTTAGGAGCGAAAATAATAAGTGCAGATACAAGTTCTAACTTAAGGTTCTCCCATGACTTGAAACATTCATCGTTAAAATCAAAGGGTACGTCCTTTGCGAGCAGGTAGGTTAAGGGCCTAACGATTTTGCTAAAATCCTTAATGAACCGTTGGTAGAACCCAGCATGCCCTAGAAAGGATCTGATATCCTTGATGCTTTTAGGTGGTGGAAGCTTAGCAATCACTTCTACTTTTGCCTTGTCCACTTCAATTCCTCTCCTAGAAATCTGATGGCCTAAGATAATCCCCTGTCTCACCATGAAATGACATTTCTCCCAGTTCAGAGTTAGATTCTTTTCCTTACATCTTTGCAAAACCAACTCAAGATAATAAAGACATTGTTCAAATGAATCTCCGTAGATAGAGAAGTCATCTATACAAATCTCAAGAAAACGTTCCACTATGTCAGAGAACAAACAGAGCATGCACCTTAGAATATCGTGGAAGCATTGCACAATCCAAAGGGCATGCATCGATAAGCAAAGGTTCTGAACGGGAAGGTGAACGTAGTCTTTTCCTGGTCTTCTGCAGCAATGGGGATTTGATTGTATCCCGAGTACCCATCTAGGAAGCAATAGTATTCATGCCAGCCAAGCATTCAAGCATTTGGTCGATGAAGGGTAGCGGGAAGTGGTCTTTACGGGTGGCCGCATTCAACTTTCTATAGTTAATACAAACACGAACTTTGGTAGGCAGTCTTATTTGTACCAACTCTTTTTGCTCATTTTCAATCACCGTAAAGCCAACTTTCTTCGGGACCGCATGAACAGGCCTAACCCATTGACTATCAGAAATGAGATAAATGATCCCATTATCTAATAGTTTCAAAATTTTCGCTTTTACTGCCTCTTACATGAGTGGGTTAAGCCGGCGTTGTGGGTCCCTCCGGGGAGTTGCTTCATCGGTTAAATGGATTCTATGTTGAACTATTGCCGGACTTATCCCTTTGAAATCCTTCATTGTCCATCCAATGGCTTCCCTATGTCTCTTCAGAAGAGACATTAAGTTATCCTCTTGTTGCTCAGTCAGGTGGGATGCTATGATGCCTGGTAGGGTTTCTCTTCTGCCCAAGTAGGCGTACTTGAAGTATTCAGGTAAGGCTTTTAGCTCTAGGAAAGGTGTTGATTCATTGGAGGTGATATCCGAACTTTTAATCCTGTGATGAGGTACACTTAGGCTTGACGCCCAGTCCACTGCCGAATCTATGATCTGGTCTAGATTAAAATCCTCAGATTCCAGATCAAAATTTGCCTCTGTTTCCATCTCTAAGCTCTCTTCATGCTCACTGGTCAGATTTTCAATGGAATTGATCTCAAAAGTCTGATCATTGATATCCCTGGGTTGTCTTCCAAGATTAAAGACATTGACTTACTTCGTCATGTCTCCAAAGGTCAATCGCATGGACCCGTTCCCACAGTTGATTATAGCATTTGCTGTAGCAAGGAATAGGCGTCCTAAGATGACCGGAGTTTGAGACCGTGGATTTGACATAGGGGTCTCAAGCATAATGAAGTCAACGGGGTAGATGAAATCCCCGACCCGGATAAGGATATCTGTGATTTTTCCCTTAGGGATTTTCATAGATCGGTCAGCTAACTGAATGGTGACTCGAGTTGGACTTAGCTCGTCCAACCCAAGTTGCTGGTATATTGAGAGAGGTAGCAAGTTGATATTGCTCCCAGGTTAAGGAGTGCTCTCCTAATTTCTGTCTGTGCTAGGGTGCAGGAAATTGTGGGACATCTGGGATCTTTGTATTTCACCAGAATGTGACCAGACAGAATTTCATTTATGTTGGTTGCCAAGAATACTTTCTTGGGCACATTTGTCTTTCTCTTCTTTATACACATATCCTTAAGAAATTTGGCATAGGCTGGGACTTATTGGATAGCGTCAAAAAGAGACACATTCAGTTTAACCTGGTTAAACATCTCAAGTATCTTCTCTATGTGCATATTCTTATTATTGTTCCTAAGCCTATTGGGAAAGGGTTCTACAGGCTTATGAACTTATTCAGCAGCTGTGTCTTTATCAAATATTTGTGGAGCAGTAGAGGTGGAGGCAGGAGTAGGATCAATGTGGACAGGATTTTTCTGTTGGTAAACCTGGTTGTCCACCTTCTTTCCAGATCGAGTGTGTGAACATCATTGCACCGGTTGATCGAAGGATCATGAATTTCATATGCTTGATTGGAGTTCTTAGGGTCAACTAGCGGCTGACTAGGTAAAGTACCCTTTGGTCTTTCACTTAGAGAGCTAGCTAACTGACTCATCTGCATTTTCAATCTCGATATAGCCTGTGAATGGTTGCTCAGTGTGTGTCCCTGATTTTACATAAAGGCGGCTTGGGACTTCATAAAAGCCTCCATGCTCTCCTCTAATTTATTGAATTTCTTTTTAATTGGTGAACTTTGGAAGGAGGAAGATGGAGCTTGATTGGGAAAGTTTGGTTGATGATTGGGATGGTGAAGATTATTTGGAAATGTGGCCTAGGAGGATTGTCCTGGGCCCAAGAGAAACTTGGGTGATTTCTCCAATCGGGATTATACGTTTGTGAGTACGTATTGTGTCACGGTCGTCAGTAAGTCGCATTCATGTGTTCCATAGGTACCTGCTGAGTCTGAAAAACAGGACACTCTTCAAAAACATGGTTCAGTGTCTGACAGTATGAACAACCTGGATTGTGAATTGGTGGTGGGTTGATTTGCTTGACATTGGCTGGCTCTTTTGTTTCTAGAGCCTCTATTCTCCTCATTAGGGTTTCAATCTTAGCTTCTATAGCTAATTGAAAAATCAAAGAGTTAAGAAATTACCGTGTAGCTTGTGGCTAACGGGTCGTGTCCACGAGGAGGAATGCGATGAAAACTTTTTGGTGTTTTGTTTAGTAATAAAGAATTGTGCTCGTTTTTTTAATTGAAAAGAAAATGGAAAGAAGGGAGATGATTAAAAGAGAAATTGCAACTTTGGAGAAGGCTTTGGAAAAGGTGAATTTTGTATAAAGTTTAAAAAGTGATTTGTTATTTTTTAATGAAGAAGAAAATCTGGGCTCACTATCTCACTACTCAATGATATGTTCTTCTTTTGAAAATCTTAATGCCTCAACTTGATCATAGGCAAAACTTAAGATTGATTCTAGAAAGTTTTAAGCAATACACATAAGATGGTTGGAAAGGTTAATTCTATTCTTTAAGAAATCGTCTTGAGTTGAATATTAAATCATCAAGAAGTTCAAGTATGAGATAAAAAACAAGTTCAAGAGACGTTTTGAAAAGAAGTAGAAGTTAAAAATTCAAACCCATCCTCATGTGCCTTCAAGAACACTTTCAAAAAGAAAGGCTTAAGTTAGGCATGCAAATGATTCATTGGGTCATTTCATCAAAACCATTCGAAAGAAGAGGGAACAGAGAGAGGAGTAATAGTGAGCCCAGAAAACCAATTTAGCTACTCATAGAAGACAAAGAACAATGCAAGTAATTAAAGGAATACATACCGTAAAATAGAGTGGAAGAAAAGGTAGCTTGATTCTTGCATTGAAGTCACTTCAATCTTCAGAATACAATCACTCAATTCCTCTCTCTCACTGGTGTTTGTACTGAACTACAAATTGCAAAACAAAATACAACTTTACACTATCTAACAAAGAGCCTAAATCTTTAAAGAATAAACAAAAATTCGAATCCTAGTCTTCGCTTCTCTTTTCTCTGTTGAAACTGGTATTTATAGGGAAAAATCAGAGGGGGGAGATCGTAGAAAGATTGGGGGAGCAAATGTTCCCCAACAAACGCAACCAAGCCGCGAAAACGCGGCTAGGGCCGCGTTTTCGTGGCCCTGGTGTGGCCAGTTGGCCACACCCAATTGGATGATTCTTCTGGTTTGGTGATTCGCCTATATCTTCTACTGGTTTTCTCGTTTCTGCTCAAAGATTTGACGAAACAGCCTTTGATTGTTGACTTCAACCGCTTGATTTGGGAGGATTCTTTTCAACCGGTTTTCAATCTCTCTGATATGGCAAGATTTGTCCTGATTTCTTGATTTTGAATTTATTCTGAATTAAATCAGAATTTGATGGGCTTTTGGGCTTATTTCTCCTTCCTTTCTTTTTAGCAATTGGGCCTACATTTAACAAAGAATAAGAAGATTTATTAATAGGATTTATTAGCTAAAAAGTATGGTAAGGTGATAATGTATATGCAATATATGTGACTGATCACACCCACACACTTATCTTTTGCTCGCCCTCGAGCAAAACATTAGACTAATTCTAATCAATTATTAGACCACTTTCGCAGGTTACTCGATTGCACTTAGCATGTGCAATAAGCCGTTATACCTTTAGGTTACCCCTAGAGGACGAGTTTTGTCTCGTGAGGGTTTTCAGTGGATTGTACCCACAAAATCCATAAAAAATGTTAGTATTTTCGAAAAGCATTTTTAAAGGAGAAAATATTTGAAGTATATTTGTAAGGTTTTAAGTAATCTATAATAGGAATATCAAATTTTTCATTCCGAAACTCAGTCTTTATTCAAAAATATGTCATCAATCAAAGTAAGGAGTCAAATTGTACTTCTCATCTAGTCTATTAATTTACCCTGAGTCGTATGCACCATCGTGACTGTGAAGTTTGACTAAGGGTTCTTTAACTCTAACTCTTATGCCTTATTTATTTTTATTTTTGGTGAAATTTATTTCTCAATTTCATTAGGCTTTCTAATCTGCCCATGTAACGAGCCTTTAGTCGGTGACACCCAAACCGGACAGTTTTAGGGCACCAAGTGAGAAAACATCCCTAAGAACTTAAACACTCGAGCAGACAAGGCCACGAAACCAAGGTTTTTATTTATAAAATGTACCCCTTTTAGGCGTGAATACTTATGCTTCATGAGGCACAAATACCCAGCTTAATCAGAGGATTTATATATATATATATATATTTTTTTTACTTATCTAATTATCTTTTGCATAGATACCAAGGCTTGCTTAGACCAAAGCACCTAGCTAATCAATAATTAGATTTGTTTATTTTTTTCATACATATATACTTTTTTTTATAAGGCATAAGAGTCTTTGTTTTTAAACCCTAAGTGTGTAAGTGTATTTAGTGTGCATATTTCATTAAGGTAAATATCAAGACTAAATTACTTTTACAAATTTTCTTCCTAACCCTAAAAATCAAACAAGTCATCTTATTTTGACCAAGTGTAAGAAATCCTAATTATGATTTTTCTATTCCTTAAAATTGACTTAATTTCTTACAAAAATATATCAAAATATTGTTCTTACCTTCCAAAATGTTTTTTATATATATATAAAAAATTTATTATTATTTTTTTTAACAATTTTTTTTAGAGTTATATTAGTCATGTTAGAACCCTCCCCCACACTTATCTCATGCATTGTCCCAATGTATGAAAGAAATGTATGGATGCATGAAATAAAATGGAAAAGAGGAAAGTTACCGATACACTGGGTCAAGAAGACCCATAGCCGTTTCGTTTACCAGCACCGATTCCAAGAAAGGTTTAAGGCGTTAACCATTTACCTTAAAGTCATTTTCATTCTTGGGGTCACTGATCTCTACTGCACCGTGTGGAAACATGGTTTTTACAACGAATGGCCCAGTCCATCTTGATTTTAATTTTCCTGAAAAAGATGAAGCCTAGAATTATAGAGTAAGACTTTTTGTCCAGGGACAAAGGTTTTTCTTATGATGTGTTTATCATGAAAAATCTTAACTCTATCTTTAGTGATCCTAGCATTGTCATAGGCCTCATCTCTTAACTCCTCTAATTTGAAAATTTGTAACTTCCGAAGGTCACCGGCCTTAGTCAAATCGAAATTCAACTGCTTAATTGCCCATAAGGCCCGGTGCTTTAACTCAACAGGCAGATGACAAGCTTTACCGTAGACTAACCTATAAGGAGACATCCCTAGAATCATCTTGAAAGTGGTCCTGTAAGCCCATAGGGCACTACAAGTTTGATGGACCAGTCTTTCCGGTTTTGGTTCACAGTTTTCTCCAAGATAAGCTTGACTTATCTATTGGAAACCTCAACCTGCCCACTGGTTTGAGGATGATAAGGTGTGGATAACTTGTGAGTTATGCCATACTTTTGCATAAGAGCTTCAAAGGATCTATTGCAAAAGTGAGTCCATTGTCACTGATGATAGCACGAGGGGTTCCGAAGCGTGATAAAATGCTCTCTTTTAAAAACTTTATGACAACTATGTTATCATTAGTTTTACAAGGAATGGCTTCTACCCACTTGGACACATAATCCACAGCAACCAATATGTATTGGTTTCCAAATGAATTAGGAAATGGACCCATAAAGTCGATGCCCCAAACATCAAAGAGTTCTATTTCTAGAATTGGGTTGAGGGGCATCATATTTTGTTTTGAGACCCTTCCTACCATTTAGCATCTAGGGCATGTCTTGCAGAATTCATAAGCATCCTTGAGCAAAGTGGGCACTTAGAACCCGCTTTGTAGCACTTTTCTAGTAGTTTTACGGGGACCAAAGTGTCCACCGCATGCAAGTTCATGACAATAGGATAGAACACTCTTAACCTCCTCATCAGGAATGCATCTCCTAATAATTTAGTCAGAACAGTACTTAAAAAGATACGCTTCCTCCCAAAACAAATGCCAGACTTGGGATAAGAACCGATATATATCGTTTTTGGACCAATGAGATGGAGTTTGATTTGTGACTAAGTAATTCACTATATTAGCAAACCAAGGTTCCCTAGAGATAGATAAGAAATTTTCATGAGAAAAATCCTCATTTATGGGTAATTTGTTGCATGGAGAATTATGGATTCGTGAGAGATGGTCAGTAACGACATTTTCTACGCCTTTCTTATCTCGAATCTCGAGATCAAATTCTTAAAGAAGGAGGATCCAATGAATGAGTCGGGCCTTGGCATCCTTCTTCATCATGAGGTACCTAAGCGCAGAATGATCGGTGAAAATGGTGGTTTTGGACCCTAGTAGGTAGGGACGAAATTTCTCTAAGACAAACACTACTGCCAAGAATTCCTTCTCAGTCGTAGTGTAGTTCAATTGAGCATCGTTGAGAGTCCTACTAGAGTAGTAAATCACATGCTGCTTGTTATCAATGCGTTGTCCTAAGACAGCGCCTATGGCAAAATCAGAAGCATCGCACATGATTTCGAACGGCTTAGACCAATCCGGTGCAGATATGATTGGTACAGAAATAAGCTCTCTCTTAAGCTTCTCCAAAGAATTCAGACATTCAGCATCGAAAGTGAAGGACACGTTCTTAGCTAACAGATTAGTCAAAGGCCTAGCAATTTTGCTAAAATCCTTGATAAATCTTTGGTAAAAACCAGCGTGTCCTAAGAAAGATCTAATATCCTTCACGCATTTGGGCATGGGAAGCTTTGCAATAACCTCAATTTTGGTTTTATCCACTTCGATTCCTTTCTTGGAGATTTCATGACCCAAGACAATTCCATGTTTTATGATTGAGTTGTTACCTGCAGCTAAGAATATGGAATTTCAGATTTTGAATAGAGATGTGCAAGTTTCTCAATTCTACCGCTATAGCAAGTGGCTATGCGGGTCATGATCCACAAGGAGGGACTAGCGATGGAAGCTTTTTAATAAGTTCTCTTTTAGGCTACAAAGGATGGTTAAAGTTCATCATTAATTCTTGTAAAGAAAAAGAAAAAATTGAGTTAAAGTTGAATTAGGAAGAAGATGGTAGATTAAGAGATAGAAAAACTAGAAATGATATATGCAAAGAAATAAAAAAGGAATGATAAAAGAAGTGGTAGATTGTGGTGTTCTAAACTACAGAATTAAAAGAAAAGAAAGAAACTAAAAGTTACTTACCCCTTTTGTGCTCATATTTCTTGGATTTGTAGCTACGACTTACCTTGTCTTTGAAGGCAATCAAGCATGGCGTATAGGATCTTCCCCATTCCCAATCTACACTAAGAATAAAAGGGTAAGCTGTACTAGCAAGAGAATGGTTGTTCATCACCATAGGCCATCAAGGGCACTTGCAATGGCGAAGCAGTCTCGAGGCTATCAGATTCACTTGGATTGCAACACATTAGAGGAGAGTAAACGAAAACAAGAGTAAAGAAGAAAAAGTAACTTTGATTCAATTCAAATAACAATGGAAGAAAAAATCACTTACACCGGTGTCACCTGCAGTACAACCTCCATGAAAGTATCCTCTCCTCTCAGTTACATAAAGAAAATAAAAATTACATGAAAGAAAATAAAAACCTAATTTATAAACTATAAATTAGCCTAAGTTCTACTCTCTGCTTGGCCGTCTCCTATATTTATAGGCAAAAACCCACGTAGGAGAGTGTATGAAGATAGGGCGAGCAAACGCTCCCCCTAACTCACTAACAAAGCCGCAGAAACGCGGCTTTGGCCGCGTTTCCACGGCCAGGGTGTGGCCAGGTGGCCACACCCTGTTGGTGAAACTCCCCGGTTTCGCGATTTGTATTTATCTTCAGCTGGATTTGCAGTTTAAGTCGAGATTTTGACGAAATGGCCTTTGATCTTTGCTTCAACCGCTTGATTTGGGATGATTCATTTCAACCGGTTTTCAACCTCTCTGATTTGCCAAGTTTGGCATGATTCACTTATTTCGAATTTATTCTGATTTAATTCAGAATTTGATGGGCTTTTGGGCTCATTTTTCTTCACTCTCTTTTAGGAATGGGCCTACAAATAAATTAAACAATAATTAAGAACAAGCAGAGTTTATTTTATACTAAGTATGAGAATATGATAATAAATGTGCAATCTTAGCGACCGATCACACCCCCATACCTATCTTTTGCTCGTCCTCGACCAAAACAACTATACTAAAGATTATTAAACCACATTCGCAGGTCACGCGATTGCACTGAGCATGTGCAACAAGCCGTTAAACCACTAGGTTTCCCCTAGAGGACAAGTTTTGTCTCGTGAGGGTTTTCGGTAGATTACACCCACAAGATCCATAAAGAAAGAGAAACAAAGAGTTTGTATTTTTGAAAAGCATTTTGAAAGAGAAATATATTTAAAATATAATTGTAAGATTTAAATAATCTATAAGTTATAGGAAACTGAATTTTTCATTCGTAAACTTAATCTCTATTCAAAAATTTGTTATCAAGCAAAGTAAGGAGTCAAATTGTACTTCTCATCTAGTCTATTACTTTACCCTAAGTCACATGTACCTTGTGACCGTGAAAATTTTGACTAAGGGTTCTTTAACTCTAACTCTTATGCCTTATTTATGTATATATATATATTTGGTGGTATCATTCCTTAGTTCTATTAGGCTTTCTAATCTGCCCATGTAACGAGCCTTTAATCGATGACTCCCAAACTAAACGGTCTTAGGGAACCAGGTGAGAAAACACCCCAAGAACTTAAGGACTCGAGCAAACAAGGCCACAAAACTAAGGATTTTATTATATGAACCCCTTTTAGGCGTGAATACTTATGCTTTATTAGGCACAAATACCCAGCTTAATTAGAGGATTTATATATATATATTTTTTTCTCAAACTTATCTAATCATCTTTCGTATAAATACTAAGGCTTGCTTAGGCCAAAGTACCTAGCTAATCAATAATTAGATTTTTTCATCTTTCATAGATATTTTTTTTCTTTTTTTTATAAGGCAATAAGAATCTTTGTTTTTGAACCCTAAGTGTGTAAGTGTATGAAGTGTGCATATTTCATCAAGGTAAAGATCAAGACTAAATTACTTTGACAAATTATCTTCCTAATCCTAAAAATCAAACAAATAATCTTATTTTGATCAAGTATAAGAAATCCTAATTTTGATTTTCCTATTCCTTAAAATTGACTCAATTTCTTACAAAAAAAATGTCAAAATATTGTTTCTATTTTCAAAAAGTTTTTAAAAGTAAAGAAAACGTTAAAAAAAAATTTTAATAAAATGAAAAACCTAAGTTATGTTAGAACCCTCCCCCACACCTATCTCATGCATTATCCTCAATGTATGAATTAATGCATATATGCATGAAAAAGACGAAAGGGAAGGATATATTATCTTAAGGTGGTGGTTCCGGTGGTGGTCTGATTGGTGCACGAAATGCAGCCCAATCGACTTTTCTTGAAGTTCGGAGGAACCCACCAGAAATTTCTCTAATATAACCCACTAAAATGATATATACATGAACGTTTTTAATTAAAAATTTAACCTCATCTAATTTCCAAACTCCATAATTGATTTTGGAGTCAATTTTGTCAACCGCCTTGTCCCAAAATGGAGTGTGAAAAGATAGAATGATTGACTTGGACTCAGAAAGTATGGGAACTAATACCGACTCAAAAAGTGACTTAAGTCAAGTAAAGATTCAGGAGTCGAGATTGGTTCAGGAAGTGGGTCCAAATCAAGAAGTTAAAACTCAAGTCCGCATTCATTTTCCCACAATAGAATGTGACTTAATATTGGTGATTCAAGTTCAAGAATGACAGGTGTGGGAATCAAATCTGACTCTAAAATATTACTCGAGTCGGGTAACAAAACGGGAGTCAATATTGATTCAGGAATTTGAACTGGATCACAAAATTGAGAATCTAGGTCACATTTCTCATTGAGTTCAATTTCATAAAAAATGAGAACTTGTCAATTTGTCAATGGGACTTTAAAAAGTATGAAATTGATCAAGTTTAATATGCTGATCATCAAAGATGGGTGATTCAATTTCATTATGAATTGGCACAGGATCCAATGTTGACTCGGAAAAAAGATGGAAATCAGGTGAAGACACCAGAGGCATAATTGAATCAGGAAGTAGAATTGAATCACTAAGTTGATGTTCATGATCATATTCATTCTCAAGTTTTATTTCAGGAAAGGAATAACTTGCCAAACTATCAATATCATTTTCAAAATTTAGAGTTTGGGCAAGTTCAAATGATTGTACTGAAATGGAACCTTGTTTTCCAAAACAACATGACTCTTCAGCTCTAACAGAATGGTTAGCGACATCATAACTAGTCAAACGGTGTGAATGTAGAGTTTGGACCATCATATCTATGTCATGATTACGAGTATTTTGAGCCTGAGTCATGGCTTCAAGCATCTTTTCATAGTTGATTGGTTCATCGTTTTGTTGAAAAGATGAAGTATTGTTTTGGAATTAATGGTGAAATTGTGAGTCCATAAGATTTTGTGATTTTTGTTTGGACTCACACATACTCATTTCCAAAATCGATGGTTTTCTATTTGGACTGGTGGAACTGAGTATGAATCTTGGAAATATTATGGACAAGGTGGATAAGGAGGACAAGTTGGATGAAAATTGGACTCGGGGGTGGTGAATCCCCACTGACTCTGTGAAGAGTTGAAATTATTCTGAAAATTATGGTTATAAGATTGGGGGCATGGGTTATATTGATTCGGATAAGACCAATCCGGCACACTAGGTTAGTTAAAGTTATGATATGCCGGGTTGGTAATATCCGAGAAAGAGGTTGATGTATAATATGAATTACCATTAAAATTGGAAAAATTATTGTTATAAGCCATATCATACAATAAAACACAAACAAAGAAAAAAAGAACAAACAAATAAGTAAACAAAAAACGAAAAAAATTCTAACCTATGTTAGGGTAGACCTTTGACCTAGACGACTCCTAACTGGTTAGACTGTCCATAGGAGGTATAATGGAGACTTTGACCACAAGCTAATCAGCCAGGTGTTGGACACGGAAAAAGAGGGTGAGAGGTGTAAAATTTCCTTGAATCAGATGAAAAATTACAACAGACTAATCTTCCGGTTACAAGGGAGGGAGGATGTTGAGTCTTGAATCCCCCCTTTGTTTAGTGCTGGGTTCTTCGTGTGGCGGTGGAGAGTGAATCTTGTTCTCCGTTGACCAGATGACCATCTGGACCGTCAAGGGATCTTCTCCTTGGCAGGTAGAAGGAGTAACTCAGCCCCGTCTACCAAAACTCTAAAAGAGAAGGTAGGCGAAGAGCAACTTGTACGCAGCAAGTTGGCTTGAAGAGTCGAGCTCTCTCTCTCTCTCTGTATATGTCGCGCCTGTTGATATCTCTCTGTTGTCCTCTTCTCCTTGATGCCGATCGCCAAAAATTCGACCCCTTCTTCATAGCGACGTGGCTATTTATAGAGGTTCCGGGGGTGAACGTGCCCCCTGAAAACGCTCCACAATGAGGGCAACCTTCCCCGCTACATGGGCGGTAACTAACCCACGTGCTTGCTAAAGACATGCCACGATGGGGGCTGATCTCCCCTACGTGTGGGCAGTGATTGGTCCCTTAACCAAGGCGGTTATAACTGAGACGCGGGTGTCAGGCCGACGCGCCTTGATGCTGAGGCGCGGGTGTCAGGCCGACGCGCCTTGATGTTGAGACGCGGGTGTCAGGCCGACGCGCCTTGATGCTGAGACGCGGTTGATAGCCCCTCGCGTCTAGAGCTTGAAACTTTGCTTTACAATGGCTTGTCCTCCAGTAACTTTTGGACAGCCTACAGAACCCCCTCCAAAGTTTTCGATATTCCGCAGTTAACTGGGACGGATTTCGAAATACTTTAGACTCTAGCTGAATTCACCTTCATGGCTGGACTGTTGATGCTCCGGGTTCGATCTTATCTGGAGTTGGTCTTCGTTAGTGTACTGTTTGAACTCTTTGAAGCCACCAGAGTTGATCGTGTTGAGTGTCTAGATGCACAGTCTAAACCTCCCCGATTGCTTTTAGTCTGTCACGGGTGTGCTTTAAACCAGGAGTGGTTAGTCATCTGCTTGCGTCAGTGTAATGTTGAACTGATTCGCTGAAGCAGGGACTGAACGCGGGTTCCTTTTTGAAAAGCAGAGATGAGACTGCTTTAAAGACGCGACTTCTTAGCGAGACGCGACCTATTGGCAATGGAAACGCGACTGATCTTCTATGAGGCAGACGCGATGTTGGGCCCGCTGGGTCGGACGCGGACTTTGTAGAGAGACGCATCTTTTGAATATAGACGCGATTGTCTGGGCGCATTTATGGCGATGCTGACGGGGCATATCCATCGAAGAGACATGGCCGTCGGGTGCGAGTCCGTGCCACGTCATGATTGCTCTGCCAGTTAGCCTGGGGAACCAGCAGGATTTCACCTTTTGGCGTGCGGATTTCCTGGCCCATAAAATGATCCGTGCCACGTGTCGAGCGACGATTCGCTGCAGAGTCGTGGCGCATGATCTTCTCTGTGCGTTAAAGTGATTTTGTTCCACGCGTCGAACAGAGATTCGCCGCAGAATTCATCGAGCTATACGCTGCGTATCTTCGCGAATCCTTGTGCCTATAAAAGGCCATAGTTGGGAAGATTCCTCTTCTTCTCCGAACGCACTCGCTGATAAAATTAAGAAAGAGAATTTCCCCTTCTGTTCATCTGTTTAACCTCAGATTGAATTAGCAATGGCACCCAAGACCAAGCCGACTGCTTCTTCTTCAAAGGCGACCGTCGCCGAGGCCCGGAGGGGCAGCTCCTCCTCTGCGCAGGGTGTTGTTCTCCAAGGTCTCCAAGGTAAAATGCCTTTTAGGCGTGAATTTCGCCATTAAAGGAAGTTCAAAGAACACACAAATTTAAATCGTGTTTGATTCCCAGACGCAGTCTTTAGGTTGATAACCGAGGCGCGGGTTTGATGACCCGGTACCATTAGGTCCTGCCTTTTGGACCCTTCACTTAGAATATTTCTAATTGTGAAGGGTTTAAACGCGGACTTTAATCAGGTGCTGGTAAGTCTTGGTTTGCAAAACGCGGATCTTGTAGGTCTGGACGCGGATTTGATAATTCCTGCGTCCAGTGTCTCTTCTGCGTTTGGACGTGGATTCGCAGGTCTGGACGCGGATTTGATAATTCCTGCGTCCAGTGTCTCTTCTGCGTGGATTCGCAGATCTGGACGCGGATTTGATAATTCCTACGTCCAGTGTCTCTTCTGCGTCTGGGTTATGAACACTTAGCATTTTTTTCCTTGCTTTTGATAAAGTATCTAACTAAGTGTCCTTTTCTTTTTGCAGCGCCAGACCTTACTACTTCACTCGCCAAGACGCGCCACTTCGGACATGTAGGTGGTGCTGACCGGGACTTGACCTTTGTGCTACAAAGGACTGTCCCTGTGACTGCTGACCATTAGCAGGCTCGTGAGGAGAGGCTCTCGAATGTTGACATGAGGACTCTTCGGGTGCTTATGACCGATGCAGCATTCACAACGGATGCTGGCATCAAGCTGGAGAAGCCTGCCTTCTTCTTCGGAGATCGCATCCACGATGGCGGCTATCGCGTGTATGACGGAACTTACAAATGGCTCCGTCAAATAAGGGGTGGAAGATTCTTTCTTCCGGGCATGGAGAGGATGTTCCCGCTGTCGTATTTCCAGCACATGTCCGTCCCTCGGAAGATGGAACGGGACCTTTCTCGATATGTCCCTGAGATTACTCTCGGTGATTTGGGCTCCCATAAAGTACACCGTCATGATAGCCATGACAGGTCGGTTATCGGCCTTTTCCCTGGGTCGCGCAAGTCTGAAGTTCCGGCTGGAGAGATATCACAACTTGGCACTACCTTCCTCAACGCATTCATGGAAGCGGAGGGTGATTATCCGGTTGGGTTCCGTGCGCCCGGGTGGGTCCATTCCACGGAGAACTATTGGTGGGGCAGGATGGTCGGCTTTGTCCTTACCGAGCTCGGGGATCTGCTAAAGCGTGTGGGACTGTACTCGGCAGTCAGGGCCGTGCAGTGGGGGATCCCCCAAAGCTCTCAGAACTTCTTCGGGGTTCTAGAGCGTTATAATTCTTTGACGGGGACGTTCTTCACTCCGGTCAGGGAGATGGGCCTCGCTCTGCACGAGCTGCATGAAGTCTCAGGATTGGCAACAGGGGACATTCCCTATGAGGAATATGTCCCGACCACTGTGGAGCTTCACCTTTTGAAGGAGGAGTATCCCCTAATATATGAGACTTACTGGGAAGTGCTATGTCACTTCCACATTTGCGGCCAGATAACCAAATGGCGGTCGCAGGGAGTCAAGCAACTGTCTTGGGCCAGTTACTTGTTCAACAACGTCAACACCAAAGACCATCTGATAACCCGATTGGCTCCCAGCTCCGATAGGGAGATTGAAGACAGGATCGACCAGGCTTCTGACAGCTTCTACACCACGGGGTCGAACGAGGACGGTTTCGACCCTGACTTGGTTTTTGAAAGCTTTCACCATCAAGCCCGGACCCCTATCTCCGATCGGGCGCTGCTGGCGGGCTTTCTGATGCTGTGGCTGAAGCGTTGTGTGGTGCCCACGCTGCCACATGAAGTTATTGTTGCTGACGTGGTGTACCCGGCAGTGCTCCTGGCTCATGGCAACCCCATAGCCCTTTTCCCGGCCGTGGTGGCTGGTATTCAGAGCGGGCTGCGGGCGCTAGCTAAGAATTTCTGCGAGCCACTGAAAACTGCAGACTCCGAGGGAAAGCTGTATGTTGACTCAGAGGGGAATCCGACGGTGAAGCATCCCAACCCTCGGGTCGAGCTGCCTTACACGTACCTCATGGCTTGGTACGTGATGCATTGCCCTTCCTTGATGATGGCGGTGCGTTGGAGGGAGAGTTCTGTCCCTTTTGTACAACGGTTGGAGAGTTCGAACTGGCGTGATCCTTATATATATTACGTTCGGAAGTGCCTTTCAGACCCTGCGAACTACCAGCTCAATCGTTGCCTCCCCTAGATCCCTGGTGCATCTTTCGGGGATCTACTTATTGATTCTGCGGGCCCAGATGATTTCACGAGGTTATCCACGGGAGCCTTCTGGTGGTTGCTCAATATTCGGCCCAGATATGTGCTTTTCCGGCAAGGGACGTCATGCACCATTGAGCCGTACATGCCGAATCGCTTCGCTCGACAGTTCGGCTATGATCAGCTCTATGTCGGGAACCCCAATGCTCGACTCGCCTTCGAAGGGAACCTGTTCGAGGGTGCTCGGGCCTGGTACTACAGTGTGGCTGGAGGGACGGGAGCAACTTTCCGTCTACCTCTCGAGGGGCCCAAGTGCCATATGAGCCTCAGCTTCTGCACTTGGTACTCTCAAGCCATCCAGACACCAGACTTTTTTCCGGCGTCTTCATGCATCGAGAGTATTAATGCAAGTCTCGAGGCAAGGACAGAGTCCGGTAAACCGTCGAAACTCGTAGAACAGTACCTGAAGGCCCAGAAGGAGGTCGGTAGAAGAACGAGAAGGGAGCCACGAGCCACGGAGCCACGACCACCAAGGGCAGAGCCGCAAGCGACTAAGGCGGAGCCGCGAGCAACAAGGGCGGAGCCGCAAGCAACTAGGCCTCGACAGGCGGTGAGCAAGCGTCGTCAGGGCTCTACTTCTACTGCTGGGCCTGCCCGTAAGAAGGTGCGGAGAGACTTGGCGCCAGCAGTTTCTCTACCAGCGGCCATCCCTTCTGGTGTCAGGGAACTGAGGGATGAGGATATAGCTGAAGAAGAAACTCCTCTAGTCCGTGTTCCCAGGTCGCGTAGCAGAAGCCACGGGTCTGCGGAGGAAGGGGAACTTGTTGATCGATCCACCGCCACTGACGAGGATGAGCAGCTAGAGGTCGACATCATGAGCGGAGGAGATGTCGATATTCTGGGGATTTTAGCTCATCCCGAGCCTTCTTCTACTCATGAAAGAAGAGATGAGGCACAGCAGTCGGGGTCTCCTTGTGTCTTCATCTCCAGTCCTCAGGCAATTGATCCCAGTCCTACCACTGGGGTAATTGGAGGCAAGGCTCCGGTTGCAGAGCTTCCTCGCGTTGAGCTGTCTTCTTCCTCGTACTCAGGGGAAAGCGAGTTTGAAGACAAGGTCGACTACAGTGATGAACCCACTCTTCCTGATCCGAGCAAGTTCTCCCATATCTCGGAGGAAGAAATGTACGGGGGGAACCGTTGACGGCGCCATCACCGTTGGCGACAGTTGCTCCCATTGCAGGTACTTTCACCCGATTTCCTCTTTGGTTTTGAAGAAGGTGTCTTAACATTCTTCTTTTACGCTGCAGGGTTGGCTGAGGATGCCGAGACTACAACCTCCTCGCATATCGAGGAGATGGTAAAAGAGGTGACCCAGCTCGAAGGAGTTGAGGCTTCGGTTGGCGAGACAACTTCGGAAGGGGCGATTGCGGAAACTAGGGAGCCCTCCGCTTCGTCGGAAAAGGAGGTACCCACTGGGGCTGGGGAAGCTCTCACTCTGCAGGATTCACCCAAGGGTTCGCTATCTCTGGACCTCCCAGGTGGTAAGGAAGTTCTGATATTTTGAATGTTTCGCTTTTCACCTTTGTGGCTAATGTTGTGGTCATTTGCAGAGAGAACCAAGGGGGCTCAGGTGGAGAGTCCAATGATTGATATCCCTCCAGAGGGCCACACGGCTCAGGTCTCGGCTGAAGTTTCTGAGGAGGAGGTTCCTGCAAAGATAGCACTTCTGGAAACACCCGAGGCTACTTCTGCTCTAGCCGTATCGGTGGTCAGCACAACTCTTGTGCGAGAAGATCCGCCTTATCCCGTGACAGAAAAGGGGTCGGGAAGCTTCCCAGGTGGTGACGATATGGGGGAACTGGCACGCCAGATGGTGCAACAATTCTTTGCTTCAATGGGATCATGTATTGATCTCATCTTACGTGGAAGCAGCTCCTTCAATTTTGTCCGGACGCTTCTCAGAAATCTGGCCGAGAACGTCGAATTAACCGGAGGCCCCTCACTTGCCCAGGCGTGTCTGCGGGTGGTGGAGCAACTGGGAGACGACCTGCACGAGCTGAAGTCTTTGGAAAATGCCAGCTCTTCTAGTGAGGCCCAGGCCACCCTAACCCGGCTCTTAGCTGTTCAAGAACAAGAGCGACAGGAGGCAGAGGCACAAATAGATGCAGAGATCCGCAGCCTCGAATATTCCCAGGCTGAATGTCAGAAACTAACTGACGATTCAAGGGAATCTGAGATTGTCATGCAGAGCACGGAACACGTCATCATCAGTGCTCGGGACACCATTACCAAGGCTCGGGACACCATTGCCAAGGCAGAAGCTGTGCTTGCGATCAATGAGAAGAAGCTTGTTACCATCAAAGAGGAGCTTGCGGAGCAACAGGCGGCTAAGGCGCGAGCTGAAGAGAGTCTGTCTCTATATTCTTCCAGGGTGGAATCTCTGCGAGCGCAGCTGGCTGCAAAACCCTTCCTATCTGAAGAGGAGCTGCGGGTCCAAGCCCTGATGGAGGCTGAGAAGGCACGTCAGATCAAGATGCATCATCTCAGGGAGCAAATCCGTTCCTTGGCGAACCAGGACATTTAGCCTTCTCTTCTTTTCTTTTTTTTTTTTTGTAAAGAAAAGGACACTCTATTTATCAGAGTGTTTGTATCCACTTTTGATATAAAAAGGACATTTTTTGTTCCATCTTCTTCGCTTAGCTGTGGATGAATCCAACTTCTTGATCACTGGTTGTGAATACTGAACTTAGGTAAGACTAAGTTCTTTCAATGAAACGCAGCATCGACTCGCGGCCTCTGTTCACAGGGAGACGCGGGTATCAGTTCAGAAGAACTTGGGCAGAACCAAGTTCTTTGCAGCGTCGATCCATAGGGAGACGCGGCCATGAGTTCAGAAGGACTTGGGCAGAACCAAGTTCTTTTGATGAGACGCAGCGTCAATCCATAAGGAGACGCAGCCATGAGTTCAGAAGGACTTGGGCAGAACCAAGTTCTTTTGATGAGACGCAGCGTCAATCCATAAGGAGACGCGGCCATGAGTTCAGAAGACGCGGCATCCGTCTGTAGGGAGAGACGCGGATCTGCTTTGCTAGGAAAGACGCGGATCAAGCAGACGCGAGGGACGCAGCCTTGTACATTTTCCATTAATCCCAAAATGGACTAAGTGTTCTCCTTTAAAAAGGACCCCGTTTGTTGAGGGGACGCGACTTTGCATCACGCGGACATTCCTCTAGGACGCGGGAGATCGTCACCCAATCTGGGGAGGGGACGCAGATTTTGGATACGGTTCTTCAGTCTGCGTCTTGGTGTAATCTCCCAGGCATTACATACAGCCTGTCATAAAGATTTGATGTGATCTTCAAATCTCTATTGATGATCGGGAATGCAGATTTTCCGCTATTTCCCGAAGCGGTTATCCACGCGTCGGCTTCTTATTGGTCTTGAGCGTCAATTTCCTTTAATGAGAAACCGATGCGGGTGGTTGGAAATTGGCGCCTGCGACGGTTTTCGAAGCGGCATTACACGCGTCAGTCCCTTATTGGACCTTGACAATCGTGCGGTCATTAAGGCCGGCAGTTCAGATTAGGAGATCATTAATTGCAGTTATCGGGGGCTGCCTATAAATAGGGCGCACCCTCTCCCTTCAACCCAATCTTTGGACTGTTTTCTTTTTTAGAGCGAGCGCTCTGAGAACCTTCATCCTCTTCAGAGTATTGTCTCCATGGATGAGGATGGCTCTGTGGATGAAGATGACCCAGGGCTTGTATGCTCCTGTTTGGTCTCTTCGGGGCAGAGTGTCTCTCTGATCATCTTACACGTCCGCGTCTGGACGCAGAGAGGCCGACTCTTGGTAGAAGCCTCTGTTGGTACGCCGTCCCGATTAGCCATGATATTTTAATCTACCACGGCCTGTACCTTGGCATCATCATTATCTGGACCCCCTCACGAAGTCTGTGTTGGTGCTTTCCTTCTGGAATTTGCGCCACAGACTTGAACTTCTCTGGACGCGAGTGCAGGGGTCTTTGGCACTTGGCGCTGGCTTTGTTCACAAAGCTTGCGTTTCAAAGCCACTGTCTTGACGCGTTTTATAGCCACTGCTTTGGACGAATTCCAAAAAGGTTTCAGACCCAAGCCTTGTAACTCTTGTTCACTCAACAAGGAGATGGCAGCTTTCGGCGTCTGTGCCTTTTCGGCGTCTGTGCTTTCGACTTGGGCGCAGAATGAGACCGCGTTTTGATTCGCGTTTGTCTCTGCTGACGCAGCAGTTTGGCTCACTGCGTGGGTCATTCCCGCGTCTGCTTGGCTGACTGCGTGGATTATTCCCGCGTCTGCAGTCTGCATTTGTGACTTAGTTTTTTCTCTGTTGAAACATACTAAGTTGCAGATTGTTCTGATTCCTTTGTTTCATTTCGTGCAGGTAGACTTGCTGGTTTGCTGGGCCCCTGGAAGGATGCTTTGGCCGGCGAACTTGTTCGATGTTCACCTATAAGAGAGTATATTATGGTCCTCGTCACCTATAAGAGAGTATATTACGTCTCTGACGGGGACCCAACCCTCGCCAAGGTCTCTTCAGATCTGCTTCGCCATTCATGCCTGCTGGCTAGAGATGGTCAGGCTATGCATGACGGCGATGAGGGTTCCGGCGGTTGTGGTGGCGGACAAGATCCTCTTCCTCTCCCACCCTAGAAGTGACATCAAGGACAGTCTATGTCCGTTGGATGGCCTGCTAGGGAAGAGACGCTCCTGAACGAAGGGTTGCAGGACTTTCTGTTGCCACAAGACCTCAAAACACCATTGCTCTTAGCTTAGTCAGCTAGGGCGCTTTCGATGTGTAACCAGCTTCTATTGTAGCCACAAAACATCGCGCACTTGGAATCAGACGCGGCTTATAAGGAGTGAGTGCAACCTCTAAGAGAGAGAGAGGGACTTCTTTGTACTCCTTAATTGTAACACTCAATCTTATTGTATAAGAGAGCGTTTTGTATCACTTTCATATGTTTGGAAATAAATAAAAGTGACACTTTTCTTTTGGCCTCTTTCATTGTCTTGAACTTTTTTTTTGTCTTAGACTCGTAGAAGCAAAGAATCTTTGACTTTGTTAAAATTATGATGGTAACTTTAATAAGTCAAATTTTGTAAGAAAAGATCCTATTTCAGGAATTCTCCCAATACTGTCAGAGGTGTGATGTTAACTTGACAGGGATGAAATGACTTTTTGGTGAACCTGCCACTTTGTAATAGAAAGTGACAAGTAGAATTTGGTACCCCCAGGGAGGGTGAACTCTGATCAGAGGTTTAGAATTAACTTAATCGAGTTCAGCTGGGGATTTGATGAAAACACTGTTAATTGGTGTAATATTAACCTAACAATGTTTTTAGGTGGACCTGTTATTCTATTGAAGAGAATAACAAGTGAGATTAGGCTCGTGGAGAGTCTAAGAAGGTTTGTTACCATCAGAGGTGTGATATTAACTTGACGGGTTGAAAGTGGTCTTGTCGGAAGTGTAATGTTAACTTGACAAGGATGCGAGTCAGAGGTGTGATATTAACTTGACTCAGAAGTATTTCAGTTTTGTTTAGGAAAAACTGAGAATGTCACCGCCATAGGTGTGATGTTTAACTTAACAGTGAGGTAATGCTAGAGGTGTAATGTTGAACTTAGCATTGGTCATCTCGACTTGGACAAGGAAGTCGAGGAAAGGTCATGGCCATAGGTGTATTGTTGAACTTAGCGATGACTCAGATGCTAGAGGTGTAGTGTTAACTTGGCATCATTCATTTCAGCTTCGATGTGGAAGACTGAAGAAAAGTGACTGTCAGAGGTGTAATATTAAACCTGGCAGAAACTTGAAGTACTGCTTAGAGGTATAATGTTAACTTAAACAGTAGTTTTGTCAGAGGTGTGATATTAACTTGACAAGAATTGGCTTGAGCCGAAAACAGTTTGAGGACCTGTCATTCTATGGATGAGAATTGACAAGTGAGATTTGAAGTGCCAGAGGTGTAGTGTTAACTTGGCAAAATGTAGAGTTGACAAGCAAGATTTGTACTCTACAAGGGGTATCTCATTACCAGAGGTATGGTGTTAGCTTGGCAACGATTATTTTTTTTTTGTGGTCCTACCATTCTATGAATGAGAATTGGTAAGCGATTTTGGAGGAAAGAGTGGAATCAAGTCCACTTAGGGTTTTTAGCAAACCCCCAGCTATCAACGGATTTGAGGTGCCTTTACCAACTACCGTTTGAGTTGGGCTAGCCATGCTATTCCCCTCAGCATGATGAGTTGTCGAAGACTTATGTTGGGCTTAAAAGCCAACATTTTCCTCTATCCTTAGCCGTTGGAGGCGTCGGATGTTAATGAAGAAATTCTTCTTGCTTTGATCAGAGGTGTACTATTAACTTGACCAGCGGAAGAATACCATTTAAGGATAGTACTTCTTCAGGAATCTGCCATTGATTGGCATCATAAGTGTATCGCCATTCGAGGTTATGAGGCGATATGATCCATTCGAGTAGACTGACTCTACCACAAATGGTCCTTCCCATTTGGGTTGGAATTTTCCTTTTGTCTTGTGCGTCATCACCATGGGTCTTCTGACGGCTAAGACAAGATCGCCTTTCTTGAAAGTTCGTACTTTAACTTTTTGTTGAAGGCTCTGGTGATTCGAGCTTGGTAGAGCTCGATTTGCTGTTGGGCTTGCAGACGCTTGTCGTCTAAGGCCTCCAGTTCCTGGAGTCGCTGTCGATGCTTCTCCTCTGTCGTCATCTCCGCTGTCAAGGCGACGCGTAGAGATGGAATTTGGATTTCCAGGGGAAGCACGGCTTCACATCCATATACCAAGGAAAACGGCGTGGCCTTTGTCGGGGTTCGTACTGTTGTGCGATAGGCCCATAAGCATTCACCTAGCTTGTCGTCCCAGTCGCGTTGACTCTTCGAGACGAACTTTTTGAGAAGCTTGCCAATAGTCTTGTTGAAAGCTTCTGCGAGGCCATTAGCGGCAGGATAGTATGCCGTTGAGGACACACTCTGGATTCTGAACTTAGCGCAGAATCTCTGGAAAGCCTGGCTAATGAACTGAGGCCCATTGTCATGGACAATTCGCCGAGGTACACCGAAACGGTAAATAACGTGATGTTTTACGAACTTGATCACGTTGGACGACTTCACCTCCTTCAAAGGAATGGCTTCGGCCCATTTGGAGAAGTAATCGGTTATTGCTAGAATGAACCGATGTCCCTTTGATGATGGTGGGCTGATAGGACCAACCACATCCATCCCCCACATTTCAAATGGCCACGTAGAAGTCGTAGAGTGGAGGTACCCTGGTACTTGATGGATAAAATCGCCGTGCACTTGGCAGGCGTGACATCTCTTGGCATAAGTGACGGCATCAGCAATCATCTTGGGCCAATAATAACCCAATCTTTGAAGTCGATGTGCCAGTTTTTGGCCAGGTTGATGGGCTCCGCACGTACCGTCGTGGGCCTCTTTCAATACCTCCTGGGCCTCTTTTAGTGAGAGGCACCGGAGTAAGATCCCGTCATGCGACCGACGATACAATGTTCGTGTAATCGCATTACAGTAAAACTTAGGGGCTTTCCTTCGAATGGCAGCCGCCTCTTTGGCGTCCTCAGGCAGGATGCCGTACAAGACATAGTCGATGTAGGGGAATCGCCAGTCTTTAAGCTCTGGATGGGCCGACAATTCCAGCACTTCTCTGCCTCGACAATCTCCCTTTGACTCCTGATAGTCCTCGAGAGTATTTTTCGGGCAATGCAAGTCGTGGCTGTAGACGAATATTTTCTCCATTGCTCCAGCTGGAAGGGCTAGGGAGGCTGCAAGGGATGCGAGTGCATCGGCGTGCGCATTTTGCCTGCGCGGTACATGGTCGATGTAGAAGTTAGCAAACCCCTCGGCCATGCGGATAGTTGCATTGTAATAGGGTACTAAGTCTTCATGTCTGACTTCGTACTCCCCGCGAATTTGGCTGACGATTAGTTTAGAGTCACCGTATGCCTCGAGATTTTTAACGCCAATCTCATCGGCGAGCTGCATCCCGATCAATAGAGCATTGTACTCCGCCACATTGTTGGAACAAGGCTCCGTTAGCGAGACAGCTCGGGG
The DNA here is from genome assembly GCA_038442645.1 of Agave tequilana. Classification (NCBI taxonomy): domain Eukaryota; kingdom Viridiplantae; phylum Streptophyta; class Magnoliopsida; order Asparagales; family Asparagaceae; genus Agave; species Agave tequilana. The sequence goes on from JAVJIF010002800.1 coordinate 81,907, forward strand.
GATCACATAATTTTGTGGGGAGACAATTACTACTCCTACCCCCGCCACTACGTGTCCCTTGGGGCTTGTCCTTGATGCACCGTCGAAGAAAAGTTGCCACACTTGACTTTCGAACGATGTCTGAGTCAGGTAGACCTCGGCCACTTCGTCTGGGAGATCCTCGTAGACTTTGGCTGCCCTCGGATCTGGGTGTTCAGCTAGGAAGTCTGCCATCGCTTGTCCCTTAATGGCTTTCTGCGGCAGAAAGTGCATATCATACTGGGATAGCAACATGGCCCATTTTGCCAGCCGGCCATTTAGTGAAGAAGGCTTTGTCATAAGTAACCTCAGGGGGTTGACTTTTGATATGACATTTATAGTCTGGCCTACCAGATAGTGTCACATTTTCTGAATGGCGAAAACTAGTGCCAAACATTCCTTCTCGATCGGGTTGTACCGATGTTCGGCTCCGATCATTGTTCTACTCAGATAGTAGATTGCCTGTTCTCGTCCTTCTTCATCATTCTGAGCTAGTAGAGCTCCCAAAGAATGGTCCATTGCCCGGACGTACACTAGGAAAGGCTTTCCGGACACTGGGGCTGCAAGGACTGGTGGTTGGGTGAGGTATTGTTTGATTTCCTCAAACGCTTGTTGGCAAGCATCGTCCCAAATGAACGAGACACCCTTCTTCATCAACTTAGCGAAGGGCTGGCATCTTTCGGAGAGGTTTGAGATGAACCTGCGGATGTACGCCAATCGACCCTGTAAACCCCTGAGTTCCTTGAGGTTTCTCGGGGGTTGCATCTCTTGGATAGCGCGGACTTTTTCCGGATCCAAATGGATTCCTGTGGAAGTCACAACAAATCTTAGGAATTTGCCACTGGCTACCCCCAGGAAGGACTTGGTGGGGTTCATCTTCAACTGATGAGCCCGCATGATGTCGAAGACCACCTTCAGATCAGCTATGTGATCTCCTTTAATGCGACTTTTCACCGCAATGTCATCGACATAACATTCCACCGTTTTGCGCATTTGCTAATGGAAAATGGCATTCATGGCCCTTTGGTAGGTTGCCCCCGCATTCTTCAGTCTAAAAGGCATGACAGTATAGCAATATACCCCTAGAGGAGTCCTGAAGGAGGTATGCTTTTCATCATCAGGATACATTTTGATTTGATTGTATCCTGAGAACCCGTCCATGAAGGACATTCGTTCGAATCCACAAGTATTGTCAATCATAACATCTGTGATTGACAATGGGAATTCGTCTTTGGGGCAGGCCTCGTTTAGGTCGCGGAAGTCGATGCAGATCCTGATCTTCCCGTTCTTCTTGGAAACGGGGACGATGTTGGCTACCCAGTCGGGATGTTGTTCTTCCCTGATGAAGCCAGAATCAATAAGTTTTCTGACTTCTGATTGAATTGCCTCCATTATTTCTGGGCGAAACCGTCGCTGTTGTTGTTTGACAGGCTTTATGTCCGGATTGATGTTGAGGCGGTGCATGGCCACTTGAGGATCAAGTCCTGGCATGTCCTCATAATTCCAGGTGAAGACGTCTATATACTCTTGTACAAGAGATATTAGATCCTTCTTCTCTGAAGGTGACAGGCCGTCACTTATGAAGATAGGCTTAGGGTTAGCCTCATCTCCTAGGTTGATCTGAACAACCTTGTCTTCTGTGGGTGGCTCACGCTGTTCAAAGCGGGTATCCCAAAGAGCATTTAAATATTTGATCCAAGGATCTGTATCAGATTGGATCATTTCTTTATTTCCATCTTCCAGGTGGCTTGTCGAAACCATGTTCACTGAAAGTTCCTTGAAGATGTTGCCGACACTGACATCTGACTCCCAAGATGATGTGTCTGAAGAGTAATCATTGCTCGGCGATTCTTGAGAATCGGAGGCTGATGGGACCGGAGTTGATACATAGCCCAACCCCCGGCGCGTCCGATGATAATAATTGGGGGCCTTCCCTTTCGGCACAAAGGATCGAAGTAGCGTTCTTCTTCCTTTGCCGAAGTTCAACCCGGGTCTGTTGGTTAGATCATACCCCATGCACTTCATCATTTTGAGCGCTTTTGGTTCATAATGATTGAGCTGAGGGGATTCCTTCTCACTTTTCGATTCTTCGCGGGGCGTTGGTTCAGTCGTCATTCGCCCAAAAAGGATTGGTTTTTGGCCTTTTCGTCTTGTCGGAACCATGAATATAGATTCCTGCGCATCACCATTATCCTGGTATGTCCCGAAAGATGATTTTACTGGTACATGCAATGATGTCAAAGCATCCATTGCCGATCAGAGGTCATCGTCCACGTCGGTACTAGTATCCGACGGTATTGAATCGGATGCACACGCAGAAAAATACTCAAAGTCCAAATTCTCATTAAAATACCAACCGCCTGCATCGTCGGTGGTATTATCAACATCGAGCTTATTAGTGCTCTTTACAAGTGGTTCCAACTTCCACAGGCACTCTTCTTGCTCGGGCTCAGTGTCAGCCTCATTACCAGAGTCTGGCACCTCCAGTTGCGGAGTTTCATCCACCGGATCCTGATATAGGAGGGAGTCCGTGAAATAATTTTCGACCCCCTTAAACGGATACCTTTCGGCAACCAACGTTTGCACCTTCCCACTCGCGTCAATGTATTTCATGACTTGGTGAAGAGTGGAAGGAACGATGGAGTTGCGGTGGATCCACGGTCGTCCCAGCAGCAGGTTGTAGGAAGTGTCGGCATCGATGACATAGCACGTCACCTCCGACTTGAGGCTCCCAATCTGGCACTTGAGCTTGATCTTCCCCATCGGACGGGTGCCGTTGGCATTGAACCCGTAGATGGTCGTCTGTGTAGGGCTCAGACGGTGGGTAGGGATGCCGAGGTGTTGCATGACTCGGCGGGGCATGATGCTCAATGCGGACCCTGGATCTACCTGAATGCGGTTCACCTCAGATGATCCGATATAACCTGTAAAGTACAGGGGTCGATCATGCTTCTCTTTAACCTGCATATCATCTGCCGTAAAGGTAATGCAGGGAGCATTTTGGGAGGTGTGGAGACAATTCTCTACATCTTCCTTCTTTGGCACCTGGGTCATAAAGACCTCAGCATTTGCCAGAGCTTCTTGTAGAGCCTCCCTGGTCGACTTTGATAGTCTTAGAAGCTCATACAGGGTGATCCGCGCCGGGATGTTGGCCAATTGAGCCAAGACATCAAAGCGGTAAGGCATTGTGGATCCTTCCGCTATACCCTTTTGAAGAGCTCGAGAGAATCGAGTCTCTTTTTATTTCTCCACTGGTGGCTTCGTGGAGGGCCTAGTTGGCTCTGCAGCCGGTTGTGGAGGGTTTGCCGCCACTTCGCCGTACTGCTTCAAGTAGGGCTGTCCTGAACGAGTCCCTGTCATTGGTTGGTTGGGCTCTGCGGCCAAGACTATTGTTTCCTCTTCTGAATCAGTCAGGGAAGGAACATCATCCTCTGCTTCTCGGGAGGAAGCACATACCACATGGCAGGACGAAGCTTTTGCCTTGCCTTTGGACTTCCTGTTGGTTACAGTCGTCCACTGCTGGCTGTCCACTAGGTCAGGGTGGACCCACATGATTTCCCCTTGAGGCGTAGGGACGGGTACCAAGCCCTTCTCCTGCTGCTGGTGAGGGTCTGTGTTGACCACTCTCAGCTCTCCTCTTGGGATAGGAGCTACCCCCGCAGGCGTTGGAGGTTGTCTCCCGAACTGGAGAACCGACGTCATGTTGGCTGTCACCTCCTTCTGTTCTGGTCGGAGTTTTAACACCTCCGCGTCAATCAGAGCCTGAAGGATGTCCTTGAAGACGTAGCAGCTTTTGGTAGGGTGTCCCAACATCCTGTGGTACAAGCAGTAGTTGGGGTTGTCGGTCTTGCCGACTTCCTGAGGGCGCCTGGCCTCAGGGAGCTTCAGTCGGTTGCTTTTGTTAAGTAGCTTGAAGAGCGAATCGACATGTTCCTCCTTGAAGGAATACTGCTTGTTGGCGCGGGGTTGGCTTGAAGAGCCACTCGCCTTGGCTGGTTGAGGTTTGGTGGGAGATTTGGTCTCCGTCGCCAAATTATCCTTCCGCTTTGTCTGGAGGGAGGTGTCTGGCGCTCGCCTAGTTGACCTCTCCGGCCGCGGCTTGCCTTCTTCTGCCCTGACGCGGGCAACAATCTCCTCAGCCTGTTCACCTTGTTGGACTAATTGTTTCCAGGTGCGGCTTTCAGCAACTCCTATTTGAGCAAGGAGTGAGGTTTGGAGGTTGTGGCGGCATGTTTCCACCAGGGTGGCCTGGGTCATACCGCTTGGACACCGGAGTGCCACGTTCCGAAATCTTTCCACAAAAGATTTGACGGACTCTCCCTTTCGCTGTCTCGTAGCTAACAGGGTGGGCATTGTGACCTCGGAGTCATCTTCGAAGAAGCGTGTTAAGAACAGCTTCTCCAAGTCGCCCCAGTTCTTGATAGAACCTTCCGGGAGTTTCATGAACCACTCAAAGGCCAACCCTTTCAGGGTGCCGATGAACAGTCGCGCCAGGATGGCGTCATTATCTACTACATTCCCGGTTTGGGATTTGAAGTAGTAGATGTGCTGATTAGGGGACCCCTTCCCATCAAAGGCTTGGAGGGTTGGAGCCTTGAACTTAGGAGGGTACGAGACTAAATCCCACTCAGCTGGATAGGGCCGGACCACTCCAGCTTCTTGGAGGTCTTTGCGACTGGCAAGGGCATTGAGGCGTTCCTCCAATTGACTCATCCTTTTAGCATGAGCCTTCCCTGGGTCTTGGTCGCCCTTTGACGAGGGTTTGGACGAGCCAGAAGTAGATCGAGGCTTCTCTTCAGAAGGCTCGGAAGATGAGCTTCCTCCCTTTCTCTCTCTGTCCCTCAGCCTCCTAGGAGGAGATCTCCTCCTGTCTTCGAGCAGCTGTGCAAGCGCCAGCTTAATAGCGTCGATAGATTCCTGTTGAGACATAATCATCTCCATTTGTCTCTTTTGGATCTGTTCCAGACGTCTAGCTGTCTCATCAGGAGTGCCTGTCATGTAGGCAGAGGTCTCCTTCTCAACGGAGGAGTTTGAAGCCCCTGATTCCACTACGGCGGAGTGGGAATCGTTCACTTTAATGCCATGGGCTAAGACATTATAGTCAACCGGGGGAATGGCCCCAGTCCGGGTGCGAGTGTGTCGATACACTCCTTCCGGTTCAGAGTCAGACTCATCTGAGCTGACTGCAAGTCCTTTTCCCTTGCTTCTGCTTGTCATGTTCGCAGTAAGCTATGGGTATTCAACGTCAGAGAAGATTCTCCTTCTATGGGAGCGCCTTCTTTTGGCTGACGGGGGGATCGAGGTCAGCTGTCTAACTAAAGACTGCTGGTGCACACTCGACCCACAACGGCACTCCGAGAGCATGGAGATGAGCCGTTGGCAGCAGCAGGATGAAGTGACCTGGTGGGCACCTCTTTTCTTTGTTAAATAATCCCTCAAATCTATGGAAGAGGGATCAAAGAGACTAGCCTCACAACGTTGAAGACGGGAGGCATTCATGTGCTGCACAGTCTGGACGCAGTCTTCAGGGACGCGGTTTTCGCGTCGCGGCTGTGGAATGCGCGTCTGGCGTCTCTGTTGAGATGAGACGCGAGTGTCGCGTTGTTGTCTGGTGCGTCGGGGCAGAGACGCTTGAGAGAGGATGGGCTGCTGGGCCCCACGCCTATGGGCTCGTGCCTCTTGTGCTTGACGAGGCGTAGAGGTCTCACCTTGGCGTTTGATGAGGTGGTCCTCGGAGGACCTAACTGGAGGAATCTCGCGTTTGGGACGCCAAACGCGGATTTCACGTACCGGACGCGGCGCGGGCAAGGCGCGCGATTGTACGTCGCGTCCAGCCTCAGTTGGACAACCGACGGTTCCAACTTGCAGCTGACGCGCACGTCTCCTCTGTCGACGCTCAGCGTTTCGATTGCGTCGAGGAGGTAGAGAGAGACCAACGACATCCTGATGCTGGCCACTAGGGAGTTTGACCACGCGGGTCTCCTGAGAGACGCTAACGCGGGTGTTCTGTGCGACGCGGTTGGTCGCAAAGGCAGATGTGCCTGGGACCAAGCGGGCCTTCTGAGAGGCGTTGACGCGCGTCTCTTGGTTGGCACAGTCGGCAGCAGGGGAGCTCGAGAGAGCCACAGATCGGGATTCGAAGCCATTCCCCGTTGAGACCCGGCGGCAGACGCGGGTCTTTGGGCTCTTGGAGCCAGAAGAGAGGAACTCTTCGTACTTCGCCTGGTCGAACTCGACAACGAGCGATTCGACCATCCTTCCCTTATGGTGGACGTCATCTTGCGCCACTACCTGTTCGTCAGTAACGAAGGTTGTCCCCAGCGGAGTCGCCATCTCTTGTTGGACACGGAAAAAGAGGGTGAGAGGTGTAAAATTTCCTTGAATCAGATGAAAAATTACAACAGACTAATCTTCCGGTTACAAGGGAGGGAGGATGTTGAGTCTTGAATCCCCCCTTTGTTTAGTGCTGGGTTCTTCGTGTGGCGGTGGAGAGTGAATCTTGTTCTCCGTTGACCAGATGACCGTCTGGACCGTCAAGGGATCTTCTCCTTGGCAGGTAGAAGGAGTAACTCAGCCCCGTCTACCAAAACTCTAAAAGAGAAGGTAGGCGAAGAGCAACTTGTACGCAGCAAGTTGGCTTGAAGAGTCGAGCTCTCTCTCTCTCTCTCTGTATATGTCGCGCCTGTTGATATCTCTCTGTTGTCCTCTTCTCCTTGATGCCGATCGCCAAAAATTCGACCCCTTCTTCATAGCGACGGGGCTATTTATAGAGGTTCCAGGGGTGAACGTGCCCCCTGAAAACGCTCCACAATGAGGGCCAACTTCCCCGCTACATGGGCGGTAACTAACCCACGTGCTTGCTAAAGACATGCCACGATGGGGGCTGATCTCCCCTACGTGTGGGCAGTGATTGGTCCCTTAACCAAGGAAGTTATAACTGAGACGCGGGTGTCAGGCCGACGCGCCTTGATGCTGAGGCGCGGGTGTCAGGCCGGCGCGCCTTGATGCTGAGGCGCGGGTGTCAGGCCGACGCGCCTTGATGTTGAGACGCGGGTGTCAGGCCGACGCGCCTTGATGCTGAGACGCGGGTGTCAGCCCCTCGCGTCTAGAGCTTGAAACTTTGCTTTACAATGGCTTGTCCTCCAGTAACTTTTGGACAGCCTACACCAGGTCAGGGCAAGATTGGTGGGAGGTTATCCATCAAAGACGTTCATTATTAAGTAACCATCAACCTTCGGGATTTCGGCCCTTAATCCCCTTCCTAGACACTAATTTGGCAGGAGTCAAATTCCAACACCTTTCCCCTTAGGATAATCTCCTAATTGTGTCCGAGATGTCCCTAAGACCAACGTCTACTCATTTTTAGTTAGGCTTGGGTTAGTGAGTGAGGAGATTATTTGTAGGCTAAGGGAGGGTAATGACTTCCCCACCTAATCTTATTTATAGGACAAGCCCTTAGATCAATTTAGTGCAGTGTACAAGAAAAACAACACTTAAGCAATGTAAACAATCCAAAAGTGTTCTTATACTAGATGCTATGCACACGTACCTATACTCCAGCACTCTTCAATAGTAAATAGAAAATGTAATGAAATAGACGCGTGCCAAATGCAAAGTCTCAATCATTTTTTAGCATTTATAATCATCATTTTACTATTGAGGTTAGAAAGTAAATACAGTGAGACAAACAAGAAAATAAATGCTACAAATATTTAAACTACACAATTCAGCCAACCTGCAGAAAATACAGGTTAGTAGTTCACTCAGTTTGCCACAGGACTGTGCAAATCTGAGGGCTTCTTGGCTCTGCTTTCTTGAGCAGAATCCAAGGCCACTTATGTGTCCACTGCAGCAAGAATTCCTTGTTGTTAAATCTGTACAAAAAAAAAGAAGAAAGTTAACCAAAAATGTAAACTTTAAAGAGAATTACTTACCGTCCCTCCCTGGCAACGGCGCCAAGATTTGATTGAGGTGTTACCTGCACCTAAGAATACAGAATTTCAGATTTAGAATAGAGATGTGCAAGTTACTTAATTCTACCGTTATAGCAAGTGGCTATGCGGGTCGTGATTCACAAGGAGGGACTAGCGATGGAAGTTTTTAATAAGTTCTCTTTTAGGCTACAAAGGATGGTTAAAGTTCTTCTTTAGTTCTTGTAAAGAAAAAGAAAAAATTGAGTTAAAGTTGAATTAGGAAGAAGATGGTAGATTAAGAAGATGGAAAAACTAGAAATGATACGTGCAAAGAAATGAAAAAGGAATGATAAAAGAAGTGGTAGATTGTGGTGTTCTAAACTACAGAATTGAAAGAAAAGAAAGAAACTAAAAGTTACTTACCCTTTTGTGCTCATATTCCTTGGATTCGTAGCTACGACTTACCTTGTCTTTGAAGGCAATCAAGCATGGCGTATAGGATCTTCCCCATTCCCAATCTACACTAAGAATAAAAGGGCAAGCTATACTAGCAAGAGAATGGTTGTTCATCACCATAGGCCATCAAGGGCACTTGCAATGGCGAAGCAGTCTCGAGGCTATCAGATTCACTTGGATTGCAACACATTAGAGAAGAGTAAACGAAAATAAGAGTAAAGAAGAAAAAGTAACTTTGATTCAATTCAAATAACAATGGAAGAAGAGATCACTTACACTGGTGTCACCTGCAGTACAAGCTTGCTCTCATTCCACCATGAAAGTATCCTTTCCTCTCAGTTACATAAAGAAAATAAAAATTACATGAAAGAAAATAAAAACTTAAGTTACAAACTACAAATTAGCCTAAGTTCTACTCTCTGCTTGGTCATCCCCTGTACACTCTGAAAATCCCTGTATTTATAGGCAAAACCCACATAGGAGAGTGTATGAAGATAGGGGGAGCAAACGCTCCCCTAACTCACTAACAAAGCCACGAAAACGCGGCTTTGGCTGCATTTTCGCGGCCAGGGTATGGCCAGGTGGCCACACCCTGTTGCTGAAACTCCCCGGCTTCGCGATTTGTATTTATCTTCAGCTGGATTTGCAGTTTAAGTCCGAGATTTGACGAAATGGCCTTTGATCTTTGGCTTCAAACCGCTTGATTTGGGATGATTCATTTCAACCGGTTTTCAACCTCTCTGATTTGCCAAGATTTGCCTTAATTCACTGATTTCGAATTTATTCTGATTTAATTCAGAATTTGATGGGCTTTTGGGCTCATTTTTCTTCACTCTCCTTTAAGAATGGGCCTACAAATAAATTAAACAGTAATTAGGAATAAGCAGAGTTTATTTTATACTAAGTATGAGAATATGATAATAAATGTGCAATCTTAGCGACCGATCATTTTACCATGAAGTGGCATTTCTCCCAATTCATTGTCAGATTTTTCTCAGCACAATGGTGGAGGACAAGTTCTAAATGGTGGAGACATTGAGTGAATGAATCTCCGTAGATGGAGAAATCATCCATAAAGATCTCTAAGAATCGTTCTACCATATCAGAGAAAAGACTCAACATGCAACGTTGAAACGTTGCTAGGACATTGCATAAGCTGAAAGGCATTCGACGATAAGCAAATGTCCCAAATGGACATGTGAACGTAGTCTTTTCTTGGTCCTCAGGAGCAATAGGGATCTGGTTATACCCCGAGTAACCGTCCAAGAAACAGTAATACTTGTTACCCGCCAAACGTTCAAGCATTTGATCAATGAAGGGAAGTGAAAAATGGTCCTTACGAGTTGCAGCATTAAGCTTCCTATAGTCAATGCAAACTCAGATCTTCGTGGGAAGTCGAGTTTGGAACAACTCTTTGTTCTCGTTTTCCACTACGGTAAAATCGGATTTCTTTGGAACCGCGTGGACAGGACTGACCCATTGGCTATCAGAAATGGGATAAATTATCCCATTGTCTAAGAGTTTTACAATTTCAGCATGAATAGCCTCTTGCATTATAGGGTTTAACCTACGCTGCGGGTCTCTTTTAGGTGTGGCATCTTCATTGAGATGAATGCGATGTTGAACGATGGTCGGACTTAATCCCTTTATATCAGTCATAGTCTAACCAATGGCTTCCCTATGTTTTCTTAGAATTGCTTTAAGATCTTCTTCCCCGCCATTTAAATGGGAGGCAATGATGACAGGAAAGGTCTCTAGTTCGCCTAGATAGACGTACTTGAGATGCGCAGGTAAGGCTTTCAATTCTAAGGAAGAGGAAGGCTCACTGGTAGGACTAGTCAGACTTGTTGGCTCCATTATTGGTGAAATAGGGTTCAAGGCCCAATTCACATCAGAATCTACAACCTGATCAAGATTAAAGTCATCAGACTCTAACCCGAAGTCGCACTCAGTTTTTATTTCCAATTCTTCCCTATGTTCACTTGTTAAGTTCTCAATTAGGTTGACTTCAAATGTTTGATCCTCAACATCGCGGGGGTGTTTTCCTAGATTGAAGACATTGACTTCTCTAGTCATGTCCCCAAGGTCAATCTCATGGACCCATTCCTACAATTGATGATGGCATTGGCAGTAGCAAGAAATGGTCGCCCTAGGATAACAGGAGTTTGAGCCCTATGATTGGAGTTGGACACAGGTTGTCTCTAGAACTATGAAATCGACAGGGTAAATAAACTCCCCGACCCGGATAAGGACATCATTAATCTCCTCTTTCGGATCTTTTACTGAACGGTCAGCCAGTTGGATGGTGACTCGAGTAGGACTAAGATCGCCCAACCCGAGTTGTTGATAAACTGAGAATGGAAGCAAGTTGATACTTGCCCCCAAGTCAAGAAGTGCACGACTAATCTCGGCTTGTCCTATTGTGCAAGCAATGGTGGGACTACCTGGATCCTTGTACTTAACAGTGATCGGACCCGATAGTAGCTCACTAATGTTAGTGGCTAAGAAGACCTTTTTTGGTACATTAGTCTTTCTCTTGTTGGCGCACATGTCCTTAAGAAACTTAGCATAGGAAGGGACTTGTTGGATGCATCAAGAAGTGGCACATTTATTTTCACTTGATTAAATATCTCAATTATCTTGTCCATGTGTGGATTTTGCTTCTTGTTTTTCAGCCTATTAGGAAATGGTACTATAGGCTGGTGCACCTGACTGGTTAACTTATCTTTTTCAGATTCGTCAGATTTGGAAGGATTTGGATTAGATGAGGTAGATGCTTGATTGTGGTTGTGCTGGATGGGATTGATTGGCATTAATACTTGATTATCAACTTTCTTTCTTGATCTCAATGTATGAACAACATTACATTGATTTAATGATTGATCCTCAGCCAGATGAGCTTGTTGAGAATTTCTAGGATTGGTTATTGGCTGACTAGGCAAGGTACCCTTCTGTCTCTCATTCTGTGGAGTGGCTAGTTGGCTCATTTGAACCTCTAACCTCTGTATAGTTTGCACGAGAGAATCTTAGTTTTTCATGTATCTTTCCACGTTTCTCTCAAAGTCAGTCATTCTCCTTTCTAGTTGAGGATTCTGGAAGGAAAATTGTGGAGCTTGGTTGGGAAAGTTTTGTTGATGGTTGAAAAGTTAGGTGGATGATTGGAAGAATTATTGTGGAAATTAGAAAAGTTAGATTGATGATTGGAAGAATTATTGGCATGATGGAAGTGGCTAGCATGATTTGACCATGAGTGGTCATTGTTGTTTTGGCTCTATGAGAAATTAGGGTGATTTCTCTAGCCAGGATTGTACGTTGGTGCGTAAGGATTATTGTTCAGCCTTGAAAAGGCCGCATTCATCGGTTCATGGTATTGTTGCTGAGCCTGAAACACAGGGCACTCCTCGAACACATGATTCATGGCTTGGCAGTAAGTATAGCCCGGAGTTGAAAATTGTTTGGGCTGACTTGATTGACTGGACTTGGTTCCTTAGTTTCTAAAGCTTCCAGTCTTCTTGCTAGGTTCACTAACTTAGCCTCATTAGCTATGGATGATTCGATAGAATGGAGATCTTCTTTTGAAGAGATGGAGTTCGGATTCCTAGATGTTTCATTAGTAGGTTCCCATTGGATGGTTTTTTCAGCTAGGTTTTCATACAAATCCCATCCTTCATTTTCATCCTTCTGCAAGAATCCCCCTTGGCACATACTTTATAAGAGGGTTTTGGTAGAATAATCTAGACCATCATAAAGAATTTGGCATTGTCATCATTTCTCTATTCCATGATGAGGACATTGGACAAGGAGGTCTTTAAAGCGTTCAAATTTCCTCCAGAACGGTTCACTCAGTTCTTGCTTGAATTGCATGATGGTCTTCCTAATGAGAGCGGTCTTATGAATTGGATAGAATTTCTTCAAGAAGACCTTGATGAAATCATCCCAAGATGTGATGGAGCGGCCACTAAGCTGTAAAGCCATTTCTTTGCTAAGTCCTTAAGAGCGAAATGGACAAATCTCAACCTAATAGCATCATCTACAAGGTGTGGGATTTTTATCGTTAGACATACTTCCTCAAATTCTCTTATGAAGAAGTAATCAACTTCGGACTCTAAGCCATGAAACATGGAGAGTGTGTTGATGAATTGAGGCTTGAGCTCAAAATTGTATTCACCAACCGATGGAAGTAGAATGCAAGATGGAAGTGAGGTTCTAATGGGATAGAACCTATCCTGCAATAATGTTGATTGATCCATTACCGGATCTGGTCTTGGTTCAAACTTGGGTGGTGATGTGTTTCTAGTCAACCTAGATGAATTAGGGCCTCTTGATCACACTTGCATATACAAACACAATCACAATAACAAACAAGTTTACCAACAGTCAATAAGAGTAATCAACCAAGCCTAGTCTAAGGTAATCTCGACCTAGACAACTCTTAACTGGTTGATTGTCCATAGGAGGTATAATGTAGACTTTGACCACAAGCTAATCAGCCAGGTCAGGGTAAGATTGGTGGGAGGTTATCGGTCAAAGACGTTCCTTAATTAAGTAACCACCAACCTTCGGGCTTTCGGCCCTTAATCCCCTTCCTAGACAACGATTTGGCAGGAGTCAAATTCTAACACCTTCCCCCTTAGGATAATCTCCTAGTGAGTTCGAGATGTCCCTAAGGCCAACGTCTATCAGATTTTACTTAGGCTTAGGTTGTGCGTGCTTGAAGATGGTTTGTGGGCTAAGAAAGGGTAATGACTTTCCCACCTTATCTTGATTTGGGTTTTTCCCTTAGAGCTTATTGTGCAAAGTGTGTAAGATACAGAAAAGTAACATTCAAAAGCAAAATATCACCCAAGAATGTTTCCTAAACTATATGCTATGCATACGTACCTTGTCTCCAGCTCTCTTCAAGAGTAATTATAAAATAAACGTAATTAGACAAATGCCTAGAATGCAAGTCTAAACGATTTTTAAGCAATTGACAATCACTCAAATTACTGTTGGATTAACACAGGGATTGTGAATAGCAGATATAGCAAGAATATAACACACAAAAACTAAATTTTTGCAAGCAATATGTCCTGTAAAAAAAACTTCTAGTAGTCCCACAAAAATTGCAACTTTTGCAATAGCAATTTCTTGAAATTCTGTTTCCTACTTTCGAGAGTAGGGGCACAGAATACCAAGTCTTCTCCTGTAAAGCTTGAATGCTAGATCTGAATCTTGAAGTCTCTGAAACAACACACCAAACTTGTTAAAAACAAATACACCGTTCCCTCCCGGCAACGGCGCCAAAAATTGATTGAAAAATCAAAGAGTTAAGAAATTATCGTGTAGCTTGAGGCTAACGGGTCGTGTCCATGAGGAGGAATGTGATGAAAGGTTTTCGGTGTTTTGTTTAGTAACAAAGAATTGTGCTCGTTTTTTTTAATTGAAAAGAGAATGGAAAGAAGGGAGATGATTAAAAGAGAAATTGCAACTTTGGAGAAGGCTTTGGAAAAGGTGAATTTTGTATAAACTTTAAAAAGTGATTTGTTATTTTTTAATGAAGAAGAAAATCTGGGCTCACTATCTCACTACTCGATGATATATTCTTCTCTTGAAAATCTTAATGCCTCAACTTGATCATAGGCAAAACTTAAGATTGATTCCAGAAAGTTTTAAGCAAGACACATAAGATGGTTGGAAAGGTTAATTCTATTTTTTAAGAAATCGTCTTTAGTTGAATGTTAAATCATTAAGAAGTTCAAGTATGAGATAAAAACAAGTTCAAGAGACATTTTGAAAAGAGGTAGAAGTTAAAAATCTAAACCATCCTCATGTGCCTTCAAGAACACTTTCAAGAAGAAAGGCTTAATTTAGGCATGCAAATGATTCATTGGGTCATTTCATCAAAAACATTCGAAAAGAAGAGGGAACAGAGAGAGGAGTATTAGTGAGCCCAAAAAATTGATTTAGCTACTCATGAAAGACAAAGAACAATGCAAGTAATTAAAGGAAGACATACCGTAAAATAGAGTGGAAGAAAAGGTAGCTTGATTCTTGTATTGATGTCACTTCAATCTTCAGAATACAATCACTCAATTCCTCTCTCTCACTGGTGTTTGTACTGAACTACAAATTGCAAAATAAAATATAACTTTTACACTATCTAACAAAGAGCCTAAATCCTTAAAGAATAAATAAAAATTCTAATCCTAGTCTTCGCTCCTCTTTTCTCTGTTGAAACTGGTATTTATAGGGAAAAACCAGAGGGGGGAGATCGTAGAAAGATTGGGGGAGCAAACGCTCCCCCAACAAACATAACCAATTCGCGAAAACACGGCTAGGGCCGCGTTTCTGCGGCCCTGGTGTGTCCAGTTGGCCACACCCAATTGGATGATTCTTCTGGTTTGGTGATTCGCCTATATCTTCTACTGGTTTTCTCATTTTTGCTCCAAGATTTGACGAAACAGCCTTTGATTGTTGACTTCAACCGCTTGATTTAGGAGGATTCTTTTCAACCGATTTTCAACCTCTCTGATATACCAAGATTTGCCCTGATTTCTTGATTTCGAATTTATTCTGAATTAAATCAAATTTGATGGGCTTTTGTGCTTGTTTCTCCTTCCTTTCTTTTTAGCAATTGGGCTACATTTAACAAAGAAGAAGAAGACTTATTAATAGGATTTATTAGCTAAAAAGTATGGTAAGGTGATAATGTATATGCAATATATGTGACTGATCAATAGCTATGGATAATTCTAAGGATAGGAGCCCTCCTTTTGAAGCTATGGACTGTGAATTTCTTGGTTTTTCCGAGGATGGCTCCCATTGCATGGTTTTCTCAGCTAAATCCTCAAACAAATCCCAATTCTGATTTTCATCCTTTTATAAGAACCCTCCCTGATACTTGATTTCTAATAGGGTTTTCGTTTGATAATCCAATCCATCATAGAGAATCTGGCACTGACGCTATTTCTCTACAGCATGATGAGGGCACTGAGCTAGAAGATCTTTGAATCGTTCAAAGTATCTCCAGAATGGTTCGCTCGGTTCTTTCCTAAACTGCAAGATATTCTTTTTGATGAGGGCAGTCTTGTGAATTGGGTAGAATTTCTTCAAGAAGACCTTGACGAAATCATCCCATGTTGTAACTGAATCTACCGCCAAACTGTACAACCATTTCTTAGCTAGGTCCTTTAGGGAAAAGAGAATGAAATGCAACCTAACGACATCATCTCCTAGCTATGGAATGTGCATCATAAGGCATACTTCTTCAAATTCCCTAACAAAGAAGTATGCATCTCCCAATTCTAAACCATGAAATTTGGGAAGAGTGTTGATGAATTGGGGCTTTAATTTGAAGTTATTACCGTTCGCTTCAGGATGTTTTCTGCAAGATGGAAGTGAGATTCTGATCAGGTAAAACCTATCCTGCAGCGACGCCATCACCGGTTCTGAATGCAAAGGTAGAGAAGTGTTTCTGGTTAATCTGGACGTTACAGGATCGCTAATCCACTCTTGCATGCAGCACACCACAAACAACGTATAGACAACAAACATTTGAAAAAATAAAAAACAAACAAAAGAAAGAAAAACCACCACCAAGCCTTAGTCTAAGGTACCTGGACCTAGACGACTCCTAATTGGTCAATTCTCCGGGGAGGTTGTTGCAGGAACTCAACTACAAGCGAATCAGTCAGGAAAGGGCAAAACTCGGTGGGAGGTATCCGGGCATGAGGCACGAGTCTTAATTATGCCAAACCACGGAGCTTTCGAGGCTTTACCTCTCAATCCACTTTCCTTAGACACCAATTTTGCAGGAGTATAGTTCTTACAATTTCACCCTCGGTTAATCTCTTAATGAATCTGAGATATCCCTAGGGCCAACGTCTATCAATTTTTAGTTAAGGCTTGGGTTGTGTGAGTGCACTTGGTGATAGTTTTTAGGCTAAGGAAGGGTGATGAAATCTCCACCTTATCTTGTTTATTTGAGATTTTACCCTTATATCTATTGTGCAAGTGTACAGTTTATTCACAACAAGATATCACTCAAAGCGATAAATCACTCCAAAATGTTGATCGTATTCTATATGAATGCACACGTACCTTTTCTCTAGCACTCTTCAACAGAAATTGAAATGAATTGAAATAGACGCGTGCCCTAAATGCAAGAGTCTAATTCGATTTTCAATTTAACAACAAATGGATTTTTGTTGAATTATTACAAACGTATAAGGTGAAGCATACAAGTGAATTAAAAATTTGAGAAAGCAATTTGAGCGATTTTCAGCAACCCTGCAAAAGATCTTTTGTTAGTACTTCAATCGAAGAAATTCGTTTTTACACGAATCCCCGAGGGCAAATGAATTCCTCCTGTAATGGTCTCCGACCACCAATCTTGCTTTTCATTGTAGTTAGCTCCTTGGTACTTCTCTTACACACAAAAATAAAGAAAAATCTTTAGTATTGAACAATAAGTCATTCCCTCCCCGGCAACGGCGCCAAAATTTGATCGACAAAAAGCAAGCACAAAAGTAAGTAAAGGAATGTGGGTCGATGTTACTGCTTTTATGATACTTGCGTTCTACTAAAGTGGTTATACGGGTAGTATCCACAAGGAGGGAGAGTGATGAAAGATTGATGCGACTTCTTGTTCAGAAAAGAGAAAGTTCTTTTATCCAATATAAAGAATTTGAAAATGAAAAACAGTATTGTTTCAAGAATTGTTTGAATTGGTTTGTTGGTTTGTAAAAGTGAATTTTCTTAATGGTAAAAACACATGGCTAACTTTCTACTAAGTGCACACCACTAATCTCTAACTTCTTGAAGATGTAGCCTCACGATGGATCATAGGCAAGCATAACCCTTATGCATAGGAATTATTCACGTGGAAATCGAATGAAAGTCCTTCCTTTAACTTAGCTTCACACGGCAAAACTTGGACATTCTCTTATCAAGATCCAATAGAAGGCGAGAATAAGGGAAGAACAATACACTAATAGTATCGGCAAAGTTAAAAGGAAAATCTCTACTTACAAAGACAAGCAGAGTTTATAGATCATCAAAAACCCAGCATGAAAATAAGAGAGCTAATATTTGTAGGTAAGTTAGAGTTAGAACCCTATTCTTAAGATGCCATAGCCTCGCTTTGTACAAGGCTTGTTTGACACTATTGACTCATTTGGGTTATTAATCAAGTTGTTAGAGATTAGTGGGTTAGTATTAGTTAACCATGAAATAAGAGAGTTAGTTAGAGACATGATAGTAAAAGAAAACAACAAAGAGAAGAAGTAAGAGAAAGAGTAACACAATAAAACAAAGAGGTAGAAACAAATGAAACACCAAGTAAATGGAAAGAAAACAGAGAAGTAATTACTTGTATAAGCTTGTCACCTCCAAATACAACTTTTTCACACTCTTTTTCTTCATTTTAATGACTAACTACAAGAAGAAGAAGAAGAAACAAACATAAAAACATAGCTTCCTAAAATACAGATAACAAACTTCCTAAAACTCTAGATATCCTCCCTGTTGAACCCAAAGGGAGTATATTATAGGCACCAGGAGAAAGGGGGTCAGGGGGGACAACCCCTGGCCCAAAGCACGGGTGCGGGCCCGCCCGTACGGCCGCAAAAATGCGGCCCTACTAGGGCAGCGCGCACCTGACCGCTTGCTACGTGCAGTCTCTTCTGTCCCCTGTCAGCTGGATCTTCTGGATTTTGAATTTGATCTTCCTGTACTAACAGAATCTCCTCCTAAGATCAATGGCTACTTGGTAAGCCTTTAATCACTCATTAAATGGTGATTTAGGGTCTTCTTCTTCATTCATTGGACCTAGAATCAAACAAGCAAAGCTTTATTAGCGTAATTTTACAAAATAAATATGCAGATGTGATAAAAAATATGCAATATTAGAGACTAATCATTAGCCTCCGGGCTCCTACTTTGCCTACGAGCTTCACCACTACATGGTATCCTAGTTATTATCACATTTATATGTGTGCACGTGTGATTCTAACATCTCATGAAGGTACCCTTGTACAGCCGGGGGTTTCTGCCCACTTTTCAGGATGGCTGCCCAATAGGTGTTAGGCCTTGTAAACTTATGAGTTTCATAGCAGTTACTAAGAGTGCGCTTAGACCCCAGGCATACTCTAGCCTTCGGGCTCTCGCCACTTCCCGAAAAGAGGAGTGCGCTTAGCCGTCTAGTCTTTCATGCTTCGCCTGGTAGGCATGCTTAGCGCTCAACACTTTTTCGCTAGATTCGCCTAGGCAGAACTCTGCCAAATTTTAGACTCGCCTTTTAAGCCAGGTCATTCCAGTAGCTCCGTCAAGCGCTCTAGTGATTAAATACTGTTTACTGTCCGTGCCTTCAGCTTGCTTAACTCCACTTGGATGTTCACTTGCTCGCTAATTTCCTACTTAACAGTTTATATATTCTTCTATTAATGGTTGTGTAGAGTTTGAAATCTCACTTATGCTATTTTTCTGAGACAATATTATTCTTGCAACTCTTATATAATACTGTTTCTTGTATCGTTTGATGTGTTAACATTTACCGTGTTGTCTCCTAACACCTGCTTGATATCACCTAACCCCCGTCAAGTTATTAATGACATCTGACATTACATAGTTGACTCTTATAATTATCACGATACAGGAATGATAACCTAACATCTTGAAATATCCTGATATATTCCAGTACAGATCGTACTCCTGATACATCTATACTCATGAACTCCTAACTTGTTCCTGCTTGTTCTCGTAATCTGATAATTATCTAATAAACTATAAAAAGGGACAACTTACATCAGGTTAGGGGAAATTGATGGATATCAATATATGTTTGTGTTTACAGTGATATTAGGTATATTATGCAAGTAAAACTTGCGGTTCGACCTGAGGGCGTCCAGGTAACCGAGAGGGAGCGCTGGCTCTCTATATTCCTAGTACCATCCTGAAAAGGTATCCTATAAGACCCTCTTGAATGCATCGCGGTAGGTTCTGTCCTCCAACAATGAAACAATCCTGGGCCATGGCCCCAGTTATGTACGAGACCCACTGTAAATATTGTTCATTGATACCCCCGTTGGTTTTCAATAACAACTTTGTTTTACTCAGATGTAGATATATGAGTGTTAGGATGCAAGTCTACATACCTAGACATCTGAGTAGGATAAGTAATAATAATAAAAGATGCCAATTAATAATTCATTGTGTGTTTTGCAATTGGGTTATATGGACTTAGATTACGAGGATGTGAGATATATGATACATAGATAAGGATTTCCTTGTTTGGATTATTTCTTTGACATATTTATCTTATAAAGGCGTAAACTAGGTTGTACCGCTGGTTTTGCCATATTTGCTTTCATCGAATTTACTTTGGATTTCTAGTTTTATTATTATTATTATTATTATTATTATTATATATGTATACATCCTGACTTAGCACTTGTGTTCTATTCTAATGGCTTCCTGCTCTTATCATATTATACCATGTATGTTCCTTGCTTGATATCACAACTGTATATCTTATCACTTACTACCTCATTGCGTACGCCTGTATGCCAGTGCTCATGACACGGTTTTCAATACATGAACTTTCGATTAAAATTTTTTGATGCATGTGTGCTTGTCCCTACACGCACTTGGTATTACCACACCACTCGTTGGGGAGTTTCTGGCTCCTCTGGACCTGCATGTTCAGATCTCGAAGCTTGAGCTTATGGATTATCCTGGTTGCTGATCAGAGATGCGCAGCGGAAACGTGGATCATCGGTCGACCATCTGAGAGCCTATTTTTTCAGCCGCCCTGCTCGGCTCTCAAGTTTCCCTTTTATAACTCGTGAGCGCCTTTTGTACTGTTCATACTTATGTGTCTCTTTGTATTCTCACATTTGTGCTGATCGGTGATATAAGATTCTTGTAATATTATGTAAATTCTGTGATAACTTTGTAATTGTACTCATATATTAGAATATATAATGCACTACATATTTCATACTCTAATTCTTGCCTGTACTGATACTTGGCGTATATATGTGAGGGCACTTGACCTGCGTATATACGTTGCAATAACATCTCTGTACCCATGGGATCGGGGAATTACACCTACTTGTCGCCATATTTCTTAGTAGATCCCAGACCCCTCCTTGGATGTACAGTCTAGTGAGACATTATGAAGGTGCCCTTGTTGAGAGGCTGCCAGCTCTTGACAGTCCAGTTCAAGTTTGTTACCCAAACCCATATTCAAGTACTGAAAGATATCAACTCTGGTTGAATAAAAGTTGTAACACCACATTCTCAGAATATGTACTTAGATATGGATTTAGATTTTTTATCATATTTTTTGATTTTCTTCTCATAGTTGTTTTCTTTATGATATTTATGTGATTGTTTTGCATTAAATTCAGATTCATGGACTCAGAGTTAGCCCTACTCTAAATCGGGGACCCGATTCCACTGTTTTACTTGATTTAGTCTTTCAATAGTTAGATTTGACAAATTTTAGTTCAAATATCATTTTTCAATATTTTAGACTTTTCATGATTTTTGAAATTTTTCCGAATTAAATAGCAAAATCTTCAAAATCGGTGTCGACCGGTATTACTGGTTGATTCTAAGAATTTTAATTTATAAATAGAATCGAATTACTAAAATACACTTTCACATTATTTCTTAGAATCACATTTTCTACTTTAATGTATTTTTAGAGATTTTTCTAAATTTATTAAAATTCCACCGGATCTAGTGTCGGCCAGTATCACTGGTTGATTCCAAGAATTTTAATTTTAAAATGATTTTTTTCTAAAAACTAATTTTATATTATTTCTCGAGGTGATGTTTTCTATCTCTGGGTATTTTTGGAGATTTTTTTGGAATAGTCGATATTTTCTGATATTATTATAATATTATTACTTTGGAATCTTTTCATTTCTTTCTTTCTTTTCTTTTTCTTTCCCCTCATCACACACCTGCCCACCCATTACCCCCATGGGACTGCCCCTATTATTCCCATTTCCATCACTCTCTTTCACTCTCTCTTTTTTTTCTTTTTCTTTTTCTTTTCTCCTTCTCTCCTTCTTCTACCTCTCTCTCCTTTTTTCTCCCTTCCTCCTCCCGGCGATCGCCGCCCTGGGCCCAGCGCCACCGTAGCCGCCGACCGAGTCCCCCAGGTGCCACTCCACAATATCCAAGCCACCATCCCCTTCACCACTCTAACTCCAAAATCTCAATCGTCTCCTTTAAAATCCCACCACACCACCTTTTTCTTCACCTCAAAATTCTTCAAATCCACCACCACAACCAAAAAAATACCTCCTCCTTCTCAATTACAACTCCCACTACTTCCTACATCTCCCACTCCCTCCAATTTCATCAATCCACCACCAAATCACCAACTCCACCACCCAAAATCACCACCATCAGCATTATCTCCACCTTCAAACCATCACCACCCAATATCCCTCCTCTTTCCCTCCACCTTGGGGTGGCTGGCGGCCATCTCTGGCTGGTGCTTCCCTGTACGCGCCTCGGGCACCGTCAGGGCGCGGCCAGGGCCAGGGCTCTAGCCGTGAGCAAGGGCGGCTACTGCTCCTATTTCTCTCTATTTGTTTCCCTCTCTCCCCCCTGTGGATCTCACTCTCTCTCTGTTCCTCTCTCCTGCGAAAGTTTCATTCTTTCTATTTCTCTCTCTTTCTCACGTACTCTCTCTTTCTCTCCAATTTTCTCTTTCTCTCACTAGCTCTCTCTTTTTCTCTAGACCTCTTTCTCTCTAGCTCTCTCTTTCTCTCTAGGTCTCTTTCTTTATATCTCTCTTAGATCTTTTTCTCTCTTTAACTCTCTCTCTAAAATATCTCTCCCGTAGTGATTATGGGTGTGCCATGCGCGTGTGCGCGTGAGCACGTGTTTTGGATTTGGGGATTTCGCGATTTTTTCTAAGAGATTTGTGTTGGCCCAAAGGCCCATCACTCTAGTTTTGATGATGATCAACTCATGTAGTTATTGTACTAATGATCTTGTGTTTATTTAGTCTCAGATTTGTGATCAAGATCTTAGTAGGTGTTTAGCTTCAACAAAAGATTTAAAGTCAAGTTTTGGAGCTAGCACGGTTTGATTCAAGAGCTTGTGCATCAAGATCACATCAAGTACTTAAGAGGAGTTAGCTCGTTGGATCAAGTTTGGACCAAGTCAAGAAGATGAGAAGACTTCAAGTGAAGACCTTCATGATCAAGACTTGTGTCTAGGTTTGTTTTTATAAGATTTTGTTTTTAGATTAAAATGTAAAGGATAGAATAGTTGGTGGATTGCTCAAGTATACCATATACACACACACTCCTTGATTAGATGAGTTTTCATAAAATAATTTTATTGTGAAAAAATACAAAAGATTTTTCTTTTTGAAAAATACCTGTTTGATTTTTGGACTTCATATATACATGTTTTTAACCAAAACGTTTTAGAGTTAAATATCAAAAACATAGATATTTCACCATGTATGTATAGTGGATCATATCCATACACTCTATGCTTCAAAAGTATTTAAAATAGTTTTTGTATTTGGAGAAGTTTTAAAAAATAAGTTTTGAAAAACTAATTTGGAAAAATACGTGTTTAAGCCAAAATTTCTAAGTTACAAAAACAGTTCAAATTGTTTGTAACATGTCTTGATTTTGCTCAAACATGTTTGATTATCAAAGTATAATATTGAAACTATTTTTGTAGATTTTTCGTGATTTTAGGATTTTATGTGTGTTAAAATACAAGTTTTCTTTTCCAAAAAAATCCCTGACCTGGCTCTCTGTCGGTCGACCGATCTCCGGTCGACCGAGCTTGAAGTCGGTCGTCCGACAGTCGACCGACGTGCACAGAATGTGCACGCCATGTCTGAGGCCGAGGCGATCGACCCCGTGTCGACCGCAGAGAACTTCGCTCTCTGGAAAGCCCCGGTCGACGGGCCGGTCGACCGATAGAGAACTCTGTTCTCTGTTCCAGGCACGCGCGCGAGGGGCCGGTCGACCGAGGCTCCAAAGGTCAGAATTCTGACCGTTGGCGATCGACCGGACCGGTCGACCGTCAGCCGCCATGGCTGAAAAAATGCCCAACACTAATTTTTTTCTAGCCCTATTTAAAGGAGGCTTTTGGGGCTGTTTTCTCTAAGATTTTCAAGTGGGTTTTGAACCAGTTTTTTCAACTCTATTAGGTGTTTATCTCCACTTGTTTAAGAGCCAAATTGTCCATATCAAAAGGAGAGATTTTCAAGAGTGCTTTGAAAAGTGACTTTTCTTGTGTTTTCCTCCACCATTTCAATCCTAGTTTTCTCACACAAATACTTGATCTATCCATTGCTATATCTACCTATAGGGATATTTGTTGTGAGAGGATTTTAGGTGATCAAAGTGTTGTGATCACTAAAGTTCTACTTTGTACTTTGAGGAGGCGGACTTGTGTGTTCGCGGTGTTTCGAGTTCGTGTGTGAACTCGGTGTTTGAGGTGCGGCCTCGGCGAGCTAGTGGGCTTGCGGTGTGTTCTTTGCAGGAACAAGAGAGGGACTAGAGAGTCCAAAGAGCTTGTAAGTGTTGCGGCACCAAGTGATCCGGTGGGATCGATTTTAGTGGAAATCCTTCATAGTGTTGAAGGCGGGGACGTAGAGCAAGTGTGCTCGAACCTCGAAACAAATCTCCCGTGTTTGCGATTGCTCTCTCTCTCTCTATATCTCTTACTTGTTTATATCTTGCATGCTTATATTGCCTTCATCATTAATTGCTAGATATAACTTGTGCTTAATTGTTATATGCTTGGGGATTGTTTGCTAACACTTGTATTTAACCAAGAGAGCCAACGCGACACCTCAACTCTTATTTAGAGGAATCTTGAGGAGTTAGTCCAGAGCCCTTCACGGAGAATCCGGCTACACTCTTGTGTTATACTTGGTGTTTAGTTTAATAAGTTTTTAATTTCACATTATTTGAACATTAGATTAGCCATCACCTATTCACCCCCTCTAGGTGATTACAAGTGGTATCAGAGACAAGTGCTCTTGATTTGGGTCTAGCAACCTAGAGTTAAAGATCCTCATTTTGTTGCTAATCACAATATTTGTACACACACCATGGATTTCATGTCACCTCCCACTTTTGACATTCTCAACGTCCAAACTTGGAAGGTTAAGATGTCTTTGTACCTCAAAGGCCTAGGTATTCATGTTTATCTTGCTACCACTAAAGATTCATATGTTAATAATAGCAAGTATATTGAGGCTAACTCAAAAGCCCTACATGCTTTAAGATCTACCCTAAACAATGATTATTTATGTAGGGTTGCTAATCTTGACTCAGCTTTTGTAGTTTGGAACACAATACTCTCCCTTGGCGAAAAAGAACAATACTATGCGGGGAGCGACTCGGATGTTGGAAGTGACGCTTCCAACGTGTGTGCTACATGGTCCAAGGGGATAACCCCCTTGAGGTAACTAACGAATCCGAGGTAGATGAAGATGTTGATATGTCTCATGATGAACTTGAATAATTTTGTCAATAACTTCAAGAAAAATATGAATTGCTTAAGAAAAATAATAAGAAAATGAAAAATAAATTTGATTGCATGTTAAAAGAAAATGATTCCTTTAAACAAAAAGTTGCATGCATTGAAAAAGAAAATGAAAGTTTGAAAAATGAAAATATTTCCTTGCTTTCGAAATTTAATGATTTATGTGAAGGAAATACTTCATTGAAAAATGAAATTATTTTGGTGGAAAAATGAAAGGAAATTGCTTTGTATGAAAACACCTCTTTGAAAAGAAAAATTGTTGAAAAAGAAAAAGTTAATGTTTCTAAAAAGAAAATAATTGTTGATCATGCCTTACATGCTAGTATTGATAAAAATGAAATTAAATTTTTGAAAAATAAAATTTATAGTTTAAGCTCAACTTTGAGCAAATGTGCTTTTAACCATTCTAGATTGGAGTCTTTGTTTTCAAAGAAATAAGCTCCACATATTCATGCACATCACCCACATCATGCATATGCACATTTTGCATGCCACGATCACACTCATACACATATGCATCCTAGAGTGTACAAATGTACACATTGTGGTTGCAAAGGCCATTTAGCAAAGTTTTATTTTGATAAGTTACATCATATTAATTTTGCTAAGAAAAATGTTTGAGTTCCTTACAATGCTAACCCTTAAGGACCCAAAGAAAATGGGTACCAAAATCCCCACCTTTTGTTTTTGATATAGGTGCGGGCTCTCACAAAACGTGAGAGGGATGGTGCCTTGATGGTGGATGCACATGGACATGATGGACATACTTTTGATGCACTGCTATCAAGGAGGTTTGGTAGGACGACCACCATATTTTGGAGATTTGGAGTATAGTTCATGTGTTGGTAACTATCTCTAAAACTCCTAGTTTATTTACATGTTATATATATATATATATATATATATATATATATATATATATATATATATATATATATATATATATATATATATATATATATGATATTTTTAACATGTTCATGTTTATTTGTTTTGTGCGTCATGTGGTAAATACTAGTTGTTGTTTTTATCAAAACTTGGATATATAGATGTACAACTAGTGAGCAACATTTGATTCATATACGTTTGTACTTCATTGTTCATTTGTACTCACTATATGCACATGTATAACCTAGTTTTGATGATTTCCTCATTTACGCTTGTTTTGCCTATTATATGCTTTACTTCATGTATATATATTTTGTATTCAAATCTAATAAATATACATGTATACCCTATGAGTCATTTGCCTTCATGCAACTTACATTATGGACTCTTTTTATGTTGGGATATGTATGCATATTGTTAGGATTGGATAAATCATACATATGCCTAGAAGATTATTTTTTTATGAAAATAAATTTCATGTTTTTCATGATTTGTTTTGATAAAAATAAGATTCATGTTTGATTTGAGCTTCATTGATTATTTCATGAAAAATGCTAATTACATAACTTTTGTACACTCACACTTTATTTGTTTATTCATAACTATGTTACATGATCATTTTGAGCTTTATGGACCTTGAGTATCGAATTTTGTATATTTGGTATGTTTCATGATATACATATGATTTGGTTTCATGTTTGAAGGATCTTTAACTAGTTTATCAAAAATATTTTTTTAACTAGTTATTGTTCTTCATTTGGTAGTAATTTTTAATGCTAAAATATTTTTTAAATTATTTTTGAAAACCCCTACCAACACCGTTATGGGTGGACGGATGGGCGATTATGCCTTGCAAACCTTATTGAAAATCTTTTACCTTGTGCATAAAAAAAGGGTGGTAGGTTATGAGTTATATGCTTGATCTCAATTGATATTTTTTGTATATACTCATATTTTGTTTTCTATATATGTATGCTTCATAATTTTCATAATATCAATTCCTATTGGTATTTTTATTATCATACATATATATGATTTGTTTGTGCTTGAGTTAAAATCGATTTACATATTTAAAGCACAAAATTTGTTTATGCTAAGCTTGATTTAAATCTTTATTTTTAATTGATTTCTCAATTGATATTTTAATAAGCTTATGCATTATTTTTAAAATTGGTATCAATATGATTCTATTTTGATTAAAATTCAAAATCTATAATGGTTATTTACAAGTGGTACCTTTTAAAAAAATTTTATATGATATCTTAAAATTTGATTACAAGTGATATCTCAAAATTGTTTTATTGAGGAAAATTCAAAATTTTGTTTTAATATGAAATTTTTGAAAATTAAAAATATTTTGAGTTGTATTGCCTATATGCAAGGGGAGCTTAACATCTCTTCTACATATAAATTCATGTTGAGTGTATCTTATATTGAGGAGCTTGATAACTCTTCTTTATGCAGTACACGTGTGTGGAGGGAGCTTCACATCTCCTCTCATGCTTTACATATTATGTGTTATGTGAATTAGGGCTTGTCATCCCTCTTTCATGTAATGTATATATGTAGGGAAGTTAACTTAACGTCTTCCTGTTCATGAATGTATATCGCATATATCTCTTTATTGGTTGATTTGATTTCACCTCTTTGTTGACACAAAGAGGGAGAATATTGTTTTGTTTTTACTTTAACCCCTTTGTTGATGATTGACAAAAGGGGGAGAAGTATTTTAGTATATATGCATGTTTTCCTTGCTTTATTCATAAAGGGGGAGAAGGATTTATGTTTATGCAAATATGTTTTGTTTTGCAAATAGGAGAAAAAAAATTTGAAGTGTTTTATGCTTAATTGGCATGTTTATCTCCTTGTATTTGCATACATGTTTATGAGCTTTCATTGCATATTTATTTGTTTATTGTGATGCATGAGTAAAGGGGGAGCTTCCTTGAAGCTTTACTTTAATCCATGCATATATAACTTCATGAGTTTTGTCATCATCAAAAAGGGGGAGATTGTTAGCCTAAAGGCCCATCACTCTAGTTTTGATAATGATCAACTCATGTAGTTATTGTACTAATGATCTTGTGTTTATTTAGTCTCAGATTTGTGATCAAGATCTTAGTAGGTGTTTAGCTTCAACAAAAGATTTAAAGTCAAGTTTTGGAGCTAGCACGGTTTGATTCAAGAGCTTGTGCATTAAGACCACATCAAGTACTCAAGAGGAGTCTAGCTCGTTGGATTAAGTTTGGACCAAGTCAAGAAGATGAGAAGACTTCAAGTGAAGACCTTCACGATCAAGACTTGTGTCTAGGTTTGTTTTTATAAGATTTTGTTTTTAGATTAAAATGTAAAGGTAGAATAATTGGTGGATTGCTCAAGTATACCATATACACACACACACTCGATTTAGATGAGTTTTCATAAAAGAATTTTATCGTGAAATAATACAAAAGAGTTTTCTTTTTGAAAAATACCGGTTGGTTTTTGGACTTCATATATACATGTGTTTTTAACCAAAACCGTTTTAGAGTTAAATGTCAAAAACATAGATATTTCACCATGTATGTGTAGTAGATCATATCCATACACTCTATGCTTCAAAAGTGCTTAAAATATCTTGTTTTTGTATTTGGAGAAGTTTTAGAAAAATAAGTTTTGAAAAACCAATTGGAAAAATACGGTTTTTGTTTTTAGCTAAATTTCTAAGTTACAAAAATAGTTCAAATTGTTTGTAACATGTCTTGATTTTTTTCAAACATGTTTGATTATCAAAGTATAATATTGAAACTATTTTTGTAGACTTTTCGTGATTTTATGGGATTTTATTTGTGTCAAAATACCAAGTTTTCTTTTCCCAAAAATCCCTGACCTGGCTTCTGTCAGTCGACCGGACCGGTCGACGGAGCTTGAAGTCGGTCGACCGACGTGCACAGAATGTGCACGCCATGTCTACTGGACGGCCGGTCGACCGACCCGGTCGACCGCAGAGAGCTTTTGCTCTCTGGAAAGCCCCGGTCGACCGACAGAGAACTCTGTCCTCTCTGTTCCAGGCAGCGGTCGACCGGGCCGGTCGATCGAGGCTCCAACGATCAGTATTCTGACCGTTGGCAGTCGACCGGACCGGTCGACCGTCAGCCGCCAGGGCTGAAAAATTGCCCAACGACTAGTTTTTTCTAGCCCTATTTAAAGGAGGCTTTTGGGGCTGTTTTCTCTAAGATTTTCAAGTGGGTTTTGAACCAATTTTTCCAACACTATTTGGTGTTTATCTCCACTTGTTTAAGTGCCAAATTGCCATATCAAAAGGAGAGATTTTCAAGAGTGTTTTGAAAAGTGACTTTTCTTGTGTTTTCCTCCACCATTTCAATCCTAGTTTTCTCACACAAACACTTGAGCTATCTATTGCTATATCTACCTATAGGGATATTTGTTGTAAGAGGATTTTAGGTGATTAAAGTGTTGTGATCACCAAAGTTCTACTTTGTACTTTGAGGAGGTGGACTTGTGTGTTCGTGGTGTTTCGAGTTCGTGTGTGAACTCGGTGTTTGAGGTGCGGCATCGGCGAGCTAGTGGGCTTGCGGTGTGTTCTTGCGGGAACAAGAGAGGGACTAGAGAGTCCAAAGAGCTTGTAGGTATTGCGGAACCAAGTGATCCTGTGAGATCGATTTTAGTGGAAATCCTTCATAGTGTTGAAGGCGGGGACGTAGAGCAAGTGTGCTCGACCCTCGAAACAAATCTCCCGTGTTTGCGATTGCTCTCTCTCTCTCTCTCTAACTTGTTTATATCTTGCATGCTTATATTGCCTTCATCATTAATTGCTAGATATAACTTGTGCTTAATTGGTGTATGCTTGAGGATTGTTTGCTAACACTTGTATTTAACCAAGAGAGCCAACGCGGCACCTCAACTCTTATTTAGAGGAATCTTAAGGAGTTAGTCCAGCGCCCTTCACGGGGAATCCGGCTACACTCTTGTGTTATACTTGGTGTTTAGTTTAATAAGTTTTTAATTCCGCGTTATTTGAACATTAGATTAGTCATCACCTATTCACCCCCCTTTAGGTGATTACAATTTAGGCGAGTGTCCTCGCCTCATTTTGGGTTTCCCCGCTTTGACGGTTTGATTATGTATTTTATTCTGTATTTTAGATTATATTCTTATTTTGTATTGGGCTGCACCCATGTATTTGTATTTGGCTGAGGGCCCAGGATTGTACAAGTATTATGCCTGTGATGAATGTTTATACTAAGGTAGTTTATTTACATATACCTGTCGGATCTATAAACAAGCAACACAAACGCTAGAGGGGGGTGAATCGTGTTTATAAACTTTTTAAATAAAACTACTTGCAGGAAAGTAAATTCACAGAATAAAACTCAGAAAAATGCAAAAGCAATGACAAGAGATCGTATCCTGGTTTGGTCCTTGTGACCTACGTCCAATCCCCAAGCAAACTGCTTGAGATTTTTATTTTCCTGATTTGGATACATCCAAAACCAAACATGTACACCACTTGACAAAACACCCTTTGCCAAATGTGTACAACTCCTTTTACATTAAGAAGACAACAACATCTTGTACAACTTCTCTTCTACACCAAGAAGACGCCCTTGTACAACACTTCTCTTTTAGTGATTACAATCAATCTTATAAGCCTTGAATCTGTAAGTGATTGTGGACAAGGTCTCTTATAGGTGGACTCTCAGAATTCTCTTCACAATAGAGTAGGAATTGGTGAAGAATAGAAAGTGGAAGCAAGTTTTTAGAAAAATAGAATTTTGAACAGAGTTTTTGGGCAGAAAACTTGTGTTTTGAATCGGTGAATTCATTCTAGGACAACCTATTTATAGGTGAAATCTATAGTCAGTTAGGAATGTTATCAATTCAAATTTGAAATTTAAAATAATTGATAAAACACCAGAAACCAGTAACTGTTTAACAGTCAGAAACTACTGTTAGTCGACTAGGGTATGGAGGTTAGTCGACTAGAAGAACAATTTTTGCCTATATTAGTCGACCATAAAAGGAAGTAAGTCGACTATATAAAGACTAATACGGATGACAAGTTTCTGAAAACTGTAATTAGTCGACCAGCAGAAAAATAGTAGTCGACTATAGCATGAGTTAGTCGACTAGGGTCTAGAGGTAAGTCGACTAATACTATTGACAGGCATCATACAGTGAGTAGAAATATTTTTGTGGAAGGCCTTAGCGACTGTATAATAGATCAAGTCGACTAGACTATATGTTAGTCGACTATATTGGGGTCAAGTCACCATATGACTATTGTGTGTTGTGACCAAGGCTTCTAACAAAAATTCAAAAAATACACAAAAATAGTCAAATTCTTCATATGAGTTTGAGCAACCAGAACTCTGTATAAATGCTTGAGATAGAGCTCCAAATGCCTCTGTATCACTTTGTTATCCATCATCAAAATCTTTTAATCTATAAGCTCTAGTATTCTCCCCCTTTTCATGATGACAACCTGTGCATGAAAGCTCCCCTATAGAGAAACTCCCCTGTAGTTAACAGGTTATAACAAACATATATATAACAAGTGTTCTTGTTCTCCCCTGCATGAGTCTTCTTGTTCTTCCCTGCATGAGTCATAAAACATTGCAACATTGCCATATATCCATGAGTCATAAAACATTGCAACATTGTCATATATCCATATATCCATATATCTTTGCCATATATCTTATTCAGATATCAAGAATCACAACATATAGCTAGCACATGCAGCACAGATATAGCACAAACTAACACAAACTTTCTCCTCCTTTGTCATTAACAAAAAGAGAAATATAATAGATCATAAAGACACACATGAACAACGAGTGTTTTCATAACAAAACAAGTAGTACATAAGAAAATTAAAAGAGTTATAACAAAAAAAAATACAAAAAGCAAACCCAACTCCATATGCATCAAATGTCAGATTCGGGAGGAGAAGGTGGTGGAAAACAGGTTTTAAGGAGATCCAGAATTTCCTTTTGAGTTGTTTCAAAAGACTCCATCTTCAGTTGCATACTCATAAAATAGTCCATCAGTAAAGATTAATTTGTGAGCAATGCATCCTGAGAGTCCAGCATAGATTGTTAGGCTCGTAGAGTCATGATTTCAGCAAAGAGAGAGTTATAGAAAGCATCAGGATAGGAAGGAGGTGGTTGAGAGGAAGGAGGTTCAGTGAACGGAGGTTGAGTGGAGAAGGAAGGAACTTGAGTTGAATTTTAGATATGAGGAGAGGGTGGATGTTGAGGTTGTGGTAGAGGATGAGGAAAGTCATGAAGTTTCATACGATGAAGTACGACACGATCAAAAGGCTTGAAAACTTTGACAACACTCATTTCGGAAGCAAGATCTATGTGAAATTTCCGAAATAGATGAGATAAAAAGGCTCCATATGGTAAGAAGGAATTATGGTCCTTAACAAGAGCATCAAAAATTATCTTTGCCTAATTCACTTGTACACCAGCCATGATGGCATAAACACACATAGCTAAATCACGGAAATAATAGTTATAACTCCTGATTTTTGGGCTATGTTATAGGTGAGGATAAGACCAATTAGACGAGGAATAGGTTTCAATTTATTGTTAGACATTGTTAGTCCTTAATCTGGAAGAAACATATTTGATAAGACCTCAGCATCATCCATATTAATGTCATTAATAGATAAGTCATGATAAGGAATTGAAAAAAATACGACCTAAAGATTTTGGGGATAACTTAATATGCACACCTTTAACCAGAGAATAGATGTGAACATTATCATCATTATCTTCATAGGTTAAGTTTGTGTAAAATAAATGGATCAAGAAGGGATAATACTCTTGTCTAGAATCAGTAGAAAACATAATATAAAGACCACAATTTTGAAGATAAGAGACCATATCATAGTCATTAAAATCTTCATACTTAACAAATCTACCAGGTAAAATTTCTAATTGAGAAATTCTTAAAAATCATCTTCTAGGGCAGGATTTTTAGGAAAAGCCCTAAAATCTATTTGAGATGAGGAAGAAGATAGTGTAAGCTTAGATTTCTTAGACCTAGACATGATTAGAACTGAAATTAAAGGTAGAGAAAGCAGGAATTGAGAGTATAAGACAGAGATTGGAACGATATACTCAAGAAATTGAAGGAAGAGGGAAGTGGGTTCTCTGCTGCTGTGCTGAAGGCTGTAGTCGACTGAGCTGAGGCTGGAGAGAGGAACCAAGGGTAAAACAAAGGGTTTTTATGAGAGGGATGGGTAAAAGTGAGAAGTAAATAAAAGATCAATAGTTAGGATCGAAAATAGGTAGAGATCGGATCCAAATTTTATGAAACGGGTCGGGTTCGAACGTAAAATATCCAATAACAGAACACAGATTTTGACAAGGTTAGTCGACTTAGGGTCCATGATTAGTCGACTAATAGTCATGTTAGTCGACTAATTGGTCGATATACAACTAACAATGAATAACTCAAAAAATCATGTTTCTGTTTGATGCAATTAGTCGACCGATCCACTCTTAAGTCGACTAGTGATTTATCAAGTCGACTAATAATCTTTGATAAGTCGAGTAATATGTGCTAAATGCCTTAAATTATTTCTGAAAAAAATTTAAAGATCGAAAACATTGCAAATACCCAAATTTCTTAGAAATCTAATAAAAATACCTTCTTTAAGAGGTTTTGTAAAAATATCTGCAATTTGATTATTAGTTGATATAAAATTTAGTAAAATATTACCTTTTAAAGCATGATCACGTAAAAAATGATATCTAATATCATTATGCTTAGTACGTGAATGATGAATTGAATTTTTAGATAAGTTAATAGCACTGGTATTATCACACATAATAGGTGAATTGTGATAGACATACTTTAATCAAATAAGGTTTGTGTCATCCATAAAATTGAGTACATGCAACACTAGCAGCGATATATTCTGCTTCGGTTGTTGATAATGATACAAAATTTTACTTTTCACTGAACCATGATACTTGTGAATGTACCAAAAAGTGACAAGTATCACTAGTACTCTTCCGATCAGATTTACATCCAGCAAAATTAGCACCACTATATGATAGTAAATCAAATGTGCTTGATTTCGGATAAAATAAGCCATAATTGATTGTGTTATTAATATATTGAAGAATCCTTTTCACTACTTTAAGATGTGATTCCTTAGGATTTGATTAATATCTAGCACATAAGCAAACACTAAACATAATATCAGGTCTACTTAAAATAATATATAGTAAAGAAACAATCATACCACGATATAGTTTCTGATCAACATTCATACCATTTTCATCTTTGTCTAGGAATTAAATAGTACTTATCGGAGTGTTTTTACGACTAGAATTTTTCGTATCAAATCTTTTCAGAAGTTCCTTTGCATACTTGCACTGGGAAATGAAGATTCCATCATTCATTTGCTTTATTTGCAAACTGAGAAAGTAAGTAAGTTCACTCATGTGACTCATCTCGAATTCACTCTACATAGTCTTAGAAAATTCTTGACAAAGATTATCGTTTGTAGATCTAAATAAAATATCATCAACATATATTTGAATAATTAAGATATCTTTATTAACATGTTTAATAAAAAGAGTTGTATCTGCTCTTCCCATCTTAAAATAAGAATTTAACAAAAAACTTTTTAATCTATCATACCAAGCACGGGGTGCTTGTTTTAAACTATATAAAGCTTTCTTAAGTTTAAAAACATGGTTTGAAAATTTTTCATGTTCAAAACCTATAGGTTGTTCAACATAAACAATTTCTTTAATAAAACCATTTAAAAAGGCACTTTTAACATCCATTTGATAAAGTTTGAAATTCATAGAGCAAGCGAAAGCAAGTAAAATATGAATTGATTCAAGTCTAGCTACTGGTGCATAAGTTTCATCAAAATCAATACCTTCTTCTTGATTGTAACCTTGTGAAACTAATCTTGCTTTGTTCTTAATAACTTGACTGATTCATCAAGCTTGTTCTTAAAGACCCATCCGGTACCGATGACTGGATGATCAGTAGAACGTTGTACAAGATCCCAAACATCATTTCTAATAAATTGATTAAATTCTTCTTGCATTGCAATAGTCCAAAAATCATCTGCACATGCTTCTTTGATATTCTTCGGTTCAATGAGTGATATGAAAGCAATTTGTGTCATGTAGTTCAACTTAGATCTTGTCTGAACGCCTTGATTTATATCTCTAATAACCAAATCATGTGGATGATTCTTTACTTCAACATATGTGTTAGGTAACTCAGTAGAAGTCTCATTAATATTAGAAATGTTAGTATCAATAGAAGAAAAATAGTATTATCAATAGGAGTATCTATGATATCATCATCATCATGTGAAGAAGTATTAGAAATAGGCTTAGTTAAAGATTCATCAAATTTAACATGTAATGAGATTCTTCAATAGTAAATGTTTTTATTAAATATTCTATATGCTTTACTTTGAGTAGAATATCCAATAAAAATACCTTCATTGGATCAGCATCAAATTTATCTAAAGCATCTCTTGTATTTAAGATAAAACATTTACATCCAAAAATCTTGAAATAAGAAACTTTTGGAATTCTGTTATAAAATAATTCATAAGATGTTTTGTTTAAAATAGGTCGAATAAGCACACGATTTAAAACATAACATGCAGTAGCAATAGCTTCAGCCCAAAAATATTTTGGTAAATGACTGTTCATAAGCATAGTTCTAGCACATTCTTGCAAAATCCTATTCTTTCTCTCCACAACACCATTTTGAGGAGATGCTCTAGGAAATGCGAAGTTATGTGTAATACCATACTTATCACAGAAATTTGTAAAAGATTCATTTTCAAATTCTACTCCATAATCACTTCGAATAGTGACTATTTAGAGATTTTTTGATTTTGAATTCTTTTACAAAAACTTGAAAACTCACTAAAAGTATCATTTTTATTTTTTAGAAAAATTACCCATGAAAAACGTGAATAATTATTACACGAGTAGGACTAAATAAATCCAAATGCAACAGTTATAAAGGTCTATTACTAGAAACTAAATCTTTAGATTTAAAAGATGATTTAACTTGTTTTCCTAATTGACAAGAATCACAAAAATAATCTTTTTTAAAAGCTATTTTTGGAAGACCTTTAACTAAATCAAATTTAAAAATCTTAGAAATTGTTTTCATATTCAAATGACCAAATTTTTTTATGCCATAAAAAATAATCATTATTAGAAGCAAGTAAACATAAGTTATCATTTGATGATATACAAGTTATTGATAACTCATAAATATTATTGTTAAGAAAACCTTTAAACAAAATATCTTTCATGTTAGTATCATATATAAGACATGCATCTTTTTCAAAAATAATTTTATAACCCTTATCACATAACGGACTAATACTTAATAGATTGTGTTTTAAACCTCTTACTGAAAGAACATTTTCAATAAGGGGCTTCGAAATGTTACCAACCATGCCGATACCAATAACCTTTCCTTTATATTGTCTCCAAATATTACTGTACCTCCCTTTTTGATTTGAACGGAAGGCAGTAGTTGAATGTGTCCTGTCATGTATTTAGAACAACCACTATCAAGTATCCACTTTTCTTTATAAGGTACCTATAAGATAAAAATATTTTGTATGGTACCCATCATGATAGGGTCCGAAAAAGATTAGCCTTTAGGAACCCAAATCCAATAGGAGTTTGGTCTCCATTTGTTAGTATAAAAATAATTATTAGAATTACACACATCATGTATATAAGATGTACTATAAGCATTTTTATCAACATTATTTAGATTTTTAGGATATATTTGTTCCTAGTCTTTTTGAAATAGTATTAGTATTTCTTTTCACAAAAGAATTATATGGATTATTATTATAAAAATGTGTAGATTTTACAAAATTAGATTTTGAAAATCCAAGACCAACATGTGTAGGTTTGTAAGTCTTATCTTTTGAAAATCTAAGACCAAAATGATGATTTGACATATTTTGATAAGATAATAAATCATTTAAATTTTATTTTTTTAATTAAATTTTGTCACATTTTTCAAAATTTCTTCATACTTAACTTTCAAACTAGTCAAATCTTTATCTAAAATAGTAATTCTAGAATTTAAAGAAATAGTTTTCTTTTTTAAGCATAGAATTCTCCTTTAAGAAAATTTCATTATCCTTTTTTAAAGATGAAATAACTTTTTCAAAATCATCTTTTTGAGAATTTAAAGAAGATGTTTGAGAAATATAAATTGCATTTTCATTGTTGAGTCTTTTATTTTCCTTTGTTAAAACTTTATTTTTAATCTTTTCATTTTTGAAATCATTATAAAGTTCATTAAATGCTTCTAATAATTCATCAGAATCTTGTACCTCATTTTCTTGAGCCATGAAGCATATATTGGCGATTTCGGTGGCCTCTTCTTCGTCTGAGGAAGATGAATCGATATCATCCCAAGTTGCTTGAAAGGCTTTCTTCTTCTTATTGAACTTATTGAAATTCTTGAAATTTCCTTTTGATTTCATCAATGGGCAATCTTTCTATATGTGACCTGGTTTGTTACACTTGAAACAAATAGGATTATCATTAATATCTTTATTCTTTTTAAATTTATCTTGTTTTAAAAACTTTTTGAATTTTCTTGAGAGCATCGCCTTCTCCTCTTTATCGTCATCTGAATTGTCCATTTCTGAGGACGTATGGAAGGCAAGTACTTTCTTCTTTGATTGAAGTTGTTATTCATCCTTCTTTCTGTCTTAAAGTTGCACTTCATATGCCATTAAATTACCAATAAGGTTTTTTAATGACATTGTTGAGAGATCATTCGCTTCTTCTATTGCAGTGGTTTTCTTCTCTCAATCTGATGTGAGTGCACGAAGGATCTTTCTGACTTTTTCAACTTGCGTGTATTCCTTTCCAAGGGCTACTAAGGAATTTGTAATGTCGGTGAACCCTATAATTATTCTAAAATTGTTTCGTTCTCCTTCATTTTGAAGAATCTAAACTTGTGAACAAGACAGAAATTTTAGATTCTTTAACCTTATTTTTACCTTCATGGGTTACCTGTAGAATCTGCCATATTTGATTTGCAGATCTGGCCATTGACACGCGATTGAATTTTTCTTTGTTCAAGGCACAGTAAAGTGCGTTCATTGCTTTGGCATCAAGGGAGACAGACTTCTTTTGTTCTTCACTCCAAGCATCATAATTGGTGGTAGATTTGGTGAATGGTGCTTCCACTATGTTTCATAGTTCATAGTTGAGTGACTGCAAGTAAATCTTCATTCTACACTTCCAGTAGTTGTAGTTTGATCCATCAAATAATGGTGGACATTGTGTAGAATGTCCTTCTTTGAATTGTGATGAAGGGAACTTCGTTGCCAGCCATACTCTGATACCAAGTGTAGGATCTATAAATAAGCAACACAAATACTAGAGGGGGTGAATAGTGTTTATAAACTTTTTAAATAAAACTACTCACAAGAAAGTAAAATTCACAGAATAAAACTCAAAAAAATGCAAACGCAAAGATAAGAGATTTTATCCTGATTCGGTTCTTATGACCTACGTCCAGTCCCCAAGCAATCCGTTTGAGATTTTTATTTTCCTGATTTGGATACACCTAAAACAACACCTGTACACCACTTGACAAATACTCTTTACCAAATGTGTACAACCTCTTTTACACCAAGAAGACAACAACACCTTGTACAACTTCTTTTCTACACCAAGAAGACGCTCTTGTATAATACTTCTCTTTGAGTGATTACAATCAATCCTATAAGCCTTGAATCTGTATGTGATTGTGGACAAGGTCTCTTATAGGTAGACTCTCAGAATTCTTCATAATAGAGTAGAAATTTGTGAAGAACAAAAAGTGAAAGCAAGTTTTCAGAAAAATAAAATTTTGAATAGAGTTTTTGGGCAAAAAAATATGTGTTTTGAATTGGTGAATTCATTCTAGGATAACACGCCTATTTATAAGTGAAATCTATAGTCAGTTAGGGAAGTTATCAATTCAAATTTGAAATTTAAAACGTTGGATAAAACACCAGAAATCAGTAACTGTTTAACAGCTAGAAACTACTGTTAGTCGACTAGGGTATGGAGGTTAGTCGACTAGAAGAATAATTTTTTCCTATATTAGTCGTCTATGAAAGGAAGTAAGTCGACTATATAAGGACTGATACGGATGACAAGTTTCTGGAAACTGTAATTAGTCGACCAGCAGAAAAATAGTAGCCGACTATAGCATGAGTTAGTCGACTAAGGCCTAGAGGTAAGTCGACTAATACTGTTGACAGACGTTATACAGAGAGCAGGAATAAATTTGTGGAAGGCCCTAGTCGACTAGACAATATGTTAGTCGACTATATTGGGGGTTAAGTCGACTATATGACTATTGTGTGTGATCAATGCTTTTAACAAAAATTCTAAAAATATACAAAAATAGTCAAATTCTTCATATGAGTTTGAACAACCAGAACTCTGTATAAATGCTAGAGATAGAGCTCCAAATGTCTCTGCATAACTTTGATATCCATCATCAAAATCTTTCAATCTTTCACTCTGTAAGTTATTTGGGACTAATCAAGTTCAAGAGTGTGTTTCAGTGTTCAAAGAAGATCTAAAAGGTTTCTTCCTCTAAAGGAAGGTGTTGATGGTTCAAGGATAATCAAGTATGGGATTATAGCTCAAAGCACTAAATATCACTATCAGAGAAGTCCGATTGAAGATTCTTGTAGTCGATAAGAATCTTGTAAGAATCTAGTTTGTTAAAGAGTAGAATTAAATTTGAGGCTCAAAGTTATAAATACACGAAAATGCACATTTTTGAAAGTGTGGTTTATTTTGTTTTTGTCATGATTGGTTTTGATACTTGTTCCACTTTTCCTTAAAATTTATATCTCAGTTTAGAAACTTGTATCTCATTGCTATACATGTCTTCTCTCTTCCAAAATTCATTAAAAAAATTATTTAAAACTTTTCTTGATTTTTTAAAACAGACCTTGACCCTGTTTTTGGCCTAGGCCGGTCGACCGGACGATCGACCGTGCCTAATACAGGTCAGATAGTCGACCGCATGGTCGACCAATCCTCTGGAAAAAGGGGTGTGCATTTTGTGCACATTCCCAATCGACTGACCGGTCGACTAATCCCCTTTTGCGATCGACTGGAGGGTCGTCGAGTATAACTAGGTTGGCCTCGGTTGACACGGTCGACTGACCGGTGGGCCCCAGCCAGTGGTCAAATTTTTTAAATGGCCAGTCGATCGGGCGGTCGACCTACAGACTGCTAAATTGGCAGTAATGGCCAGAATTTAAAATCTGTTTTTTATATATTTTTTAAAACATGGATAGTTGAATTTCTATGGTCAATTTCTTCTCTTTCAAGACCTGGTAAACAATTCTAAAAGAGTTTATTTAAACCTATATAAAGGGTCTTTGGGATTAAATATTACAAATTTTATGGAAAATATTAGTTTTTGCTTTCAACGAGAAAAAGTTTCAAAGTTTTCTTTTATGCTCTTATTTTCAAAATTTTAATTGAGTTTTTTTGCTCTTAAAATCTCTCTTTTCTGATTTCTAGTCTCATTTACATCTTTGAGCTTCAAGTTTACTTTATACTCTATAGGGTTTTGTAAGAGAGTTATAAAGAGAGTGTTTGCGATTTCTTGATCACCAAGAGCTTCTTATCTCAATTGGCTTTGTGCTACTTCTGGTATAGAGGATTGAGTTCGGGAGTTATGTACTCTGAGCGGTTGTAATTTCTTGTTGTAAGATCCCTTTGTGGAAGATCCAATAGTGGATAGTGAAATCCTTCACAGTGGTGAAGGCAGGGACGTAGAGCGGTGGCTCAAACCTCGGAACAATTTTTTTATTTGCGATTGATTTATTGTCTCTATTTACTTGTTTATCATTCATTTATTCTTGTTAATCAATACTCTTCTCAATAAGATAGCAATTAAGCACCTCAACTCTTATCTAGAGGAATCACGAGGAGAAGTTCAAAGCCCTTCATGGGGAATCCGGCTTCAAGTCTTGTTTTGAGTGATTGGTTGCATCATTTTATCTTAAATTGATTAGAATTTTCATTTGATTAGCTACACACCTATGCACCCCCCTCTAGGCGTAGTTTCAATTGGTATCACAGCCTTGGTTTCTAGTGTTTGGCTTAACCTCCTAAGAGAGATCCTATTTTGCTAATCATCTCATTAACATTTTCATTCTCATCCACTGTAGTAAAAATAGCCGAAGGTATTAAGACCCCTCCTAAGTTTGATGGCCATAACTTTCCCATATGGAAGGTTAAGATGACCATGTATTTGCAATCCCTAGAAAGTCGGGTTACAAAGGCAGTGACTAAACCCTTTAGTGTACCCGCTGATGATGAGGACACTTGGTCCGATATTACCACCAAGGAGTTTGATGCCAATGCAAAGGCATAAACTATGTATTGCTTCAAGCCTTGAACGATGACGACAAGCTATGGTCATTCATGCATTCTTGCAAATCTACCTACGAGATTTTGGTCACACCTAGTGATCACTCATGAGGGAGCATCACAAGTCAAGAAGGCTAAAATTGATCTCTTGCATTCCCAATATGAACTCTTCACTGTGCATGAACATGAGTACATTGATGATATGATTACAAAATTTACTAAAATAACAAATGATCTTAGTTCTTTAGGTGATGCTATTGACAATGATCAAAAAGTATGAAAGGTCATTCATGCACTTCCACCCTCATGGAAAGTCAAGGCTACTATATTGAAAGAGTTAAACGACAAAGAAGAGATGGAACTCATTAGTCTTATCGGCAACCTTAAGACCCATGAGATGGAGAGGAAGGTTAGAGAAGAAATGGCGCCGCAAAAGAAAAAGACGATTGCCTTCAAGTCTACTCCCACCATCTTGATGTTGATGAAGAAGAAAAAGATGATGAAGATCTTTCCCTCCTTACAAGAAATGTAAGGAGGATGTACAACAAGACAAAAATCAAAAATAGAAGACGATGGCAAGCTAAGGAGAAAAAGAAAATCAGTTGTTTCA
Organism: Agave tequilana; assembly: GCA_038442645.1. Lineage (NCBI taxonomy): Eukaryota > Viridiplantae > Streptophyta > Magnoliopsida > Asparagales > Asparagaceae > Agave > Agave tequilana. Next base: position 123,765 of record JAVJIF010002800.1, read on the forward strand.
ACTGTCAGAAACCCGGACATATCATTACCGAATGTCCAGAAATTAAAAACAAGCTATCTTCCTCAAACAAGCCTTCCACATCAAAAAAGCCATACAAGAAGAAAGCTCTCAGAGCTACATGGGATTCAGAAAGTGAATTCGAAGAGGAGGTGAATAGAGTAAATGTGTGTTTCATGGCAAATAATAACACAACTAATGTAACTTCTGAACCATTCCTTGAGGATTGTGATTTAGCTATGGATGAATTAGGAGAAACATTTGCAGAACTTTCAAATAACTATGATTTTCTAAAGAAGAAATATCTAAAAACTAAAATGAAAAATGAAGTTCTTCAAAATAAAATAATCATTCTTGCTAAAGAAAAAGATGATTTATCTTCCGCTCTTTTATCTACACAAAAAGATTTTTGATGCACTCAAGATTTCATGTAAAGCAAAGTTTTTCATGATTGATGAAAATAAATTTTCTATTTTAAAAATTAAAATCAACATTTTGGGAAATATTTTAAATAAATGTGAGTTTGATAAGGTTAGATTAGTGGCCAAATTTTATAAGAAAATTCTTCAAAGAAATATATTCATGCTACATATGCTCATACTTCTAAACCACACACTAAACATGCCCATGTTTCTTAAGCTCATCATACACATCATGCATTTATGTATGGTAAAGTTTATTCATGTACTTATTGTGGCCGAAAGGGTCACTTGGATAATTTTGTTTTGATCGTATAAATGCTTCTAATAATCCTATTTGGGTTCGAAGTACTAACATCATAGGACCCAAGAAAATATGGGTACAAAAATTAACAACTTAATTGTTTGATGTAGGTATACACCAAGGCTCCAAGATGTAGGGAGTAGTGGCATCTTGATAGCGGTACTCAAGGCACATGATTTGAGACAACAATAATTTTGCAACCCTATTAAGGTATCATGAAGGTAGCACCATCACCTTCGGAGATGACTCAAAGGGTAACATTATCGGTATAGGTAACATTAAAGTTGGTTCATCTCCATTGATTGAAAATATTATTTTAGTTGATGGTCTCAAGCAAACCTCTTTGTATTAGTCAACTTTGTGATCGAGATTTTAAGTTATTTTTAATAATTCTTCTTGCAATGTTTTAGATGGTAAAACCGATGCTTGCATTCTTTCTAGATTTCGAGAAAATAATGTATATATTATTGATATACTAAATTTAGATTGCAATGCTACATGTTTAAATACTTTCAATGAGGCTTTTTGATTATGGCATAGAAGATTTGGCCATGTATCTTTTGACCATCTATGTAGAATTAACTCTAAGGAATCTGTGAAGGGTATTTCTTACTTGAAGTTTGAAAAGGATCGCATTTGTGATGCGTGCCAACTTGAAAAATAAACCAAGTCCTCTTTCAAACCAATCCAGGATATCATGAAATTTAGACCATTAGAGTTAATCCACATGGATTTGTTTGGTCCTACTAAAACAAAGAGTTTAAATGGAAACCGTTTTGTTTTTGTTTTGGTTATTTTTCCTTACCCTTTTTATGCATGGCAAAAAGGGGGAGAAGTATTTATTGAGTATTTATTTTGCTCTTTTGTTCATGCTCATTTACAGTGCCTTTATCATATTACTTGTTGATATCTTATACTTGAGAGCTAGCATAACTTTAGGGAGAGCTTTTTTCAAAGTTCTTTCCTTTTGTTTATCTTTAAATACCTCATATGTTTGTCAACATCAAAAAAAGGGAGATTGTGGCCCAAAGGTTACAATTTTCAGTTTTGTGTTTGATGATAACAAAGCATATGAAGTTATTTGGTACTAATCAAGTTCAGGAGTGTGTTTCAGGGTTCAAAGAAGATCATCAGCTTTCTTCCTCTAAAAGAGGGTGTTGATGGCTCAAGGGTAATCAAGTATGAGATTGTAACTCAAAGCACTCAATGTCATTATTAGAGAAATCCAATTGAAGACACTTGTAGTCGATAAAAACCTTATAAGAATCTAGTTTGTTAAATAGTAGAATATAGATTTAAGGATCAAAGATATACACACACAAAAATGCACGTTTTCGAATGTTTTTGACATGATTGATTTTGATACGGGGACCACTTTTTCTTAGAAATTTATATCTCAGTGTAGAACTTGCATCTCATTGCAATACATGTCTTCTCTCTTTCAAAATTCATTAAAAAAAATTTAAATTTTTCTTGATTTTTCAAAACTTACCTTGACCCTTTTTTGGCCTAGGCCGGTCGACTGGGTAGTTGATTGTGCCTATTACAGGCCAGAATGATCTGCTGCACGGTCGACCGATCCTCTGGTAGAAATGGTGTGCATGTTGTGCATAATCCCGGTCGACTGACGGTTGACCGATCCTCTTTTGCGATCGACCAGAGGGTCGACCGACTGTAACTAGGTTGGCCTCGGTTGACACGGTCGACTGATTGGTTGACCGCCAGCCAATGGTTAAATTTTTTAAAATGGCTGGTCAATCGGGCGGTCGACCGACAAACTCCTAGATTGGCAGTAACAGCCAGAATTTGAAATCTATTTTTTAACATGTTTTTTAAACGTTGAGAGTTGAATTTCTAGGTCAATTTCTTCCCTTTCAGATTTGGTAAAAAATTCTAAAAGAGTTTTTTTAAAACCTATATAAAGGGTCTTTGGGATTGAATATTCACAATAATAAATTCTATTGAACATTTAGTTTTTTCTTTCAAAAAAGAAAAAGTTTCAAAGTTTTCTTTTGTGCTCTTATTTTCAAAGTGTTTAATTGAGTTTTTCTACTCTTAAAATCTCTCTTTTCTGATTTTCACTCTCACTTACATCCTTGAGCTTCAAGTTTACATTATACTCTATAGGATTTTTTAAGAGAGTGTTTGTGATCTCTTGATCACCAAGAGCTTGTTATCACAAT
>JAVJIF010002801.1:0-326325 GCA_038442645.1 Agave tequilana
TTATAGCTTGTAATATATGTGCCTTCATGTATCCCTTCTTTTCAGAATCAATGAAAGTATTTTATTTTGACTCCCCTGTCGTATTTCCAACTTGTTTTATCTTTTGAATTGTCGCTTCCAAGTTGTATTGCAGCCATTTGATAAAATAGTCCTTACCGAACTGAATATGAGACTTGACTATCTGCAGGTTCAGAGGCCATAATGACGTAACCGGTTGAGAAGCCACCAAGGTCGAAAGTAGTCCTTGACGGACTGAAAAGGTGAGACTTGTCTTTCTGCCGGTTCAGAGGTCGCAATGACATAACCGTTGAGAAGCCACCAAGCTCAAAATTAGTCCTTGACGGACTAAAAGGTGACCTGTCTTTTGTAAATGTCAACAGGCTCGAAATTGAGACTTGTCTTTTGTAAATGTCAACAAGCTCGAAATTGAGACTTGGCTATCTGCCGGTTCAGAGGTCACAATGACATAACCAGTTGAGAAGCCACCAAGCTCAAAATTAGTCCTTGACGGACTAAAAGGTGAGATTTGTCTTTTGTAAATGTCAACAGCTCAAATTGAGACTTGGCTATCAGCCAGTTCAGAGGTCGAAATGACATAACCGGTTGAGAAGCCACCAAGCTCAAAGTTAGTCCTTGACGGACTAAAAGGTGAGACATGTCTTTTGTAAATGTCAACAGGCTCGAAATTGAGACTTGGCTATCTGCCAGTTCAGAGATCTCAATGACATAACCGGTTAAGAAGCCACCAAGCTCAAAATTAGTCCTTGACGGACTAAAAGGTGAAACCTGTCTTTTGTAAATGTCACAGGCTCAAAATTGAGACTTGTCTTTTGTAAATGTCAACAAGCTCGAAAGTGAGACTTGGCTATCTGCCAGTTCAGAGGTCGCAATGACATAACCGGTTGAGAAGCTACCAAGCTTAAAATTAGTCCTTGACGGACTAAAAGGTGAGACCTATCTTTTGTAAATGTCAACAGGCTCGAAATTGAGACTTGGCTATCTGCCAGTTGAGAGGTCGCAATGACATAACCGGTTGAGAAGCCACCAAGCTCAAAATTAGTCCTTGACGGACTAAAAGTGAGACTTGTCTTTTGTAAATGTCAACAGGCTCAAAATTGAGACTTGTCTTTTGTAAATGTCTACAAGCTCGAAATTGAGATTGGCTGTCTGCCAGTTCAGAGGTCGCAATGACATAACCGGTTGAGAAGCTACCAAGCTTAAAATTAGCCCTTGACGGACTAAAAGTGTTAGCCAAAAGGTTACACTCTCCATTTGTTTAGAGTTTTGATGATAACAAAACAAATAAGAGCTAATTGGTACTAATTAGTTTGTTTAAAATAAGTTTCAGGTTAGTATCATATTTGGAGGCCATTGCTTAGCTATTGCAAGAAATTCTAGGTTCATAAAGCAAAGAAGGCTTTTTGCACATCGAGGAAGAACATAGAAGAGAAGGCTCTAGCAAGGCATTGTATGGCTCAAGACTTCAAGATTGCTCAAGATATTTCTGTAGATTTGTTTCTAGTTTTATAGTTTTGTTAAAGAATAGTGAATAGGTTTTGAAGCTCTATCACACACGTTTATTCAAATATATTTCCTATAATATGTACAAAAATAGTTTGTATACAATCTTCAGCCTACAAACTCATTTTTTATCCATATATATATCTCTATTCAAAACTATTTTGTTAAAATAGATTTCTCCTCAAAATTCTGTTTTTGTTTTGGCTTTTGACCTGAGCCGGTCGGCCGTCCGGTCGGCCGACCCTGTGTCAGGTCAATCCGGTCGGCCGACCCAGTCGACCGAGGTTCTGGCAGCAGTGCGTATCCGTGTGCACGTTTCTCGGTCGACCGAGCGGTCGACCGCAAACATGCCTGACTGACAGACTTCTGCTCTCTGTATTTTTGGGTCGACCGGGCGTCGACCGTCAGCCTGCAACGGCTCTTATTTTTGAACTAATAGCGTTCGACCGGCCGGTCGACCGAGGTAGCCGTTTGAACAGTAACGGCTATTTCCTAAGCTGGTTTATTTTTTTTGTCTTTTTCTCACTTAAGTATGTTTTAATGACATGTTTTGAATATAATATCTTCTGATTAGCCTTAAATATATTTTATCTCCTAACCCTAGCCCTCTCCTATAATAGGGGTGTTTGGGGAGAGGTTCACTTACAAATTAATTACAAGAAAAATTTGCAAAAGTTTCAAAAGTTTAAGGCATTCAAAAGAGCTTTGTTTCTTGGTTTTTTGTGCTGAAATTCTCTCTCATTTTCTGAAGTATTTCAAGAACTCTCTGATTTCTTTTTCTTTTCTCCTTACACACAAGAGCTTCATTCCTACTCATTGTTCTCTAAGGACCTTTGTAAGGGAAGAGAATTTTTCAAAGAGAGAGTTTGTGGTCTTTTGACTACTAAGAGATTGCTTGTACTTGAGATTGTGGAGTTGGGTACTCCGGTGAATTTGTAACATCTTTGTGATAGTGAAAGTGGTTGGAATCCTTCTGGGGAAGGCGGGGAAGTAGAGCTGGGTGCTCGAACCTCGATAACAATTCTCGGTGTTTGCGTTTGGTTTACTTGCTCTTATTTCTTACTCTATTTTCATTGCTCTTATTACTTGCTCTCTACATTCATTGCTATATTCACTTGCTTTGTGAGATTGTTGCATCATAATTTAAATTGTGCATTGATTAGCATTATCACCTATTCACCCCCCCTCTAGGTGATTTTCAATTGGTATCAGAGCTTGACTCTAGGTTTTGGCTTAACATCCATAGAGAGATCCTTAAAACTTGCTAATCAACATTTGCATTCTTACATTCATTCACTAGTAAACATGACCGATAACATCAAAACCCCTCCTAAATTTGATGGACTTAACTTCCTATTTGGAAGGTTTGGATGACTAATTTTTTGCAATCCTTAGGTAGCTTAGTTGCTAAATCCTTGACCAATCCTATGTTGTACCCGACAGTGATGAGAGCACTTGGACCGACTTCACCTTTAGAGAATATGAGCTAACTCCAAGGCCCAAAACTCCCTATTAACCGCCTTGAATGAGGATGACCTTATACGGGTAATTCATTGCCAATCCGCCTATGAGATTTGGCAACATTTATTCGTCACACACGAGGGGACTTCACAAGTTAAGAGAGCTAAGATAGATCTCTTAAGGTCCCAATATGAATCCTTTAAAATGATTGATGAAGAATTTATTGATTGTATGATTACTAGATTTACTAAAATCACAAATGCTCTTTCTTCTTTAGGTTATGACATCTCCAATGATCAAAAGGTGCAAAAAGTGATTCGGGCACTTCCTACATCATGGGAGATCAAGGCCACCACCTTGAAAGAATTGAACGACAAGGATAAGATGGACCTCATTAGTCTCATTGGGAACTTAAAAACCCATGAGATGGAAAGAAAGCAAGAGAAGAGGCCGCTCCACTAAAGAAGAAATCCATAGCCTTCAAGTCTTCATCCACTCTTAAAGACGATGAAGAAGATGAAGAAGAAGATGAGGAGCTATCACTACTTGTTCGCAATGTGAAGAGAATGTACCGGAGGAACAAGCTCAACTTCTGAAGGAAATTTGAAGGCAAAGAGGAGAGAAGAATTATATGCTACAATTGCCGAAAACCCGGACATATCATGGCCGATTGCCCGGAGTTCAAGAAGAAGATGACCTCCACCTTCAAGCCAAAGAAACCAGAAGAAAAGAAAGCGTACAAGGAAACTTGGGATTCGAAAAGCGAGTCCGAGGAAGAGGTGGATATAGCGAATATGTGTTTCATGGCAAACACACCAAAGGTAACCCCTCAACCTCTTGATGAAGAAGATGATGAATTAAGTAAAGAAGTTCTTGTTCATGCCTTTGTTGAACTTTCAGAAACCTATGATAATAAAAAGATTGAATGCTCTAAATTGGAAAAGGAAGTTGCTTTTCTCAAAAATCAACTTGCTATTATTTCTAAAGAAAAAGATGAAATTTTCTTCAAATCTCATTTCTACCCAAAATGAATTTAGTGCTTACAAAGTTGTTTGTAAAGCAAATTTCCTAAGATTGATGAAAAAGAAATTTCTTCTTTAAAACTAGATTGTTGATTTTGAAAAGACTTTAAAGGATTGTGCTTTAACACTAAGAAACTTGAAGAAATATTTTCTAAAAAGCACACCTCTCATGCTAAAGATTCACATGTTAAGATTCCTCACTCACACTACACATAACACTTCTCATGCTAAATCTTTTCATGCTCACAAATCACACACTCACTAGGCTTTTAAATATGGTAGAGTGTATAGATGCACATATTGTGGTAAGAATGGACATTTGGCTAAATTTTGTTATGACCAAGTAAATAGATCAAATAATCTTGTTTGGGTTCATGGAACTAACTCTTTAGGACCTAAGAAAATGTGGGTACCAAAATCAAGTCCTAAATTATTTGATGTAGGTACACACGAAGGCTCCAAGACGTAGGGAGTGGTGGTACCTTGATAGTGGTTGTTCAAGACACATGACGTGGGACATCAATAACTTTACAACCCTATCAAGGTACGTGGAAGGTGGCTCCATCACCTTCGGGGATGACTCCAAAGGCACTATCATCGTATAGGTAACATTCAAATTGGTGCATCTCCCATTATAGAAAATGTTATACTTGTGATGGTTTGAAGCATAATTTGCTTAGCATTAGTCAATTTTGTGACCGTGGACTTAAGGTTGTTTTTGATGATTCTTCTTGCAAAATCTTTGATGTTAAAACCAATGATTGTATTCTCACCGGTTTTCGTGATGATAATGTTTTATCATTGACATGCTTAATGTGGAATGTTCTACTAAATGCTTAATGCTTTTGATGAAAATTCTTGGCTTTGGCATAGAAGATTAGGACATGCATCTTTTGACCATCTTTCTAGGATTAATTCAAAGGAATTGTGAAAGGTATTCCTTACTTGAAGTTTGAGAAAGACCGCATTTGTGGTGCGTACCAACTTGGGAAACAAACCAAGTCTTCCTTCAAACCAATCAAGGATATTATGTCAACTAGGCCTTTAGAATTAATTCATATGGATCTTTTTGGACCTACTAAACTAAGAGCTTAAATGGTAGTAGATTTGCATTTGTTTAGTTGATGATTTTTCCGTTTCACTTGGGTTTTTCTTCTTGAAACACAAAGATCAAACTTTTTCTCATTTTAAGATTTTTCAAAAAAGAGTTGAAAAGAAAGGGTTTTTCAATTTTGAGAATAAGGAGTGATAGAGGTGGTAAGTTTGTTAACCAACTCTTCATGACTTATTGTGATGAAAAGGGAATTAAGCATGAAATATCTTGTCCTAGAACTCCATAACAAAATGGAGTTGTAGAAAGGAAAAATAGAACACTTCAAGAGATGGCTAGGACAATGATAAGTGAGTACGACCTCCCTCAATATCTATGGGCCGAGGCCGTAACACCGCATGCTATATATCAAATCGTATTTATTTATGTAAAATTCTTCCAAAACATCTTTTTAAATGTATCATTCTAGAGAACCTAATGTTGCATATTTCAAAGTATTTGGATGGAAGTGTTTTGTTGTTAACACTAAAGATAACTTGGGTAAATTTGATGCTAAGGCTTATGAAGCAATCTTTGTTGGATATTCTACTACTAGCAAAACTTATAGAGTATTCAATAGATCTTCACTTGCCATTGAAGAATCCATGCATGTTAAGTTTGAAGAATCTAATGTGGTTGTTGAGAATGTTGTAGAGATTGACCCATTAGGTGAAGACATGGAGAGACTATCCTTGAAGGACTCACCCGCTCAAGAAAAAAAGCAAGAATCCATTGGTGATGTTCAAGAGGATAAAGAGGAAAGCTCTCAACTTCTTCCTAAAGCTTAGAGATATGCTACAAATCATCCCAAGGAGCTCATCTTAGGTGATGCATCTAAAGGGGTAACAACTCGCTCCAAACTCCATGACTTATGTGGTAACTTTGCTTTTCTTTCTCATTTTGAACCCAAAAGCATCCTCGAAGCCGAGGCGGACTCATATTGGTTGCTAACCATGCAAGAGGAACTCAATCAATTTGAGCGCAACCAAGTTTGGCACCTTGTTCCTAGGCCCCACGATAGATCAATAATTGATACTAAGTGGATCTTTAGAAACAAGATGGATGAGTCCGGTAATGTCATTAGGAATAAAGTTAGGTTAGTGGCCCAAGGTTACACTCAAGTTGAGGGAATTGACTTTGAGGAGACCTTTGCACCCGTAGCACGGCTTGAAGCCATACGGATGACACTAGCTTTTGCATCTTTTAAAATTTTAAACTTTTTCAAATGGATGTGAAAAGTGCATTTTTGAATGGTTTTATAAATGAAGAAGTTTATGTTGAACAACCTCCCGGTTTTTGTGATCATGTTCATCCTAATTTTGTTTTTAAACTTGATAAAGCTTTGTATGGATTGAAACAAGCTCCAAGAGCTTGGTATGAAAGGCTTTCTAGTTTTCTCATTTCAAATAATTTTATCAAAGGCAAAGTACACACAACTCTATTCACTAAGTATGTTGATAATGACATTTTAATTGTGCAAATTTATGTTGATGATATAATTTTGGTTCTACTAATGAGTTTTTATGCAAGGAATTTGAAAAGGTTATGCAATGTGAGTTTGAAATGTCTTCAATGGGTGAGCTTAATTTCTTTCTTGGACTCCAAATCAAGCAATTGCAAGATGGAACTTCATATGTCAAGCCAAATACGCAAAGGACTCGTAAGAGGTTTGGACTTGAAGACTCAAAGGTTTGCAACACTCCCATGGTAACTACCACCAAGCTTGATAAGGATGACCAAGGTAAAAATGTTGATATTAAATTGTATAGAAGCATGATAGGTAGTCTTTTGTATTTGACGGCAAGTAGGCCGGATATCATGTTTAGTGTGTGTCTTTGTGCTAGATTTCAATTGTGTCCCAAAGAGTCCCATCTTATTGCGGTAAAACGCATTATTCGTTATATTAGGGAACGATTGGAATGGGTCTATGGTATCCGAAAACCGGAGATTTCTCAATGACGAGTTACTCGGATGCCGACTATGCGGTTGTAGAGTAGATAGAAAGAGTACTAGTGGGACATGTCAATTTCTTGGTAATTGTCTTGTTTCATGGTCCTCTAGGAAACAAAATTTCGTAGCTCTCTCAACCACCGAGGCGGAGTATGTTGCCGCGGGGCTTGTTGTGCACAAGTCCTTTGGATGAAACATACTCTCCTTGATTATAATTTGCATTATAACCATATAAAAATATTTTGTGATAATACTAGTACTATACATATGACAAAGAATGCAAATCAACATAGTAAGACCAAGCACATTGAGATTAGATATCACTTTCTTAGAGATTATTTTGAGAAAGGAGATATAGATATTGATTATGTTTCTACGGATTTGCAACTAGCCGATATTTTCACTAAACCACTTGATTTTGTTAGATTTTCTTTCATTTGTGGTGAACTTAATGTTTGTGTTATTGAATAAAATTATTTTCATAACCCTTTTTGATGTATGACAAAAGGGGGAGAATGAGTTTATGTATGAAAATATGAGTTCATATGGTTTTGGTTCCATATGAGTTTATATATGTTTTTAGTTTTTGATGTGTTTTCATGAATTCTTGTAATTTGAGTTTATGTTTTGCAAGTGTTTTATATTCTCATGGTTTTTGATTTCATAATGTTTACTTGCAAATTACAATTACATTGTTTTCTTTGTTTAATATAGCATAATTTGAGGGGAGCTTTCTCCTCCCCTATATTTTTATTTACAGCTTATTTGTTTTGTCATCATCAAAAAGGGGGAGATTGTTAGCCCAAAAGGTTACACTCTCCATTTATTTAGAGTTTTGATGATAACAAAACAAATAAGAGCTACTTGGTACTAATTAGTTTGTTTAAAATAAGTTTCAGGTTAGTACCATATTTGGAGGCCATTGCTTAGCTATTGCAAGAAATTCTAGGTTCATAAAGCAAAGAAGGCTTTTTGCACATCAAGGAAGGAACATAGAAGAGAAGGCTCTAGTAAGGCATTGCATGGCTCAAGGCTTCAAGATTGCTCAAGATATTTCTGTAGATTTGTTCTAGTTTTATAGTTTTGTTAAAGAATAGTGAATAGGTTTTGAAGCTCTATCACACACGTTTTTGCGCACATCTCATATTCAAATATATTTCCTATAATATGTACAAAAATAGTTTGTATACAATCTTCAGCCTACAAACTCATTTTTTATCCATTTATATATATCTCTATTCAAAACTATTTTGTTAAAAATAGATTTCTCCTCAAAATTCTGTTTTTGTTTTGTCTTTGACCTGAGCCGGTCGATCGTCCGGTCGGCCGACCATGTGTCAAGTCAATCCGGTCGGCCGACCCACTCGACCGAGGTACTAGCAGCAGTGCGTATCCTTGTGCACGTTTCTCGGTCGACCGAGCGGTCGACCGAAACATGCCTGACTGACAGACTTCTGCTCTCTGTATTTTTGGGTCGACCGGCGGTCGACCGTCAGCCTGCAACGGCTCTTATTTTTGAACTAGCGGTCGACCGGCCGGTCGACCGAGGTAGCCGTTTGAACAGTAACGGCTATTTCCTAAGCTGGTTTATTTTTTGTCTTTTTCTCACTTAGTATGTTTTAATGACATGTTTTGAATATAATATCTTCTGATTAGCCTTAAATATGTTTTATCTCCTAACCCTAGCCCTCTCCTATAAATAGGGTGTTTGGGAGAGGTTCACTTACCAATTAATTACAAGAAAAATTTGCAAAAGTTTCAAAAGTTTAAGGCATTCAAAAGATCTTTGTTTCTTAGTTTTTGTGCTGAAATTCTCTCTCATTTTCTGAAGTGTTTTCAAGACTCTCTGATTTCTTTTTCTTTTCTCCTTACACACAAGAGCTTCATTCCTACTCATTGTTCTCTAAGGACCTTTGTAAGGGAAGAGAATTTTTCAAAGAGAGAGTTTGTGGTCTTTTGACTACTAAGAGATTGCTTGTACTTGAGATTGTGGAGTTGGGTACTCCGGTGAATTTGTAACATCTTTGTGATAGTGGAAGTGGTTGGAATCCTTCTGGGGAAAGCGGGGAAGTAGAGCTGGGTGCTCGAACCTCGATAACATTTCTCAGTGTTTGCGTTTGGTTTACTTGCTCTTATTTCTTGCTCTATTTTCATTGCTCTTATTACTTACTCTCTACATTCATTGCTATACTCACTTGCTTTGTAAGATTGTTGCATCATAATTTAAATTGTGCATTGATTAGCATTATCACCTATTCACCCTCCCTCTAGGTGATTTTCAAAAGGTGAGACCTGTCTTTTGTAAATGTCAACAGGCTCGAAATTGAGACTTGTCTTTTGTAAATGTTAACAAGCTCAAAATTGAGACTTGGCTATCTGCCAGTTCAGAGGTTGCAATGACATAACCGGTTGAGAAGCCACCAACTCAAATTTGATGGGATTTGGAAAAAGGTTTTCATTTTCATTGCGAAAAACGAGGAGATAACTGTCATAGGTTTAATGTTACGTAACTGCGAAATGGATGGAAAAATCTGTATATGTGGTCTACCATTCTATGGATGAGAATTGGTAAGTGATTTTGGAGAGGGAATCAAATGGGAACAGGTCCCTTAGGATTTTTAGCAAATCCCCAGCTGTCAACAGGTTTGATATGCCTTTACCAACTACCGTTGAGTCGGGCTAGCCATGCTATTCCCCTCAGCATGATGAGTTGTCGAGGACTTATGTGGGGCTCAAAGGCCAACATTTTCCTCTATCCTTAACCGTTAAGGATATTGAATTATTTGGTTAACGTTTGTGTAACCTTGATTCTCCTTTGAGACAAACAATGTATGACCAGGTTCCTACTGGTTTATGGTTGCATGATCTCGTTTGGAGGAAGAGAGAGGCTCTCCTTGCGTGTACCTTGGATGTGAGGTATTGATCAGAGGTGAAGTGTTAACTTGATTATGAGAAGGATCCTTAATCAAGGATAATACTTCTTTAAGAACTTGCCATTGATCGGCATCATGAGTAAATCGCCATCTGACGTCATAAGGCGATATGCTCCGTTTGAATAGACTGTTTCTATTACAAACGGTCCTTCCCATTTAGGCTGAAACTTGCCTTTGGTTTTGTGCGTCATAATTATCGTCGTCTGACGGCTAAAACCAATTCTCTCCCTTCTGGAAGATTCTCTGTTTGACCTTCTTATTGAAGGCTTTTGAGATTTGAGCTTGATACAACTCGATGTGTTGCTGAGCTTGTAGTCGCTTCTCATCTAGGGCTTCGAGCTCTTGAAGGCGCAACCGATCATTGTCCTCTGATGTGATCTTAGTCATTAAAGCGATCGTAATGACGGTATCTGGATCTCCAATGGTATAACTGCTTCACACCCGTACACTAGGGGAAAAGGCGTATTGTCTGTGGGGGCCCGAACCGTGGGTCAGTAGGCCCAAAGACATTCACCAAGCTTTTCGTCCCAATCTCGCTTATTCGAGGAGACGAACTTCTTGAGTAACTTGATGGTTTTTTGTTGAATGCTTCGCCAAGCCATTAGCGGCGGGGTTATAGGCAGTTGAAGCCACATTCTGAATTCGGTATTTATCGCAGAACCAATAGAATAACTAGCTTATGAATTGGGGACCGTTATCATGGAGGGACACCAAATCGATGGATGACATGGTGTTTGATGAAATTCACCATGTTAGAAATTTTGACTAATTTTGACTTCTACCAGTGGTATGGCTTCTACCCACTTTGAAAAGTAATCGGTTATTGTCAGGATAAACCGGTGACCTCTTGTCGAAGAGGGGCTGATTGGCCCTACGACATCGATTCCCCATGCTTTAAATGGCCATGAAGTAACAGTTGGGTGGAGTAACTCTGAGGGTTGGTGTATGAAGTCCGCATGAATCTGGCACGCTTTACACCTCCATGCATATTGGATGGCATCGGCTATCATGGTTGGCCAATAGTATCCAAGCCTATGCAATCTGTCTTTAAGTTTTGGACCTGGCTGATGAGCTCCGCAAATGCCGTCGTGTGCTTCTTTAAGCACTTCCTGCGCCTCTGAATTGGAAAGGCAACGGAGGAGGACACCGTCATATGAACGACGGTAAAGTGTCTTCAGAATTAGATCGTAGTAGAAACGGAGAGACCTTCGTCTGATGGATGCCGCTTCTTTAGGATCGTCTGGCAGCAGACCATGTAAGGCATAGTCGATGAGAGGAAATCGCCAATCTCTCAGCTGAAGATCCATGGAGACATTATAGACTTCTCGGGTTTTTAAACATATGCTTAGAGCATACAAGGTGTCGAGTTGTCACTGTGAGGTGATACTCAGTGTCGACCGGTAAGGCTAATGTTGTTGCTAATGCAGTAAGAGCATCCGCCTTGGTATTTTGAGATCGAGACACGTGCCCGATGTAGAAACCATCAAACAGATTAGCCAATTCGATGGCTGTGTGATAATAAGGCATCAAGTCTTCGTGGCGGACCTCATATTCGCCTTTAACCTGATTGATAATCAGTTTGAATCGCCGTAAGCTTCAAGGTAGCGTACCCCCATTCCGTGGGCGAGCTAAAGACCAATGAGTAGAGCGTTATATTCTGCTACATTGTTGGAGCATGACTCCGTCAGAGAGAATGCTCTAGGAAGGACGTGATTTTGTAGAGAGATAAACACAACCCCCACGCCGGCGATGATCCTGCCCTTAGGACCTATTCGTGATGCTCCATCGAAGAACATCTGCCACACTTCATCCTCTGAAGTTACATTGGACTCGAAGACTTCATCTGGACTATCTTCGTGAAGTTTTGAGTTTTCTGAGACTGGATGAGCAGCCAAGAACTCTGCAAGGGCCTGGCCTTTAACTGCCTTTTGAGGGATAAAGGTCATGTCGTATTGAGACAAAAGGAGTGCCCATTTAGCTAATCTTGAATTCAATGATCCTGGCTTCGTCATGAGAAGGCGCAAAGGATTCACTCTGGAGATGACATGTATGGTTTGGCCAACCAATAATATCGTGTCTTCTGAACGGCAAAGACAAGAGCTAAGCACTCCTTCTCGATAGGATTATAGCGAGATTCCGCCCCTATCAGAGTCCTGCTCAGATAATAAATGGCCTGCTCATGACCATTGTCGTCCTTTTGAGCAAGGAGGGCACCAAGAGAATGGTCCATAGCTTTCACATAAAGCAAGAATAGTTTTCCTGATGTGGGAGCCACTAAGGCTGGAGGTTTTGTGAGATATCTCTTGATGTCTTCATAAGCTTCCTGACAAGCTTGATCCCATACGAAGGAAGCACCCTTTTTCATGAGTCGGGTGAACGGCTGACAGCGGCCTGAGAGATTTGCGATGAATCTTCTAATATAAGCCAGTCTACCTTGCAAGCCTCTAAGCTCTTTGAGATTCCTCGTGGATACATGCTCTGAATGGCTTTGACCTTGTCTGGGTCAAGATGAATTCCTTTTGATGTAACGATAAACCCAAGGAACTTGCCACTCGAAACTCCCAAGAAGGATTTTGTCAGATTTATTTTCAGTTGATGAGCCCGCATTATGTCGAACATCGTTCTCAAGTCACGAAGATGGTCATTCTTATTGCGGCTTTTGACAGCAATGTCGTCAGCATAGCATTCTACGTTTTTCGGAGATGATCACGGAAGACTGTACTCATTGCCCGCTGATAGTTGCTCTGGCGTTCTTTAGCCCGAATGGCATCACAGTGTAGCAGTATACCCCTAATAGCGTTCGGAACGAAGTATGCTTCTCGTCATCGGGATACATCTTAATCTGATTGTACCCTGAAAAGTCGTCCATAAAAGACATTCTTTCGAATCCACATGTGTTGTCAATCATGACATCGGTGATGGGCAGTGGGAATTCGTCTTTAGGATAGGCTGTATTGAGATCACGGTAGTCGATGCAGATCCGTATCTTCCCATTCTTCTTGAGGACGGGAACGATATTAGCAACCTAATCTGGATGTTGTTCCTCCCGTATGAAGCCACATGCAATGAGCTTGTGAACTTCGGCTTCAATAGCATCCATAATGTTCGGGCGAAACCGATGTTGTTGTTGCTGACTGGCTTGGCATCGGGTTGATATTCAGATGGTGCATGGCGACTTGTGGATCAAGTCCGGGCATGTCTTCGTAGTTCCATGCGAAGACGTCTATATACTCTTTCACGAGTATTATCAATTCTTCCTTTTCTGTAAGTGATAAGCTTTTACTTATAAAGATGGGCTTAGGGTGATCTTGACTACCCAAGTTGACCTGCATCACCCTGTCTTCGGTAGGTAGTTCGCGCAGTTCGAATCGCTTTTCCCATTGGAGATCTAATTGCTGAGCCCATGGTTCTCCATTAGTAGCTTCTGCTGGCTCCAATTGACTGCTTGAAGTCATATTAACAGTGAGATTCTCGAACATCACTCCCACGCTGACATCTGAGTCCCACTCGGAAGAAGAGGCGGAATATGATGAAATTGGTTTGTCGTCTTTGCATTGAACCATTGCTGGCGATGTGGGTGTAACGTATCCCAACCCCCTGCGTGTATTATTATAGTAATTTGCAGGCTTCCCTTTTGGTACAAAGTTACGCAGCAAACTACGCCTTCCTTTTCCGAAATTCAGGCCTTCTCCATGCTTTAGGTTGTACCCCATTTTCTTCATCATATGGCGTGTTGATCGCGCGTAATGGAAAAATTGTGGGGTGTCTGAGTTTGAACTTGAATCTGCGGCTGTGGACCATTGTGGTTGGGTTCTACCGAAAATTATCGGTAACTGATCTTCTTTGGATGGAGGGATTACCAAAACGGCCTCTTCTACAGATTCCATGGGCGTACCGGATGCACTTGGTCTATGTAAAGGCATGTGTAGAAAGCTATCCATGATGGATTCAGACAACCCAATACTCGTAGGATAATCGAAAGAAATATTATCATTAATTACCCATTCACCTTCATCTTCAAAAGGTGTGTTACATTGGGGATTATTAAGACATGCTATAATCAGTTCATTAATCAAAATGGATGGCACGTCTGCTTCAGATTCTGAATTCACCTCATTGCCACTATCATCATTGTCCGGCAGCGATTCTTTGGATATTTCACTAGTCTCTTGATACAGGAGAGCGTCAGTGAAGTAATTCTCCACCCCTTTGAATGGTTGTTTCTCAGCGAAGACAGTTCATACTGTCGCGTGATCCTCAACATATTTGAAGCATTGGTGCAGAGTAGAGGGAACGATCCAGTTGGCGTGGATCCACGGTCGACCTAGCAGCAGATTATATGACGTGTCAGCGTTAATAACATAGCACGTCACTTCTGATTTCAGGCTCCCGATTCGGCAACGGAGTCGAATTTTCCCAAGTGGATGACTACTCCCGGCATTGAAACCGTATATTGTAGTAGTGGTTGCGGACAATCTATATAGCGGAATACCGAGGAAGTAGATAAGCCTTTTGGGGATGATACTGAGTGCGGACCCTGGATCGACTTGTACCCTTTCAATGCATGTTGAACCGATGTATCCGGTGTAGTACAGAGGTCGATCGTGCTTGTTGTCTTTGAGAAGCATATCTTCCACTGTGAAGGTAATAGCGGGCACCTTTGATTGTACATGATGGCATTCAGGGCACCGAGATTTAGCGTCATCTTTAGGGGTTTCTGGCATATATGTCAGGAATGATTCTGAATTAGCCAGGGCATCCCTGAGTGCTTCTTTTGTCTCTTTGGAGAGATGAAGAAGCTCGTGTATAGTAATATGAGCCGAGATATTAGCCAATTGGGCCAATATGTCAAAACGAAAGGGCGTGTCAAGCCCTGGGCCTGAAGGCTTCTTCAGGACATGGTCAAACCGGACTTCTTTAGGCTTCTCTTTTCCTTGGTTGGAATCGAAGCGGATGCTGGTACTTATACTGACGTCATTTGCTATTGTGTCTCGTCAGTAACTTTCTTATACTGCTTTAAGTTTGATTTTTCAGATCGAGTACCCGTCGGCTGAGGTACATCGGCCTGCGTTGTGCAAGTATGCTTTTCTCTTTCAGAATCACTGAGGGAAGCTGACGTAAGATTGTCATCGTCCGGCAGGAGGGAGATGACATTGCAAGATTTGCCCTTCGACTTGGACTTCTTTGAATCCCACTGTACGTCTTGGACAAGGTCTGGGTGTATCCACATGACTTCCACTGTCTCCAATGTCAAGGAAACAAGACCTCTATTATCCTGAGTTTTAGCCGCAGGATGTTTGACTTCCAGCCGTGGCACAGGGACTAGATAGGTCCCGTCAGGAACTGTGACCTTTGGGGTTTTGCCGAACTCGAGGGTCACCATATTGGCAGTGACTTTCTTCTGCTCTGCCTTCAGTGTCAGGACCCATGCATCGATCAAGGCTTGAATTCTGTCCTTGAGGACATAGCACTTGTCGGTAGGATGGTGAATCATCCTGTGGTAGAGACAGTATTTGGGATCGTTCGTGCGTCCTATCTCATTGGAACGTCGAGCCTCTGGTAGCTTCATTTTATTCCCTTTGTGGAGTAAATGGAATATTGTGACCACCTAATCGTCTCTGAAGGAATACTATTTCGGAGGGAACTTAGAGTCCTGATTATTGAAGCCACCTTTCTTGGCCTTCGACTGAACATCCTCTAATAATTCAACGGACATAGTCTCCTTCCCTTTGGCTTGAGAAGACTGCGCCATGTCGCTACGTCCTTTGTTGTTCATACCCTATTTGCTTTTAGGGTAGAGAATTCGAACTTTTTAGCAGACTTTTCGGCTATCTCAGCTTGTTCCACCAGTTCTTTTCAGGTATGGGCTTTCACAGCCCCCATGCGAACCTCTACTTGGTCTAAGAAGTTATGCCTGAATGTCTGTAAGAGCATGGGTAATGGCATCCCTGCTGGGCACATCAAAGACAAGTTTCTGAATCGCTCAATATAATCACGGACAGATTCGCCCTTCTTCTGCACGGTGGAGAAGAGTTTGTCCATGGTTACCTCGGTATCGTCCTCATAAGAAACGAGAAAGGAATCGGATTTCTAGGTCGATCCAAGAATTGACAGAGCCCGGAGGGAGACCTCGGAACCAATCAAATGCCACCCCTTTTAAGGTGCCCATGAACAGCCTAGTCATGATAGCGTCATTGTCTATAACATTACCGGTTTGAGACCGGAATAGTAGATGTGTTGGTTTGGCGAGCTCTTTCCATCATAGGTATGCAATGTTGGTGGTTTGAACTTCGGTGGGTATGGCACTGAATCCCACTCCAACGGGTAAGGACGGACTGTCCCCACTTTCTTTAACTCATCCCTCTGAGCTAGGGATGCGATTTGAGCTTGAAGGCCCTTAAGGACTTCAGCGTCTAAAGAAGAACCCTCCTTGGACTTTTCCGTCTTCGGCTGGTCATTGCTAAGATGTTCTTTCTCATCATGATTACTCCTGGTATCATTGTTATTCGGTTATTAAGGAGTTGAGCGAGCATCTGTTGAATGTTGTCCAGGGCTTCTTGCTGAGTTTTGGAAGTTTGCTCCTGAGCTTCCAAACGTCGACGATGGTCATCATTACCATTATCAGCCATGTTTACTGATGCTCTGTCTGTTCGCACCGAGCTGACTGTCGCCGAAGAAGCATACCCGCTATCTTTATCTTCTTCATCAGATGAATGGACTGATCTTCTCCTTGGTTCTGGCGAGGCTACTGCCGTTGAGGAAGAAGGCTGTTCATAACTATAGGGTATCGCCACCCTAGATCTGGTGTTTCAGAAAACACCCTCTTCATGCACCAAGACTTCGCCTAAGCCTGGGCTGTAATCCGGATCTGGGGATCTGTAGGGAGTATCGTCGGACGCTTGTCTGTCCCTACGCAGCTCTTGTCCTCTCCCGGTCATATTGACGGATGCAGAGGGTAGGTCTCGCGAGACGCTCCTTTTATGATGTTTCACCGGGGCTTGTACCGACAGCCGATCAAAAACTGATTGTCGGCCTGGAGAATTAGCGGGGATTGGTCCTAGGCAGCAATGGACTGAGTGGACTGTCACCAGCTGGCATCCCACTTGTTGACAACGGGGAGTAGTTCGGAAAGATTCTGACTTTCATTTGTTTGTCAAGAATTCTCGCAAGTCAGACCCAGTTGGGCTTAAACGATCCAGCGCAGAAGCTCTTTAGGATCGCGCATAGGACGATGTCCTGCTCCTTTTATCACCGCAGAGGGGATAAGCACAGAGTAGTGCTTCAGTTCTGGCTTCGCGGCCAAGAACCTTGTAAACGCCTGATTAGTCACATATATTGCATTTCATTGTCACCTTACTATGCTTTTTAGCTAATAAATCTTATTAATAAGTTTTCTTTTTCTTTGCTAAATGTAGGCCCAAGTGCTTAAAGAAAGATAAGAGAAACAAGCCCAAAAGCCCACCAAATTCTGAATTAATTCAGAATAAATTCGAAATGAAGAAATCAGGGCTAAATCTTGGCATATCAAGAGGTTGAGAAGAATCCTCCCTGAATCGAGCGATTGAAGCCACACAATCAAAGGCTATTCGTCAACGTTTGGAGCAGAAACAAGAAAACCAGCAGAAGATACGAGCCAAACACCAAACCAGAGATCTCCCCCTTTTGGTGTGGCCACCTGGCCACACCAGGGCCGCGAAAACGCGGCCCAAGCCACGTTTTCGCGGCTTGTTGGAGTTTGTTGGGGGAGCGTTTGCTCCCCCAATCTTCCCGGGATCCTCCTCGTTTGGTTTTTGGCTACAAATATGGGTTTCAACAAAGAAAAATGGAGTGAAGACTAGGATTAAGTTTTGTGTTTATTTTCTTAGGATTTAGGCTCTTGTTAGCTAGCACGAAAGTTGTAATCTTGTTATTTACTTTGTAGTCCAGTATCAAAACTTGTAAGAGAGAGGAATTGAGTGCTTGTACTTGAAGATTGAAGTGACGTCAATACAAAAGTCAAGCCAAGTTTTCTTCCACTTGCAGTACGGTATGGTTTGCATTATTTCTATGCTTTCTTCTTCATTGTTTTCTATGAGTTACTAAACGGTTTTCTGAGCTAGCTATCATAACTCTCTCTTGTTCTTCTTCTCTTCTGTTTTTAAAAGAAAAAGACCCAATGAATCATATGCATGCCTCACTTAAAAGCCTTTCTTTTTGAAAGTGTTCTTGAAGGCACATGAGGATGGGTTTGAATTGTTGAACTCTCACTTCTTTCATGAAAATCTTTTGATTGTTTTTACTTCATTCTTGCTTCTTCGCGCTTGATGATTTAATATTCAAATTCTAACGATTTCTCAAAGAAAAGACTACACTCTTCCAACCATCTTATGTGCTTTTCTTAAAGCTTTCTAAAAATTAACTTTAAGTTTTGCAAATGATCACTTTGAGGCACTTGATAACAATTGAGTAGTGAGATAGTGAGCCCAGATTTGCTTTCTTATTATAAAACAACAAAACAACTCTCAAGCTTTCTAAATCACCTTCTCCAAAACCTTTCCTAAAAGTTGCAATTTCTCTTTTGATCATCTCTTTCTTTCCAGTCTCTTTTCCATAAAAACAAAACAAACACAATTCTTTGTTTTTAAGCAATTCACTTAAACGCTTCCATCGTATTCCTCCTCGTAGACACGACCCGTTAGCCACAAGCTACACGGTAAACTCTTAAACTCTTTGATTGTTCCTTTTATTAGCAATCAATTTTTGGTGTCGTTACCGGGGAGGGAACGGTGTATTTATTTTCTAACAAGTTTTGTATGTTGTTTCATGGACTTGAAGGTCAAGATCTAGCATTCAAGCTTTGCAAGAGAAGACTTGAAAATTCTGTGCCCTACTCTCAAAAGTAGGAAACAGAATTTCAAGAAATTGCGTTGCAAAATCTGAAAAAATTCATTGAACTACTAAAAACTCTTTTTGCAGGACATATTGCTCGCAAAAATTTAAGTTTTGTATGTCATATTTGTGCTATTTCTGCTATCCACCATCCCTATTTTAAGCCAACAGTAAAACACTTGTTGAAAAGTTAAAAAATTGATTAGACGTTTGCATTTTAGGCACGAGTCTTTTCAATTCATTTACTTTACTGTTGAAGAGTGTTAGAGCAAGGTACGTACGCATTGCATTCAGAATAGGACTCATTTCTTGGTTGATTTATATCGCTTTGAGTGAATCTTGTTTATCTTGTACACTTGCACAAAATTGATTTTAAGGGCAACACCCAATAACAAGATAAGGTGGGAATTTAATCACCCTTCCTTAGCCCAAAAATCAGATTCCAAGCACTCACAAACCTAAGCCTAAGTAAAATCTGATAGTCGTTGGCCTTAGGGTCATCTCGAACTCACTAGGAGATTATCCTAAAAAGGGAAGGTGTTGGAAATTGACTCCTGCCAAATCAGTGTCTAGGAAGGGGATTGAGGGTCGAAAGCCCGAAGATTGGTGGTTATTTAATTAAGGAACATCTTTGACGGATAACCTCACACCAATCTTGCCCTGACCTGGCTGATTAGCTTGTGGTCAAAGTCTACATTCTACCTCCTATGGACAATCAACCAGTTAGGAGTTGTCTAGGTCGAGGTTACCTTAGACTAGGCTTGGTTGATTTCTATTGTTGACTGTTGGTTGAACTTGTTTGTGATTGTGATTGTGTTTGTGTATGCAAGTGTGGTCAAGAGACCCTAATTCATCTAGGTTGACTAGAAACACATAACCACCCAAGTTTGAACCAAGACCAGATCCGGTAATGGCTCAATCAACATCACTGCAGGATAGGTTCTACCCCATTAGAACCTCACTTCCATCTTGCATTCTACTTCCATCGGTTGGTGAATACAATTTTGAGCTCAAACCTCAATTCATCAACACACTCCCCAAGTTTCATGGCCTAGAGTTCGAAGATGACTACTTCTTCATAAGAGAATTTGAGGAAGTATGTCTAATGATGAAAATTCCACACCTTGTAGACGATGCTATTAGGTTGAGATTTGTCCCTTTCGCGCTTAAGGACTAGCAAAGAAGTGGCTCTACAGCTTAGCGGCCGGTTCTATCACATACTGGGATGGTTTCATCAAGGTCTTCTAGAAGAAATTTTATCCAATCCATAAAATCGCTCTCATTAGGAAGACGATCATGCAATTCAAGTAAGAACCTAGTGAACCGTTCTGGAGGTGCTTTGAACGCTTTAAAGACCTCCTTGTCCAATGTCCACATCATGGAATAGAGAAATGGCGACAGTGCCAAATTCTTTATGACGGTTTAGACTATTCCACCAAAACCCTCTTAGAAAGTATGTGCCAAGGGGGTTTCTTGCATAAAGATGAAGATGAAGGATGGGATTTGTATGAAAATCTAGCTGAGAAGATCATCCAATGGGAATCTGCTAGTGAGACCTCTAGGAATCCTAACTCCATCTCTTAAAAAGGAGGTCTCCATTCTATCGAATCATCCATCGCTAATGAAGCTAAGTTAGCTAATCTGACTAGAAGACTTGAAGCTCTAGAAATGAAAGAACCAAGTCCAGTCAATCAAGTCAGCCCGAACCAATTTCCAACCCCGGGCTGCACTTACTATCAAGCCATGAATCATGTGTTCGAGGAGTGCCATGTGTTTCAGGCTCAGCAACCCTACCATGAACCGATGAATGCGGCCTTTTCAAGGCCGAACAATAACCCTTATGCACCCAAGTACAATCCTGGCTGGAGAAATCACCCTAGTTTCTCATGGAGCCAAAATAACTCTGACCATTCACGATCAAATCATGCTAGCAACTTCCATCATGGTAATAATTCTTCCAATCATCAACCCAACTTCTCCAATTTCCATAATAATTCTCCCAACTATCCACCAAACTTTCCAAATTATTAACAGAACTTTCCTAACCAAGCTCCACAATCCTCCTTCCAGAATCCTCAATTAGAAAGGAGAATGACTGACTTTGAAAGAAACATGGAGAGATATATGAAAAACCAAAATTCTCTCATGCAAACTATCCATA
This sequence comes from Agave tequilana, assembly GCA_038442645.1. Classification (NCBI taxonomy): domain Eukaryota; kingdom Viridiplantae; phylum Streptophyta; class Magnoliopsida; order Asparagales; family Asparagaceae; genus Agave; species Agave tequilana. Next base: position 21,007 of record JAVJIF010002801.1, read on the forward strand.
GGTTAGAGGTTCAAATGAGTCAATTAGCCACTCCACAAAATGAGAGACAAAAGGGTACCTGATTGATGCTTAACCTGCACAAAAAATACGGATTTTTAGATCTTATAATAAAAACGTGCAAGTGCTCAATACTTCCGCTATAGCAAGTGGCTAATGCGGGTCGTGATCCACAAGGAGGGTTTGCGATGGAAGCGTTTACAGTTTTATTGAAATCGTTATCAAAACTAAGCGAAGGTTCTTCTCTGTTTTTAAAGTTAAGAAAAAGAAAAAGAAAGTTATAGTTAAAGTTAAAAAGAAAGCGGGAGATGAAGAAGATGAAAAATCAGAAAACGAAAGAAAGTGACAAAGTACAAATGAAGTGGAAAGAAGAGTGAAAACGATTTGGAAGAGGTGGTGATCTATATTAAAGAAATAAAAGAAAGAAAGAAAGACAATTACTTACCTTCTTTTTACCAAAAGCTTACCTTGAGTTCTTTAGCGACGATTTTACCTTGAAGTGGAGGCATTCAGCGCATAGCCCATAAGAGTCGAGTGTTGGTCTTCATCCACATTACATCATCAAGACTACTTCAAGAATGAAATGATACAGAGAGAGACTCTACTCCATCGTCATGAGCTATCGATGGCACTCGCAATGGCAAGGCTCTTTCGATGCTTCTAGACTCACTTGGAAGACAGTTGTACCAAAAAGAAAGGTAAAATAGAAAAGAAGAAGAAGAAGAAGACTGAAAAGAAGTACATATAAAAAGAACTTTGATTCGATTTCATTACAATCAAAGAAAAGAAGCAAGTCTTACACCGGTGTCACTCCAGCTCAAGCTTCAGTCTTGTTCTTCGATGAAAGTCGATCTCCTCTGAATTACATAAATGAAAACTAAAGTCACATAAAAAGAAAGACTAAAAACCTAAACTAAGAAATGAAAACTAAGCTAAATCCTATCTCTGCATTCGCGTTCATTTTCAGTGCACAATATGGCCTTTTATAGGCAGAAACCCTAACAACCAAGATCCCGGGGAGGTCGGGGGAGTTCACGCTCCCCGTAACTCCCCAGGATTGCCGCAGAATTGCGGCTTGGGCCGCAATTCTGCGGCAAGGGTGTGGCCAGGTGGCCACACCCTGTTGGTGGGTCTGTCCGGGGTCTTCTTCTGGCTTTATCCTTTGTTGGTTTTGTCGTTGGAGCTCCGGATTCTGACGAAATGACCTTGGATTTCTTGGCTTTAACCGATCGATTCTGAGAGGATTCTTCTCAACCGGTTTTAACCTCTTGATTTTGCCCTGATTTTATTTGTGCGAATTAACTCTGATTTAATTCAGAATTCTGTTGGGCTTTTGGGCTCATTTCTCTTCATCTCCTTAAGGATTGGGCCTGCAAATAAATTAGACAAATAATTAGGACAATGCAGGCTTTTATTCTAAAATAAGTATGAAAATGTGACATTAAATATGCAACATTAGTGACCAATCACACCCCCATACCTATCTTTTGCTCGTCCTCGAGCAAAACAACTAAGCTATACTAAGGATTATTAGACCACTTTCGCAGGTTACGCGATTGCACTGAGCATGTGCAACAAGCCGTTAAACCTCTAGGTTCCCCCTAGAGGACGAGTTTTGTCTCGTGAGGGTTTTCAGCGGATTGCACCCACAAAATTCATAAAGAAAGGGAAATAAAGAGTTAGTATTTTCGAAAAGCATTTTGAAAAAGAAAAATATTTGAAATATGATTGTAAGATCTAAGCAATCTATAAGTTATAGGAAAACCAAATTTTTCATTTCTAAACTTAGTCTCTACTCAAAAATTTGTTATCAATAAAAGTAAGAAGTCAAATTGTACTTCTCATCTAGTCTATTACTTTACCCTAAGTCATATGCACCTTGTGACTGTGAAAATTTTGACTAAGGGTTCATTGACTCTAACTCTTATGCCTTATTTATTTATATATATACTTTTTTTTTGTGGTATTATTCCTTAGTTCTATTAGGCTTTCTAATCTGCCCATGTAACGAGCCTCTAATCGATGACTCCCAAACCAAACGGTCTTAGGGCACCAGGTGAGAAGACACCCCTAGGACTTAAGGACTCGAGCAGACAAGGCCACAAAACTAAGGATTTTATTATATGAACCTCTTTTAGGCGTGAATACTCATGCTTTATTAGGCACAGATACCCAGCTTAATCAGAGGATCTAATCATCTTTCGCATAAATACTAAGGCTTGCTTAGGCCAAAGCACCTAGCTAATCAATAATTAGACTTATTTATTTTTTTTCTCAAACTTATCTAATTATCTTTCGCATAAATACTAAGGCTTGCTTAGGCCAAAGCACCTAGCTAATCAATAATTAGACTTATTCATTTTTTTTTATATATATATTTTTTATAAGGCATAAGAATCTTTGTTTTTGAACCCTAAGTGTGTAAGTGTATGAAGTGTGCATATTTCATCAAGGTAAAGATCAAGACTAAATTACTTTGACAAATTATCTTCCTAACTCTATAAATCAAACAAATAATCTTATTTTGACCAAGTATAAGAAGTCCTAATTTGGATTTTCCTATTCCTTAAAATTAACTTAATTTCTTACAAAGATAAGTCAAAATATTGTTTCTATTTTTCAAAAAGTTTTTAAAAGTAAAGAAAAGTGTTATTTTTTTAATTTTTTTATTTTTTAAAGAAAAAGAAAAGTTATGTTAGACCCTCCCCCACACCTATCTCATGCATTGTCCTCAATGTATGAATTAATGCATAGATGCATGAAAAAGACGAAAGGGAAGGAACAGGTTACCTTAAGGTGGTGGTTCCGGTGGTGGTCTGATTGGTCCACGAAACGCGGCCCAATCAACTTTTCTTGGGTCTCGGAGGAACCCACCAGCACTATCTTTAATATGACCCACTAAAAAGATAAATCCATTAAGAAGTTTTATTAAAAATTGAACCCCATCTAATTTCCAAATTCCATAATTGATTTCGGAGTCAAATTTATCAACCACCTCGTCCCAGAATGGAGTATGAAATGATAGAACAGTTGACTTGGACTCAGGAAGGACAGGAACTAATACCGACTCAGGAAGATGACTTAAGTCAAGTAAAGGTTCAAGAGTCGAAATTGGTTCAGAAATTGGGTCCAAGTCAAGAAGTTGAAACTCCAGTCCACATGTATTTTCCAACAATGGAATGTGACCTAATATGGGTGATTCCAGTTCAGGAAGGATAGGTGGAGGAATCAAAACTGACTCTAGAATATTATTCAAGTTTGGTAATACAACAGGAGTCAATATTGATTCAGAAAGTTGAACTGGATCACATATGTGAGAATCTAGGTCACATATCTCATTGAGTTCAATATCAAAAATTGGAGAACTTGCCAATTTATCCATGGGATTTTCAAAATTGTAAAGTTGGTCAAGTTCAACACGATCCTCAAATATAGGTGATTCAATTTCTTTATGAATTGGCACAGGATCCAATGTTGACTCGGGGAAAAGATTGAAGTCAGGTGAAGATACCGGAGTCATAATCGAATCAGGAAATGGAATTGAATCACGAAGTTGGGGTTCAGGATCATAATCATTTTCAAGTTCTATTTCAGGAAAAGAAAAACTAGCCAAACTATCAATATTATTTGGAGTTTGGGTATGTTCACATGGTTGTTCTGAAATGGAATCTTGATTTCCAAAACTACATGACTCTTCGGCTCTAATAGAATAGTTAGTGACATCAAGACGGTGGAACGTAGAGATTCGACCATCATATCTATGTCACGATTACGAGTGTTTTGAGCCTGAGTCATGGCTTCAAGCATCTTTTCATAGTGGATAGGTTCATTGTTTTGATGAAAAGATGAAGAATTGTCTTGGAAGTGGTAGTGAAATTGTGAGTCCATCAGATTTTGGGATTTGTGTTTGGACTCACGCATACTCATTTCCATAATTGATGGTTTCCTATTTTGGACGGGTGGAACTGAGTATGAATCTTGAACATAATATGGACTGGGTGGAGAAGGAGGGCAAGGTGGTTGGAAATTATGCTCGGGGGAGTTGAATCCCCACTGACTCGGTGAAGAGTTGAAATCATTATGGAAATTATAGTTATTAGATGGGGGTATGGGTCATATTGATTCGGATAAGACCAATCCGACACACTAGGTTGGTTAAAGTCATGATATGCCGGGTTGGTAATATCCGAAAAAGAGTTTGATGTGTAATATGGATTATTATTATAGTTGAAAAAATTATTATTATAGTCCATATCACACAATATAATACAAACAAAGAAAAACAACCAAATAAACAAACAAAAAAGAAAAAATTCTAGCCTAGGTTAGGGTAGACTTAGGACCTAGACGACTCCTAACTGGTTAGACTGTCCACGGGAGGTCTAATGTAGACTTTAACCACAAGCTAATCAGCCAGGTCAGGGCAAGGTTGGTGGGAGGTTTTCCGTCAAGGACGTTCCTTAATTAAATAACCACCAACCTTCGGGCTTTCGGCCCTCAATCCCTTTCCTAGACACTGATTTTGCAAGAGTTAGGTTCCAACATTGTTCCCCCTTAGGATAATCTCCTAATTGAGTCCGAGATGTCCCTAGGGCCAACGTCTACTCGATTTTAGTTAGGCTTGGGTTAGTGAGTGCTTGGATTCTGATTTTTGGGCTGAGGAAGGGTGATTAAATCCCCACCTTATCTTGTTACTGGGTGGTGCCCTTAAGATCAGTTTTTGTGCAAGTGTACAAGATAAATAAGATGCACTCTAAGCGATATAAATCAACCAAGAGATAGTCCTATTCTAGATGCAATGCAAACATACCTTGCTCCAGCACTCTTCAACAGTAAAAGTAAATGAATTGAAAAGACACGTGCCTAGAAATGCAAATGTCTAATCAACTTTTAACGATTACAACCAATTTTTTACTGTTGACTTTATTAAGCAGGTATAGGGTGAATAATACAGGAAATTAAGTAATGCAGCAGAAGTATTTTGCAGAATCAGAGACCCTGCAGAAAAATGATCAGTAGTAAACTCCTTATTGCCGCAAATTTGCGGCAAAAGCCAGGATTTTGCAGCAATTTGGAGGGATCCTGGTCTCTGCTTTCGAGAGCAGAGGCCCAGGTCCACTTATATGTTACTGCAATGCAAAGTTCCTGTTTTCTTCAACCTGTAACCTGCAACAGAGAAGAAGATTCGTTTAGTTCTAAAAATTTTGCAATAAAAATTCAGATTTCAATAAAAACCGTTTTACCCTTCCCGGCAACGGCGCCAAAATTTGATTGATGCTTAACCTGCACAAAAAATACGGATTTTTAGATCTTATAATAAAAACGTGCAAGTGCTCAATACTTCCGCTATAGCAAGTGGCTAATGCGGGTCGTGATCCACAAGAAGGGTTTGCGATGGAAGCGTTTACAGTTTTATTGAAATCGTTATCAAAACTAAGCGAAGGTTCTTCTCTGTTTTTAAAGTTAAGAAAAAGAAAAAGAAAGTTATAGTTAAAGTTAAAAAGAAAGCGGGAGATGAAGAAGATGAAAAATCAGAAAATGAAAGAAAGCGACAAAGTACAAATGAAGTGGAAAGAAGAGTGAAAACGATTTGGAAGAGGTGGTGATCTATATTAAAGAAATAAAAGAAAAGAAAGAAAGACAATTACTTACCTTCTTTTTACCAAAAGCTTACCTTGAGTTCTTTAGCGACGATTTTACCTTGAAGTGGAGGCATTCAGCGCATAGCCCATAAGAGTCGAGTGTTGGTCTTCATCCACATTACATCATCAAGACTACTTCAAGAATGAAATGATACAGAGAGAGACTCTACTCCATCGTCATGAGCTATCGATGGCACTCGCAATGGCAAGGCTCTTTCGATGCTTCTAGACTCACTTAGAAGACAGTTGTACCAAAAGAAAGGTAAAATAGAAAAGAAGAAGAAGAAGAAGACTGAAAAGAAGTACATATAAAAAGAACTTTGATTCGATTTCATTACAATCAAAGAAAAGAAGCAAGTCTTACACCGGTGTCACTCCAGCTCAAGCTTCAGTCTTGTTCTTCGATGAAAGTCGATCTCCTCTGAATTATATAAATGAAAACTAAAGTTATATAAAAAAAAAGACTAAAAACCTAAACTAAGAAATGAAAACTAAGCTAAATCCTATCTCTGCATTCGCGTTCATTTTCAGTGCACAATATGGCCTTTTATAGGCAGAAACCCTAACAACCAAGATCCCGGGGGAGTTCACGCTCCCCGTAACTCCCCAGGATTGCCGCAGAATTGCGGCTTGGGCCGCAATTCTGCGGCAAGGGTGTGGCCAGGTGGACCTGGCCACACCCTGTTGGTGGGTCTGTCCGGGGTCTTCTTCTGGCTTTATCCTTTGTTGGTTTTGTCGTTGGAGCTCCGGATTTTGACGAAATGACCTTGGATTTCTTGGCTTTAACCGATCGATTCTGAGAGGATTCTTCTCAACCGGTTTCAACCTCTTGATTTTGCCCTGATTTTATTTGTGCGAATTAACTCTGATTTAATTCAGAATTCTGGTGGGCTTTTGGGCTCATTTCTCTTCATCTCCTTAAGGATTGGGCCTGCAAATAAATTAGACAAATAATTAGGACAATGCAGGCTTTTATTCTAAAATAAGTATGAAAATATGACATTAAATATGCAACATTATTGACCAATCAGTACCCTGCCTAGTCAGCCAGTCACCAATCCGAGGAATTCTCAACAAGCTCATTTGGCTGAGGATCATTCATTCAATCAATGTAATGTTGTTCATACATTGAGGTTCGGAAAGAGAGTTGATAACCAAGTGTCAACACCAATCAATCCCATGCAGCACAACCACAATCAAGCTTCCACCTCATCTAATCCAATTTCTTCCAATTCTGACGAATCTAAAAAAGACAAGTCAGCCAGCCAGGTGCACCAGCCTATAGTACCATTTCCTAATAGGCTGAAAAACAACAAGCAAAATCCTCACATGGACAAGATAATTGAGATATTTAACCAAGTGAAGATAAATGTGCCACTTCTTGATGCCATCCAACAAGTTCCTTCCTATGCTAAGTTTCTTAAGGACATGTGCACCAAGAAGAGAAAGACTAATGTTCCAAAAAGGTCTTCTTAGCCACTAACATTAGTGAGCTATTATCGGGTCCTATCCCTGTCATGTACAAGGATCCAGGTAGTCCCACCATTGCCTGCACAATAGGACAAGCCGAGATTAGTCGTGCACTTCTTGACTTGGGGGCAAGTATCAACTTGCTTCCATTCTCTGTTTATCAACAACTCAGGTTGGGCAATCTTAGTCCAACTCGAATCACCATCCAACTGGCTGACCGTTCTGTTAAAGTTCCAAAAGGGGAGATTAATGATGTCCTGATCTGGGTAGGAGAGTTCATTTACCCTGTCGATTTCATAGTTCTGGAGACAAACCTGTGTCCAACTCTAATCATAGGGCTCAAACCCTTGTTATCCTAGGGCGACCATTCCTTGCTACTGCTAATGTCATCATCAATTGTAGGAATGAGTCTATGAGGTTAACCTTTGGAGACATGACTAGAGAAGTCAATGTCTTCAATCTAGGAAAACAACCCCGTGATATCGAGGACCAAACATTTGAAGTCAACCTAATTGAGAACTTGACAAGTGAACATGGGAAGAAATGGAATTAGAAACAGAGTGTGAATTCAGGTTAGAGTCTGACGACTTTAATCTTGATCAGGTTGTAGATTCTGCTGTGAATTGGGCCTCAAACCTTATTTCACCAACATTGGAGCCAACAGATTTGACTAGTCCTACCAGTGAGCCTTCCTCTTCCTTAGAATTGAAAGCCTTACCTGCACATCTCAAGTACACCTATCTAGGCGAACAAGAGACCTTTCCTGTCATCATTGCCTCCCATTTAAATGACGGGGAAGAAGAAGATCTGAAAGATGTTCTAAGAAAACATAGGGAAGCCATTGGATGGACTATGACTGATATTAAGGAATTAAGTCCAACCATCGTTCAACATCGAATTCATCTCAATGAAGACGCCACATCTAAGAGAGACCCGCAGCGTAGGTTAAACCCTATAATGCAAGAGGCTGTTCATGCTGAAATCATAAAACTCTTAGACAATGCGATAATTTATCCCATTTCTGATAGCCAATGGGTCAGTCCTGTCCATGCGGTTTCGAAGAAATCCGGTTTCACTGTAGTGGAAAACGAGAACAAAGAGTTGGTTCAAACTCGACTTCCCACGAAGATCTGAGTTTGCATCGACTATAGGAAACTGAATGCTGCAACTCGTAAGGACCATTTTTCACTTCCCTTCATTGATCAAATGCTTGAACGTTTGGCGAGTCACGAGTATTACTGTTTCTTGGACGGTTACTCGGGCTATAACCAGATCCCTATCGCTCCTGAGGACCAAGAAAAGACTGCGTTTACATGTCCATTTGTGACGTTTGCTTATCGCTGAATGCCCTTCGGCTTATGCAATGCCCCAGCAACATTTCAACGTTGCATGTTGAGTCTTTTCTCTGATATGGTAGAACGATTCTTAGAGATCTTTATGGATGATTTCTCCATCTACGGAGATTCATTCACTCAATGTCTCCACCATCTAGAACTCGTCCTCCAACATTGTGCTGAGAAAAATCTAACACTGAACTGGGAGAAATGCCACTTCATGGTAAAACATGGAATTGTCTTGGGTCATGAAATCTCCAAGAAAGGAATTGAAGTGGATAGAGCCAAAATCGAGGTTATTGCTAAGCTTCCCATGCCCAAATGTGTTAAGGACATTAGATCCTTCCTAGGACACCCTGGTTTCTATTGAAGATTTATCAAGAATTTTAGCAAAATTGCTAGGCCCTTGACTAATCTGTTAGCTAAGGATGTGTCCTTCACTTTCGATGCTGATTGCATAGATTCTTGAGAGATGCTTAAGAGAGTGCTTATTTCTGCACCAATCATATCTGCACCGGATTGGTCTAAGCCGTTTGAGATCATGTGCGATGCTTCCGATTTTGCCATAGGCGCTGTCCTAGGACAACGCATTGATAACAAGCAGCATGTGATCTACTACTCTAGTAGGACTCTCAACGATGCTCAATTGAACTACACTACGACTGAGAAGGAATTATTGGTAGTAGTGTTTGCCTTAGAGAAGTTTCGTCCCTACCTACTAGGGTCCAAAACCACCGTTTTCACCGATCATTCTGCGCTTAGGTACCTCATGATGAAGAAGGATGCCAAGAACCGACTCATTTATTGGATCCTCCTTCTTCAGGAATTCGATCTTGAGATTCGAGATAAGAAATGTAAAATCACCTAGAGGGCGGTGAATAGGTGATGGCTAATCTAATGGTCACTAAATGCCAAAAATGCGGAATTAAAAACTATTATGACCTAAACAAACTATTTAAAGTAAACACCACGTATAACACAAGTGTGTAGCCGAATTCCCCGTGAAGGGCTCTGGACTAACTCCTCTAGATTCCCCTAGATAAGGGTTGAGGTGCCGCGTTTGCTCTCTTGGTTAAATACAAGTGTTAGCAAACAAACCCAAGCATATACAATATGAGCACACAATATATCAAGCATATAAGTGAAATGACAATAATAGCATGCAAGATATAAACAAGAGACAAAGAGAGAGAAAGTGAGCAATCGCAAACACAAGGGATTTGTTTCGAGATTCGAGCACACTTGCTCTACATCCCGCCTTCGACACACGAAGGATTTCTGTTGGAACATATTTCGATGAAGACTTTGTGGAGCATTTCATTTGGAGCTCTAACACATGACGAATCAAGAGTTCTACATGATCAAGATGTCCCAAGGAGAGTTGATATGATGTATTTTGTAAAGATGAAATAGCATGTAAAAAGCCTTGACACAACACCATATCAATGTCCATTAGTCGACTAATACCTATGACAAGTCGACTAATAACATGTATAGTCGACTTGACAAATAATCCTAGTCGACTAAGTCTTGTGTCAAAACAGACCCATCTCTCTGTTTCTGCATTAGTCGACTTAACAGTCAAACATAGTCGACTAATAGCAAGTGTAGTCGACTAATCCCTTGCCCCTAGTCGACTAATAGCTGGTCCAGTCGACTTATAAGTAGTTGCAGTCGACTTGAATCAGTTATACAGAAAACTGTCATTCCAACGTCTCTTGACCTAGTCGACTAATACCCAAACCTAGTTGACTAATAGAAGGAAATTTGCCTAGGCTAGTCGACTAACTCAATAGGCAAGTCGACTATAGGCAGTTTCTGACTGTTGGATAGTTTTCGTTATCTGGTCTTTTGTGTAACGAATTCCAACGTTTCTATCATTTGAATTGCTCCTATAACTACCCTAACTTACCCTAGTCTTTAGCTATATAAAGGGTAGTTAGTCCAAAGGCCAAATACCAAGAAAAATCTTCAGTTTCCAAAGTCAAAATTCTGCAAAACCTGAAAACTGATTTTCAACTTCTGTTCTTCACCAAAAGTCATTTCCATTGTGAAGTTCTCTGAAGTCTCTCCTATACTAGACCTTGTCCACGTTCATACATAGTATCAAGGCTTATAGGAAAGTTGTAATACTCAAAGCAAGCATTGTACACGGGTGGCTTCTTGGTGTAGAGGCAGTTGTACAAGGTGAAGTGTATTATTCTCTTGGTGGAAGAGAAGGTGTTCTCTTGGATGTAGAGAAGGTGTACACATTTGGCGAAGGGGATTTGTCAAGTGGTGTGCATGGTTGTGATTTTGGGTGTACAAAATCAAGGATAAAGGAAAATCTCAAGCGGGTGGCTTGGGGACTGGATGTAGGTCACGAGGACCGAACCAGGATAAATCTCTCTTGTTTGTGTTTGTCTATTCTCTGAGATTTATTTTCCTTTTTGCAAGTTTATTTATTTGCTTAACGTTAATCCTTCTTGTTTTAGTTTTGTGTTGATTTGGGTATTTTTAGATCTATAATTGTAAACAAAGATAGTTTCGCATTTGACATCATCTCGGGGACCAACAATTGGTATCAGAGCGGGTACAAGTCAACAACAAAGATGGCAATGGAGTTCTCATCATCCCAATTCAAAGAAGGACATTCTATACAACGTCCACCGCTATTTGACGGATCCAACTACAACTATTGGAAGTGTAGAATGAAGATCTACTTGCAATTGCTCAACTACGACCTTTGGAACATCGTTGAAGCATCGTACACCAAGCCAACAACCAACTACAACGCTTGGACTGATGATCAAAAGAAGAATGCGAACCTTGACGCCAAAGCGATGAATGCCTTGTTCTGTGCCTTAACCAAAGAAGAGTTCAACCGTGTGTCTACAGCCACTTCTGCACATCAAATATGGCATACTCTTCAGGTAATACACGAAGGCACAAGTAAAGTTAAGGAATCTAAAATATCTGTTCTTATCCATAGGTTTGAATTATTCAAAATGGAGGAGAATGAAACCATATCCGAAATGGTTACAAGATTCACCGACATCACCAATTCCTTAGCATCTCTTGGAAAGGACTACACCCAAGTTGAAAGAGTTCGTAAGATCCTTCGTGCACTCACACGAGAATGGGAAAAGAAGACAACCGCTATTGAAGAGGCGAATGATCTCTCTACTTTGTCGTTAGAAAACCTAATCGGTAATCTAATGGCATATGAAGTGCAATTGGAAGAAAGAAAGAAGGAGGAACGACAACACCGCTCAAAGAAGAAAGAACTCGCCTTCCATGCATCCTCCGACACGGACGATTCCAATGACGATGAAGAGGAGATGGCAATGCTTTCAAAGAAATTCAGGCGATTCTTAAAGCAAGGTAAATTCAAATGCTTTAATTGTGATAAACCAGGTCATATGAAGATGGATTGCCCTTTGCTCAAAAAGAAAGATAAATACAAGAGCAAAAAGTTTATATAGAAGAAACACTATGAAGCATCATCAGAAAACAGTGATTCCTCATCTTCTGACGAAGAAGAATCCACTGAACATGTCAACCTATGTTACATGGCCATAGAAGATGAAGAGGTATCGTTTACTGAACTTTCTGATGCATTTCATGATTGTTTATTGATCTGAAAAATGAAAAATTGAAAAATAAAGTTTTATCAAAAGAAAATGAAAAACTTTTAAAGGAAAATTCATGTTATGCTTTACAAGTATCTTCTATAAATTCTCAACAAGATGAGTTTAAAAAAGTCATATCATCTTTGAAAAATGAAAATGAGAAGTTTATAAAACAGAACATTTTTTTGAAAAAGGAAACTGAATCTTTGAATAAAAGGATTTCTATTTTAGATAAAGATATTTCAGTTTTCAAAAAGAAATATGAAGATCTTTTGCAAAATGTGACTAAGTTCAATAAAGGAAAAGAAAAATTGAATGATTTATTATCTTTTCAGAAGTTGTCACATGATAATCATTATGGTATTGGATATAGTGAAAAGTCTTCATATGTTAGTAATCCATATGTGAAAAGAAAGTCTAATCATGTTTCAAAAAGAATTAAGACAAATTTTATATGGATTCCTAAGAATTTAAATTTTCATGATAAAAATACATATATTGCTTCATACATTCATGATATATGTGATTCTTGCAACTATGTGTATATTAACAGGTGGAAACCGAATTCTAAATGGATTTGGACTCCTAAAAGTTAATATGTTCTTTTATGTTTGGTACCATCTAACATTTATCTTGCAGGTACCATGTAAAAATTGATAAGAACATATATATATATATATATATATATATATATATATATATATATATATATATATATATATATATATATTTATACACATACTAATATATTGTTGCAGGGGGAGAACAAAGTCTTTTCATATTTGTTATAACCCAAATTCTGTAGGGGGAGGAAAATATAACATATTTTCTGCAGGGGGAGCACTTGTGCACACAAAGCGTCATCATCAAAAAGGGGGAGAATGTTGGAACATATTTCGATGAAGACTTTGTGGAGCATTTCATTTGGAGCTCTAACACATGACGAATCAAGAGTTCTACATGATCAAGATGTCCCAAGGAGAGTTGATATGATGTATTTTGTAAAGATGAAATAGCATGTAAAAAGCCTTGACACACACACACACACCATATCAATGTCCATTAGTCGACTAATACCTAAGACAAGTCGACTAATAACATGTATAGTCGACTTGACAAATAATCCTAGTCGACTAAGTCTTGTGTCAAAACAGACCCAACTCTCTGTTTCTGCATTAGTCGACTTAACAGTCAAACATAGTCGACTAATAGCAAGTGCAGTCGACTAATCCCTTGCCCCTAGTCGACTAATAGCTGGTCCAGTCGACTTATAAGTAGTTGCAGTCGACTTGAATCAGTTATACAGAAAACTGTCATTCCAACATCTCTTGACCTAGTCGACTAATACCCAGACCTAGTCGACTAATACCCAAACCTAGTCGACTAATAGAAGGAAATTTGCCTATGCTAGTCGACTAACTCAATAGGCAAGTCGACTATAGGCAGTTTCTGACTGTTGGACAGTTTTCGTTATCTGGTCTTTTGTGCAATGAATTCCAACATTTCTATCATTTGAATTGCTCCTATAACTACCCTAACTTACCCTAGTCTTCAGCTATATAAAGGGTAGTTAGTCCAAAGGCCAAATACCAAGAAAAATCTTCAGTTTTCCAAATTCAAAATTCTGCAAAACCTGAAAACTGATTTCCAACTTCTGTTCTTCACCAAAAGTTTGTGAAGTTCTCTGAAGTTTCTCCTATACTAGACCTTATCCACGTTCATACACAGTATCAAGGCTTATAGGAAAGTTGTAATACTCAAAGCAAGCATTGTACACGGGTGGCTTCTTGGTGTAGAGGCAGTTGTACAAGGTGAAGTGTATTCTCTTGGTGGAAGAGAAGGTGTCTTCTTGGATGTAGAGAAGGTGTACACATTTGGCGAAGGGGATTTGTCAAGTGGTGTGCATGGTTGTGATTCTGGGTGTACAAAATCAAGGATAAAGGAAAATCTCAAGCGGGTGGCTTGGGGACTGGATGTAGGTCACGAGGACCGAACCAGGATAAATCTCTCTTGTTTGCGTTTGTCTATTCTCTGAGATTTATTTTTCTTTTGCAAGTTTATTTATTTGCTTAACGTTAATCCTTCTTGTTTTAGTTTTGTGTTGATTTGGGTATTTTTAGATCTATAATTGCCAACAGAGATAGTTCCGCATTTGACATCATCTCGGGGACCAACAATTTCCACTATGCTCGATCCCAATGGATCACTCCTCGGTGCCGCAACACCTATAAGCCCTCGGACTCTCTAGTCCTGTACACACCGCAAGCCCCACAAGCTTGCCGAGGCCGCACCTCAAAACAACAAGTTCGCACCCGAACTCGAAACACCGCGGACACACACGTCCGCCTCCTCAAAGTAACAAAGATAAACTTTGGTGATCACAACTCTTGATCACCTAAAATCCTCTCACAAAAACACTCCTATAGAATGAATATGTCAATGGGTTGCTCAAGTGTTTATGAGAAAAACAAGGATGGAAATGGTGGAGGAAAACTCAAGAAAAACTCTTTTTAAACACTCTTGGTAAAACTCCCCTTTTGATTGGAAGTATTAGCTCTCAATTTAGTGGAGAAAACTCTTTTAATGAAGTAGGAAAAACTGGCTCAAAACCCACTAAAAAATCTTGTAGAAAACAGCCCCCAAAAGCCCCTTTTTATAGAGCTAGAAAAAACTAGCCGTTGGGGTCTGACAGAGCTGTCGGTCGACCGGTCGGTCGACTGGCAACGGTCAGAAATCCGACCGTTGGGGCTGCGGTCGACCGGTCGGTCGACCGAGGCCAGGATACAGAGAGCACAGCTCTCTGTCCGGTCGACCGGTCGGTCGACCGGGGCTTTCCAGAGAGCAGAGCTCTCTGGACGGTCGACCGGGTCGGTCGACCGGCCCTCCTGCCAGAACTGGCGTGCACGTCTCTGCACGTCGGTCGACCGCTCAGTCGACCGCCTTCAGGCTTCGGTCGACCGGTCGGTCGACCGGCTGAAGCCAGGCAGCACAGTCAAGGGGATTTAAAACTTGGTCTTTTTGGTTGAAATAAAATCTCATAAATTCACAGAAAATCTACAAAAATAGTTTTACCAATATACTTTGATAAACAAACATGCTTGCACAAAATTATGACATGTTACAAATAATTTGAACTATTTTTATAACTTGGAAAAATTGGCTCAAATGAAAAACTGTATTTTCCAAAGTAGATTTTCCAAAACTTATTTTTCTAAAAACTTCACCAAATACAAAAACAAGATATTTAAACTCATTTGAAGCATAGTGTGTATGGATATGATCTACTACACAAACATGGTGAAATATCTATGTTTTTGACATTAAGCTCTAAAAACGATTTATATAGTCTTTAACCAAAACCGTATTTTTCCAAAATAAAAAGTCTTTTTTAAACTAAAAATTCTTTTATAAAAACTTTATCTAAATCAAGAGTGTGTGTATGTATATATGTACTTGAGCAATCCACCAACTATTCTATCCTTTACATTTTAACTAAAAACAAAATCTTCTAAAAACAATACCTAGACTCAAGTCTTCATCTTCTTGAAGTCTTCACTTGAAGCCTTTTTGACTTGGTCCAAACACCGTGCAAGCTCCAAAACTTGACTTTAAATCCTTTGTTGAAGCTATGCACCTACTAAGATCTTGATCATAAATCTGTCACTAATTAAACACGAGATCATTAGTACTATAACTACATGAGTTGATCATCATCAAAACTAGAGTGATGGGCCTTTGGGCCAACAAGAAAGGCGTAGAAAATGTCGTTGCTGACCACCTCTCACGGATCCCTAATTCACCATGCAACGAATTACCCATAAATGAGGATTTTCCTGATGAACATCTCTTAGCTATCTCTAGGGAACCTTAGTTTGCTGATATAGTGAATTACTTAGTCACAAACCAAATTCCGTCTCATTGGTCCAAAAATGATGTTTACCGGTTCTTATCCCAAGTCCGGTATTTCTTTTGGGAGGAACCGTATCTTTTCAAGTACTGTTCTGACCAAATTATTAGGAGATGCATTCCCGATGAGGAGGTTATAAGTGTTCTATCTTTTTGTCACGAACTTGCATGCGGTGGACACTTTGGTCCCCGCAAGACTGCTGAAAAGGTGCTACAAAGTGGGTTTTATTGGCCCACTCTATTCAAGGATGCTTATGAATTTTGCAAGACATGCCCTAGATGCCAAATGGTAGGAAGGATTTCAAACCGAAATATGATGCCCCTCAACCCAATTCTAGAAATAGAACTCTTTGATGTCTGGGGCATCGACTTTATGGGTCCATTTCCTAATTCATTTGGGAACCAATGCATATTGGTTGTTGTGGATTACGTGTCCAAGTGGGTAGAAGCCATTCCTTGTAAAACTAATGTAACGCCCCGATCCCAAGGATACGGGGACGTCACTGCAACGTATATACGTAGGTCAGAAAGTGCCCCCACGTATATACGCTAAGCATAAAAGTACAACAAGAATCAGAGTACACGACAAAGCGTGGTATCCATACATATGCCAACTCAAAAGTACATACACAAAGCTATCCCAGGATATGATAAAATATTACACATTACATGTATCTTTTATCATAAACAAGTCCAAAAGTAAAATATACAAGATAACTCAATATGCTCACGAGTAGGATGAAGATCCCGTGAGTCAAGGGAGAAGTCTGGCACAAAAGGGCTGGAGCTAGGCTGCCTGCTCACTAAGGAAAGCTCGATCTACTGTGGACAGCTCCACTTCGATTCCAAGCTTCAACCTAAACATACAAATCCAAGGGAGTCAGGACCTCCCAACAATGAACAGGCTACATGCCAAGTGGCAAGGAGATAAGAATAGGGGGTTAGAACACAAGTGTAATACACAAGGACGGGTATAACATAATCATAAAACAGGAAATACAAGTTAAGTTAATTTCGAGCAAAAGTGATTGTATACGCTTAAGTCACGGTCCCATGAGACTAGTACATCGAAGGAATAATCCAAACAAGGAAACCCTCATATAGATACCTTTATCTCATGCCACAGAAATCCAAGCGTATAGAATCAGAGTTGCAAATCATATGAAAGTCAAACAAGAATATATAACAAGAATACTAAGAATCATAACTGGAAATATAACTGGAATAACGGAAATCATAATAAGTGTCACAACTGGAAACATAATCTAGAATCATGATTGGAATCATAACAAGAAACATGAATCATAACCGGAATATCAAGAATCATAACAAGATCCATAACGGGTATCACTTATTATTATTACTCGTCTAACCCATATATCTAGGTATGTGTCTCGGTATATATCCCAACTCACATACATCCATATATAAGAAAGTCGAGGGTCGTTACCGGAAGTAGATGGAGAACTGATAACACTTCTTATAGTAGTTTCCATACACCTGGAACCAGTTTGGAGGCCCAAAGTCCCCCTAACACTTGTCTTCTGTGGGCCCAAAGTCCCACTAACACTTGTCGTCAATATTTTAGTCCATTACTATAAGCAAGGTATCATTCCGGCATCCATCACTTCCTCCCATTCCCCGTACAAGTTGTAGCTTATTACATAATTATCAAATTACGGGAATAACTGGACATAACAAGAATAGCCCAACAGATTCAAGAGGTGGCCCCCACAGATTCAAGAGGTGGCCCCCACCGTGTGGTGTGGCACTTTGTTCCATGTGGCACTTTGTTCTGAGGGATGGATTCTAGAGGTGGCCCCCACCGTGTGGTGTGGCACTTAGTTCCATTCAGAATAACAAGACAGGATTCCCGTAAACAAGATAATCATAAAGTCAAGTATATCATGCTGGGTGTAAAGTGATAGCATGACAGGATGATGATATTTAACAAACAACCAAACATAACAAGAGATTAATAATAGTCCGGGTCAGTCATGTCATAACAAGAGGGTCTTACTAACTGATAACATGTTAAGTGGTCAGATGATAACACATCAGATATCAAGTGATATACGTGTGTTAAATGGAAGCATGTAACTGACAAGTCTGAAGTAATGACATGGCAAGTGGAAACATAGAAGAAACTCAGAGTTCAACGACCACGAAGGGTCTGCCACGCATGGTATACGACAAAGGAGTAAGAATATCACAGGCATGGTGCAAGTGTAAGAATGAAACAAGCAGTTGCATGGCAATACATAAACATAGAATTATGAAGTGACTAGAGGTGATATACATCAAATAAAGAGTCATGAAGTACAAGATACAAATACATGAACCAAGTATAAGATCTAAAGTTAAGAAGGTAAACAACTATAACAGACAGCTAAGATTAGTCGACTAGGGTCAAGGGAGTAGTCGACTAATAGAGGGGTTAGTCGACTAACAGTCTGGTATGGTCGACTAAAACTGTGCACCAGAGAGTTGGGTTTCTGATTCAGGAAAAGTTAGTCGACTAGGGTCATAGGGGTAGTCGACTAACAGACATGACAAGTCGACTGATAGTTAGGCTAAGTCGACTAATACTGTGATACAGAAAGTTAAGGTTTTGGTTCAGGAAAAGTTAGTCGACTAGGGTCAAGAGTGTAGTCGACTAAGGTTCTCTAGTCGACTGATAAATTGGTCTAGTCGACTAAAACTGTGTTTCTAGAAAACAGTATGTTTCAATAACAGATGGGTTAGTCGACTAGGCCCTAGGTCAAGTCGACTAATCGTGGCCAAAACAGCGTATAGAACAGAATCTGGTGTTTGGGTTTGATGGTCTAAAAATATGATTTTGATGACATATTTACACAAGATATGAAGAGACAAGTATACTAAGAATGAAACAAGTCTTGGT
This sequence comes from Agave tequilana, assembly GCA_038442645.1. Lineage (NCBI taxonomy): Eukaryota > Viridiplantae > Streptophyta > Magnoliopsida > Asparagales > Asparagaceae > Agave > Agave tequilana. Next base: position 39,869 of record JAVJIF010002801.1, read on the forward strand.
GAGTAAAAATACTCACTTAGATCGGTTTAATCGAAGCTCCACGAGTTCGAAGAGATCGAGGTCGACAATACGATCCACGGCGATATCTCCGACGAAGAAAACTACGATCCAATCCAAAAGAAGGAGTTGAGGTTGAAGATGAAGACCTTGATGTTGTGGAGTTGGTGGTTGTGGTGATGGAGATGAAGAGGAATTTGGTGGAGGTTAGGGTTTTGGCTCTTGGTGAAGAGAAGTGAAAGAAAGGGGATGAAATGAAAAGGAAATGTATATAAGGGATTTGGATTTTGTAAAGGAGTTGAAATTAAAGTAGATGAGAGGGGGGTTTTTGCAAAGTGGAGGAGGGGGATGAGTGTCCCTCTCTTGGCCACTTGGCCGGCCATGGGAGAGAGAGAGAGAAAAAGGCATTAATGGTGGAGGTTGGTGGAAGTGAGTGGAGAGGAAAAATTGAAATTTTGGAAAATTGGGAAATTGGAATTCTTTTGGCTTGTGGAGGAAGGAAAGAAATAAGGAGAAAGGAAAAAGGAAAAGAAATTTATAAAGAGAAGATTTTCTCTTGGACTTAGAAAATAAAAATATTGAAAAGACAAGTTCCCGGGTTTAAGCCGAGTATACGGAAAACATTTCGGAAAATACCGAAATCGTCCGAAATTCAAGTATCTCGGAACGACTCGCAAATTTTACCAAAAATCAATAATAATATATGAAGACTCATAGTGAAATCCGTTTTAAGAAATACTTTATAGTTTTAAAACTAAAAATCCCGGAATCAGTTACCTACCGACTCCATGGAATTTTCATAAAATCATAAAATCCTCAGAAAAAGAATGTAGGTAGAAAATATGATTCTAAGGAATAAAGCCTAAAGGACCATCATGAAATTCTAAACTGTTTGAGAATTAAAAATCTAGGAATCGGTCAGCGGCACTGGCCGACACCGGTTTTGAAGAAATTCAATTTAATTCAAGAAAAATCTAGAAAATCGTGGAAAATCTAATATATTGGAAAATAATATTTGAAACTGAAATCGGTCAAATCTACACATCAGAAAGACTAAATCGAATAATATACTATGATCGGGCCTTCGGTTCAGACTAGGGCTGACTCCGAGTCCACGAATCCAAATCCAAAATAAAACAATCATATGAGGAATTCATAATACAGAATAAATGCAGGAAACAAATCGAAAAAAATACGATCGAAAATCTGAATACGCAACTAAGTACGTATTCCGGGAACGGGGTATTTCAATCCACCCACCTTACAAAAATTGCGTCCTCGCAATTTCATTAAGGGGCAAATTGAACACAAAGGGGACAAGGGTGAAATCAAAAGATCCGAAAAACCAAAACAAGGATAAGATAAACACAGAAAGGACCAGGATGAACAATGATAGAATGATAAGGGAAAATATTTAGAATGATAACCAACTCAAATACAAGATCTGGGGTAGTGGTTACCATGATATCCTAAGGTTCCTAGTCTGGATACAGGTCTTCCCACTCTGCTGCATCGCCTGAGGTCTCTGCTGCCATGATGTGAACTTGACCTCTACCCTGGTCTGCTCTATTTCTCATTCCTCTCTGCTGATGATCATACCATTGGGGCGGAAATGGAACTCTTCGGTCAACAGGTTCCGGATTCCTCCTCAATGGCGGAGCTGGAAGTGCTGGGGTTGGATGCACTGGGGCTGGAAGAGCTGGTCTAACTTGTGCTGTATTCCCTACCCTTCTGAACGGGCAGTCCTTTAATGCATGACCCCCTGCCCCACATGCCAAACATAATCCATTGGCCACTCGACAATCTCTCCTATAATGTCCGGGCCTGTGGCAGAAATTGCATGTGATCTGAGGAAGAGGAGTTTGGAATGGTCTCTTCATCACCGGGCCATGGGTTGCCCTATCTGCATCCTCCTCATCCGTCAACTGGAAAGGCCTCTTCTTGGCCTGGTTCCTCATCTGGTTCGCTTTCTTCTTCTCCAGTCCACGCTCTACTTCTCGAGCTATGGTGAGAACTTCTGAATAAGTCTTCAGCTGCTGGGGCATTAAGAAAACTTGTATATCCATCTGCAAGCCCTGCTGGAATCTGCTTGCCCGCTTCTCCTCATCCGTCACCATATACGGAGCAAAGCGGCTAAGTCGGAGGAATTCCGCGGCATACTCATCCACGGACCGATCCCGTTGCTGAAGTCTGATGAACTGCTCTTCCATGTCCTTCTGAGCAGTGACAGGGAAGAATCTGCTGTAGAAACTCTTGGAGAATGTGTCCCAAGTGACAGGCTTCTCCAATCTAGCCTCCTCAGCTAGCCACCAAGTTCTAGCTACATCCTTCAATTGGATCTTGGCGACCTCCACTTGATTCTCCTTTGGTACTCTGGCTGCATTCAACAAGTCTGATGTGTCGGTCAACCATTGCTCAGCATCCAGGGGTTTCTCTTCACCCGTGAATATAGCTGGCTGCAGCCGTCTGAAATCTGATATATTCCCCGGCCTCTGTCCCTTGGGAGCTGCTAACTCTTGCCGGAGGAGCTCTGTCTGCTGCTGCTGGTTCTCCATCATCGTCTGAATGACCCTCAGAATGTCCACATTCTCTCCCGCGGGTCCATTCGATGCTTGCCCCGAGTGGTTACGGCCCGATCTTCTATCCATATTTAGACGGTGAAAGATGACTGGAAGAGCTGGAAAAATGGAAGGATTTCAGGACATAATGGATACATTGAAGGAATCAAGAAGGACTCAAGAAAGAATCAAGAAGGACTAGATAACTTCGTACATTGTAGTTGGCAATAGCAAATTACTAAAATTTGCTGCTTGATTGTACTATAGGTGGAAGAGCCTAAGCTCTGATACCAACCAGTAACGCCCCGATCCCAAGGATACGGGGACGTCACTGCAACGTATATACATAGGTCAGAAAGTGCCCCCACGTATATACGCTAAGCATAAAAGTACAACAAGAATCAGAGTACACGACAAAGCGTGGTATCCATACATATGCCAACTCAAAAGTACATACACAAAGCTATCCCAGGATATGATAAAATATTACACATTACATGTATCTTTTATCATAAACAAGTCCAAAAGTAAAATATACAAGATAACTCAATATGCTCACGAGTAGGATGAAGATCCCGTGAGTCAAGGGAGAAGTCTGGCACAAAAGGGCTGGAGCTAGGCTGCCTGCTCACTAAGGAAAGCTCAATCTACTGTGGACAGCTCCACTTCGATTCCAAGCTTCAACCTGAACATACAAATCCAAGGGAGTCAGGACCTCCCAAAAATGAACAGGCTACATGTCAAGTGGCAAGGAGATAAGAATAGGGGGTTAGAACACAAGTGTAATACACAAGGACGGGTATAACATAATCATAAAACAGGAAATACAAGTTAAAGTTGATTTCGAGCAAAAGTGATTGTATACGCTTAAGTCACGGTCCCATGAGACTAGTACATCGAAGGAATAATCCAAACAAGGAAACCCTCATATAGATACCTTTATCTCATGCCACAGAAATCCAAGCGTATAGAATCAGAGTTGCAAATCATATGAAAGTCAAACAGGAATATATAATAAGAATACTAAGAATCATAACTGGAAATATAACTGGAATAACGGAAATCATAATAAGTGTCACAACTGGAAACATAATCTAGAATCATGATTGGAATCATAACAAGAAACATGAATCATAACCGGAATATCAAGAATCATAACAAGATCCATAACGGGTATCACTTATTATTATTACTCGTCTAACCCATATATCTAGGTATGTGTCTCGGTATATATCCCAACTCACATACATCCATATATAAGAAAGTCGAGGGTCGTTACCGGAAGTAGATGGAGAACTGATAACACTTCTTATAGTAGTTTCCATACACCTGGAACCAGTTTGGAGGCCCAAAGTCCCCCTAACACTTGTCTTCTGTGGGCCCAAAGTCCCACTAACACTTGTCGTCAATATTTTAGTCCATTACTATAAGCAAGGTATCATTCCGGCATCCATCACTTCCTCCCATTCCCCGTACAAGTTGTAGCTTATTACATAATTATCAAATTACGGGAATAACTGGACATAACAAGAATAGCCCAACAGATTCAAGAGGTGGCCCCCACAGATTCAAGAGGTGGCCCCCACCGTGTGGTGTGGCACTTTGTTCCATGTGGCACTTTGTTCTGAGGGATGGATTCTAGAGGTGGCCCCCACCGTGTGGTGTGGCACTTAGTTCCATTCAGAATAACAAGACAGGATTCCCGTAAACAAGATAATCATAAAGTCAAGTATATCATGCTGGGTGTAAAGTGATAGCATGACAGGATGATGATATTTAACAAACAACCAAACATAACAAGAGATTAATAATAGTCCGGGTCAGTCATGTCATAACAAGAGGGTCTTACTAACTGATAACATGTTAAGTGGTCAGATGATAACACATCAGATATCAAGTGATATACGTGTGTTAAATGGAAGCATGTAACTGACAAGTCTGAAGTAATGACATGGCAAGTGGAAAAATAGAAGAAACTCAGAGTTCAACGACCACGAAGGGTCTGCCACGCATGGTATACGACAAAGGAGTAAGAATATCACAGGCATGGTGCAAGTGTAAGAATGAAACAAGCAGTTGCATGGCAATACATAAACATAGAATTATGAAGTGACTAGAGGTGATATACATCAAATAAAGAGTCATGAAGTACAAGATACAAATACATGAACCAAGTATAAGATCTAAAGTTAAGAAGGTAAACAACTATAACAGACAGCTAAGATTAGTCGACTAGGGTCAAGGGAGTAGTCGACTAATAGAGGGGTTAGTCGACTAACAGTCTGGTATGGTCGACTAAAACTGTGCACCAGAGAGTTGGGTTTCTGATTCAGGAAAAGTTAGTCGACTAGGGTCATAGGGGTAGTCGACTAACAGACATGACAAGTCGACTGATAGTTAGGCTAAGTCGACTAATACTGTGATACAGAAAGTTAAGGTTTTGGTTCAGGAAAAGTTAGTCGACTAGGGTCAAGAGTGTAGTCGACTAAGGTTCTCTAGTCGACTGATAAATTGGTCTAGTCGACTAAAACTGTGTTTCTAGAAAAAAGTACGTTTCAATAACAGATGGGTTAGTCGACTAGGCCCTAGGTCAAGTCGACTAATCGTGGCCAAAAACAGCGTACAGAACAGAATCTGGTGTTTGGGTTTGATGGTCTAAAAATATGATTTTGATGACATATTTACACAAGATATGAAGAGACAAGTATACTAAGAATGAAACAAGTCTTGGTGAGTAAAAATACTCACTTAGATCGGTTTAATCGAAGCTCCACGAGTTCGAAGAGATCGAGGTCGACAATACGATCCACGGCGATATCTCCGACGAAGAAAACTACGATCCAATCCAAAAGAAGGAGTTGAGGTTGAAGATGAAGACCTTGATGTTGTGGAGTTGGTGGTTGTGGTGATGGAGATGAAGAGGAATTTGGTGGAGGTTAGGGTTTTGGCTCTTGGTGAAGAGAAGTGAAAGAAAGGGGATGAAATGAAAAGGAAATGTATATAAGGGATTTGGATTTTGTAAAGGAGTTGAAATTAAAGTAGATGAGAGGGGGGTTTTTGCAAAGTGGAGGAGGGGGATGAGTGTCCCTCTCTTGGCCACTTGGCCGGCCATGGGAGAGAGAGAGAAAAAGGCATTAATGGTGGAGGTTGGTGGAAGTGAGTGGAGAGGAAAAATTGAAATTTTGGAAAATTGGGAAATTGGAATTCTTTTGGCTTGTGGAGGAAGGAAAGAAATAAGGAGAAAGGAAAAAGGAAAAGAAATTTATAAAGAGAAGATTTTCTCTTGGACTTAGAAAATAAAAATATTGAAAAGACAAGTTCCCGGGTTTAAGCCGAGTATACGGAAAACATTTCGGAAAATACCGAAATCGTCCGAAATTCAAGTATCTCGGAACGACTCGCAAATTTTACCAAAAATCAATAATAATATATGAAGACTCATAGTGAAATCCGTTTTAAGAAATACTTTATAGTTTTAAAACTAAAAATCCCGGAATCAGTTACCTACCGACTCCGATGGAATTTTCATAAAATCATAAAATCCTCAGAAAAAGAATGTAGGTAGAAAATATGATTCTAAGGAATAAAGCCTAAAGGACCATCATGAAATTCCAAACTGTTTGAGAATTAAAATCCAGGAATCGGTCAGCGGCACTGGCCGACACCGGTTTTGAAGAAATTCAATTTAATTCAAGAAAAATCTAGAAAATCGTGGAAAATCTAATATATTGGAAAATAATATTTGAAACTGAAATCGGTCAAATCTACACATCAGAAAGACTAAATCGAATAATATACTATGATCGGGCCTTCGGTTCAGACTAGGGCTGACTCCGAGTCCACGAATCCAAATCCAAAATAAAACAATCATATGAGGAATTCATAATACAGAATAAATGCAGGAAATAAATCGAAAAAATACGATCGAAAATCTGAATACGCAACTAAGTACGTATTCCGGGAACGGGGTATTACAACTAATGATAACAAAGTTGTCATAAATTTTTTGAAAGAAAACATTTGTTTCCCGCTTCGGAACCCCTCGTGCTATCATCAGTGATAATGGCACTCACTTTTGCAATAGATCTTTTGAAGCTCTTATGCGAAAGTATGCCATAACTCACAAGTTGTCCACACCTTATCATCCTCAACCAGTGGGCAAGTTGAGGTTTCAAATAGACAAGTCAAGCTTATATTGGAGAAAATTGTGAACCAAAACCAGAAAGATTGGTCCATCAAACTTTTAGATGCTCTATGGGCCTAAAGGACCGCTTTCAAGACGATTCTAGGAATGTCTCCCTATAGGTTAGTCTATGGCAAACCTTGTCACTTGCCCGTTGAGTTCGAGCACCGAGCCTTATGGGCATTCAAGCAGTTGAATTTCAACTTGACTAAGGCCGGTGACCTTCAGAAATTACAAATTTTCGAATTGGAGGAATTGAGAAATGAAGCCTATGAAAATGCTAGGATCACTAAAGGTAGAGTCAAGATTTTCCATGACAAGCACATCATAAGAAAACCTTTATCCCTGGACAAAAAGTCTTACTCTATAATTCTAGGCTTCATCTTTTTTCAGGAAAATTGAAATCGAGATGGACTGGGCCATTCGTTGTAAAAACTGTGTTTCCACACGGTGCAGTTGAGATCAGTGACACCAAGAATGGAAATAACTTTAACGTAAATGGTCAACGCTTTAAATCTTTCTTGGAATCGGTGCCAGTAAATGAAATGGCTATGGGTCTTTTTGACCCAGTGTATCGGTAACTTTCCTCCTTTCCATTTTTTTCATGCACTTATACATTTCTTTCATACATTAGAGATAATGCATGAGATAAGTGTGGGGGAGGGTTCTAACATGACTGATCTAAAAAAATAAAAAAGAAAAAAGAAAAAAAGAAAAAAAAAACTTTTTGAAGGGGTAGAACAATATTTTTATATATTTTTTGTAAGAAATTAAGTCAATTTTAAGGAATAGGAGAATCATAATTAGGATTTCTTACACTTGGTCAAAATAAGGTAACTTGTTTGATTTTTAGGGTCAGGAAGAAAATTTGTGAAAGTAATTTAGTCTTGATATTACCTTGATGACATATGCACACTAAATACACTTACACACTTAGGGTTTAAAATAGAGACTCTTATGCCTTATAAAAAATGTATATTATGAAAAAAAACAAGTCTAATTATTGATTAGCTAGGTGCTTTGGCCTAAGCAAGCCTTAGTATTTATGGAAAAGATAATTAGATAAGTTTGAAAAAAAATGTGTGTATATAAATCCTCTGATTAAGCTGGGTATTTATGCCTCATGAAGCATAAGTATTCACGCCTAAAAGGGGTACATCGTATAAATAAAAACCTTGGTTTCGTGGCCTTATCTGCTCGAGTGTTTAAGTCCTTAGGAGTATTTTCTACCTGGTGCCCTAAAACTGTCCGGTTTGGGTGTCATCGACTGAATGCTCGTTACATGGGCAAATTAGAAAGCCTAATGAAATTGTGGAATAAATTTCACCAAAAATAAATAAATATAAGGCGTAGGAGTTAATGTTAAAGAACCCTTAGTCAACTTCACAGTCACGATGGTGCATACGACTCAGGGTAAATTAATAGACTAGATGAGAAGTACAATTTGACGCCTTACTTTAATTGATGACATGTTTTTGAATAGAGACTAAGTTTAGGAATGAAAATTTTGATATTCGTATAACTTATAGATTACTTAAAGCCTTATAAATATACTTCAAATATTTTCTCTTTTCAAAATGCTTTTCAAAAATACTAACTTCTTTCTTTTTCTTTTTGGATTTTGTGGGTGCAATCCACTGAAAACCCTCACGAGACAAAACTCGTCCTCTAGGGGTAACCTAGAGGTTTAACGGCTTGTTGTACATGCTCAGTGCAATCGAGTGACCTGCGAAAGTGGTCTAATAATTGATTAGAGTTAGTCTGATGTTTTGCTCGAGGGCGAGCAAAAAATAAGTGTGGGGGTATGATTAGTCACATATATTGCATTTCATTGTCACCTTACCATGCTTTTTAGCTAATAAATCCTGTTAATAAGTTTTCTTTTTCTTTGCTAAATGTAGGCCCAAGTGCTTAAAGAAAGAAAAGAGAAACAAGCCCAAAAGCCCACAAAATTCTAAATTAATTCAGAATAAATTCGAAATGAAGAAATCAGGGCTAAATCTTGGCATATCAAGAGGTTGAGAAGAATCCTCCTTGAATCGAGCGATTGAAGCCACACAATCAAAGGCTGTTTCGTCAACGTTTGGAGCAGAAAAAAGAAAACCAGCAGAAGATACGGGCCAAACACCAAACCAGAGATCTCCCCCTTTTGGTGTGGCCACCTGGCCACACCAGGGCCGCAGAAACGCGGCCCAAGCTGCATTTTCGCGGCTTGTTGGAGTTTGTTGGGGAGCGTTTGCTCCCCCAATCTTCCCGGGATCCTCCTCGTTTGGTTTTTGGCTATAAATATGGGTTTCAGCAAAGAAAAATAGAGCGAAGACTAGGATTAAGTTTTGTGTTTATTTTCTTAGGATTTAGGCTCTTGTTAGCTAGCACAAAAGTTGTAATCTTGTTATTTACTTTGTAGTCCAGTATCAAAACTTGTGAGAGAGAGGAATTGAGTGCTTGTACTTGAAGATTGAAGTGACGTCAATACAAAAGTCGAGCCAAGTTTTCTTCCACTTGCAGTACGGTATGGTTTGCATTATTTCTATGCTTTCTTCTTCATTGTTTTCTATGAGTAACTAAACGATTTTCTGGGCTAGCTATCATAACTCTCTCTAGTTCTTCTTCTCTTCTGTTTTTAAAAGAAAAAGACCCAATGAATCATATGCATGCCTCACTTAAAAGCCTTTCTTTTTTAAAGTGTTCTTGAAGGCACATGAGGATGGGTTTGGATTGTTGAACTGTCACTTCTTTCATGAAAATCTTTTGAATTGTTTTTACTTCATTCTTACTTCTTCACGCTTGATGATTTAATATTCAAATTCTAACGATTTCTCGAAGAAAAGACTACACTCTTCCAACCATCTTATGTGCTTTGCTTAAAGCTTTCTAAAAATTAACTTTAAGTTTTGCAAATGATCACTTTGAGGCGCTTGATATTTTAATGAAAGAATGAACAATTGAGTAGTGAGATAGTGAGCCCAGATTTGCTTTCTTATTATAAAACAACAAAACAACTCTCAAGCTTTCTAAATCACCTTCTCCAAAACCTTTCCTAAAAGTTGCAATTTCTCTTTTGATCATCTCTTTCTTTCCAGTCTCTTTTCCATAAAAACAAAACAAACACAATTCTTTGTTTTTAAGCAATTCACCGAAACGCTTCCATCGCATTCCTCCTCGTGGACACGACCCGTTAGCCACAAGCTACACGGTAAACTCTTAAACTCTTTGATTGTTCCTTTTATTAACAATCAACGCCCTTGGCGCTGAAGCTGCATAAGCAACGCTATCAGCACTTAGGAACAATCCCTTAGCTCCGCCACAAGGCATGAGCTTAGCGCTTGACGAACCGGAGGGCGGAGCACGCTGTGGTGCTTTATCCGCTGTGCTGCTGTGAAGGCGATTAGCCTTAGATAGTGCTTCGGTTCTAACCTCGCGGCTAAAAGCTTTGGAAACGCCCTTGGGCGCTGAAGCTGCATAAGCAACGCTATCAGCATTTAGGAACAATCCCTTAACTCCGCTGCGAAGAGCGAACGAAGCATGTTGTTGTGCTTTGACTTAGGCTTCGCGGCTATGGACGCCGCGCGTATGCTGTGGTACAGTAGCTTCGCTCGTGAGAACGAGGCTGGAGCGAGGCGCTACTGATCTTGAATTGGGCGAAGGTACTGTCGCCCTTGTATCTTCACGGCTAGCAGCATTGTTGGAGCAGGCAGGCATCTTGCCTTTTTCTTCGCGCGAGAGACGCACTTCTGACGTAGCTACGCCTGAGGCTTTGCCCAGAGCCTTCTATTTTGGCCTCCACATCTGCTTTGATAAGGGAGACTTAGGTTCGCAAGGAACCTGACTAGCCACACGCTAGGCTGAGGGGTGTTGGCAGAATTCTGCTCCTGATTTCTATTCTGAAACCTTGGTCATGGAGACTTTCTATGCTTCCGTGCATGAAGCATTAGACCACCCCCAGAGAGGACTTCTTTAAATTTTTCCTGGTCGAAGTGGACAACCAGGTTCTCTAAAGTGTTGGACTTGGACTATGGGCGTGCTTCCTTGTTGCGCCAGAGAACCGCAGTAGGCTCACAGAGAGCCTTATCTGTCTCCGCAGAGACTTGCCTTGAATATTTAGCCAGAGAGGCTCTGGCTGCACTGACTTTCCCGAATTCAAAGATAGACCTGAAGGTCTGTTCGTCGCATTGCGACACTTGATTCTTAGCAGAGGAGAATTCAATCCCCAGCGGAGTCGCCATCTTGTTTTCTATTGATTTGCAAAGGGGGAAAACTTACAAAAAAAAGAAGTTGAGGAGCTAAATTACAAGTAATACAGAAGATTACAAGTAGATCTCCTCAGAGATTCTGGAGAAGTGTGCCGATAGGATTCTGGTCAGCGCGTGACCACTTTGTCCCTTTGACGATGCGAGCGATGAGATTCCCTTCTCGCCTGGTTCAAGGAATCGGAGAACAGAAGGTTGGTAGAACTCTCTTGTTACTTCTCAAAACCGCCTTCACTTAGGAATTCCTTCTCGCCTGGTTTCGGAGATTCCTTGAGAAGAAAGGAGGTATTAGGGTATCAGCACCCTGATTAGAGAAGCAGCTCTCTAAAAGTCTCTGAATTCAAGAGAATAGATCTCTGTTTGTATGCACGGTGCGTCCTCTCGAGAAGTCTGCCGTCTCTTCCCGTGAAGTCGTCCAGAAGAAGTCTTTGCGTGCGCAGGAGGTCTTCGTGCGCAGAGGTTCCGTGCCGTCTCTCTTGAGATCCCTCTCCTTGTGCCCCTGGGGGACTATTTATAGGGAGAGTAAGGGTATAATTGTCCCTTGAAAATATAGAAACAGATTGAATTAAATCTGTTTAAATCTGGAAAGTAGCCTCGCCGCGAGGCTAGGATCAGCTTCTGCGAAGCTAGAAGTAGCAGGTCTGTTGATCCTCTTGATCTGTTTTGATTCTTTCCATATAGTTGGAAGATCTCCCCTGATCCTCTTGCTCGTTTTAGGAGAGTCAAGAGATTATGGCAATCAACTGCCAAATTTAATCTCAGATTTGATCCTGATTAGATTTGATCTTGATCCGATTAGATTTGATCTCATCTAGAGATTTAATTGGTCAAAGGTTGACCATAGCAGACCCGCAGCCGCGCTGCCCGCATCGAGCTCGCAGCGGAGCTGAAATGAACATCTGGCAAAGTCAGAAAATAGCTCTTCAGCGGAGCAAGATATCGTCTGTGGCGAAGCTACTGAACATCCTTCTGCGCGGTCGTGTGTGGCTTCAAGCGAAGTTAACTCTCTCTGCGGAATTAACTGAGTACTTCCGGCGAAGCTATAAGTTAGTTCCCTGGCGGAACTTTGAACGGCTTCAAAGCGGAGTTGGATGATCTTAGCCTCTAAAGCGAGGCTGTCTCTTTGGGCTCATGTGATGCTAAGTACTAGCATCTTAGACCTGCTGAGGTCTGTTTAGAGACAATCTGGGCTTACTGTCTGATCAGTAGAGTCCAAGTTGCTTCCTTGTCCTTCGGAGATGGGTGAAAACTGGTCGTCAGCTTATCTGTTGCTTGTCTTTTGTAAATGTCAACAAGTACAGAACTGGTCGTCAGCTTGTCTATCGCTTGTCTTTTGTAAATGTCAACAAGTTTAGACATTGTTCGGACCAATCAGCCTATCTTTCACTTGTCTTTTGTAAATGTCAACAAGTTTAGACATTGTTCAGGCCAGTCAGAATCTTATCTTTTTTAGAGTGTCAACAAAAGGCTAGAGAAGAAATGGCGCCTCAAAAAAAGTCTATTGCTTTCAAGTCTACCTCCACCACCTCCAAAAATGAAGAAGATGAAGAAGAAGATGAAGAGATATCTCTTATTGTGAGAAATGTAAAAAGAATGTACCACAAGAAAAAGTTCAACCATAGAAGGCAATTGGAAGGGAAGGAGGAGAAGAAAATCACATGCTACAACTGTCATAAACATGGACAAATCATAGATGAATGTCCAGATTTCAAGAACAAGATATCTTCCTCCATGAAGTAAAAGAAGTCGTTTGTAAAGAAGGCATTCAAAGCCACCTGGGATTCAAAAAGTGAATCCGAAGATAAAGTTGACACAGCTAACATGTGTTTCATGACAAACACACCTAAGGTAACTTCCGAACCATCTTATGATGATATTTAAATAAGCAAAGAAGAGTTATTACAAGCTTTCATTGAACTTTTAGAAAATTATGATTCTAAGAAGAAAGATTGTTTAAAATTGAAAAAGGAAAATGAAATACTTAACAACCAAATTGCTATTCTTACAAAAGAAAAAGATGAATTATCTTCCACTATTATTTCAACACAAAGAGATTTTGATGCTTACAAGGTTTCATGTAAAGTTAAGTTTCAAAATTGATGAAAATGAAATTTCTTCCTTAAAAACTAAAATCAACAATTTGGGAAATGTTTTAAAGGAATGTGAGTTAAAAAAGCTAAATTAGAAGACATGTTTTCAAAGAAAAATGCTTCAAAGAAATACATTCATACTACACATGCTCACACACACACCAAGTATGTTCATACACCAAATGTTCACCATGCTTATAAATCACATGTCTACCATGCTCATAAATCACATGTTTACCATGCTCATAAATCACATGTTCATCATGCACATCATGCTTTCAAGTATAGGAGATTTTATAAATGTAATTATTGTGGCCGAAATGATCATCTAGCTAAATATTGTTATGATCGTATAAATGGTACTAATAATCATGTTTGGTTTAGGAAAGGTGCTAGCCCCATGGACCCAATAAGATATGGGTACCAAAATTCACCTCTATTATATTTGATATAGGTGTGGGCTCTCACTTAACGTGAGAGTAATGGTACCTTGATGGTGGATGCATTTGAGCTTAATGGACACTACATTGGATGCATCACTTTCAAGGATGTTTGGTGGGAGGACCACCATAGGTTGGAGTCCTAGAGATGAGTCATATTGGTTTTGGTAACTATCTCTAACTCCCATTTTGATTACATGCTTTCATATAAATATTTTTAGCATATTTTGGTTTAAATGTTCATTATGATTGATCATGTTTAGATTTATGTTTATGGTTTTGTACATGTTTTATGATAATGTATTGTCTTCATGTATATATTACTGTTGTCTAAACTAATAGATATACATATACATCCTTAAGCCACTTGCCTTCATGCAATATACTTTTGTGGACTCATTTATGTTTGGATATGTATGTATACTCTAGTTTATACAAAACATACATATGTCTTGAAGTTTGATTTGGATTGATGAAAATTAAAACTTTTATGTGTTTCATGTTTGTAAAGGAATTTCATATTAGCTTCAATGCCTATTTCCATGATTATGTTTTTCACATGACTCTTTTACACTCTATGTTTGTGTTTACTCATGATTTTTGTTTCATAAACATATATGTGCTTTATAGACTTTGAGTGTAAATTATTGTGTGACTTTCATGTTTTCATGGGATATATGATTCGGTTTCATGTCTTGAAGGATTTCATACTAGTTTTTAAAACTATCTTCGTATTCTTCAAATGATAGTGATTTTCATCTATGCTAAAATATTTTCAACTATTTTTGAAAACCCCTACCTTCAAAGGGTGGTGGATGGGTGACCATGCCTTGTATACCCTTCTTGAATATCTTTTAAACTTGTGCATGATAAGGGTGGTAGGTATGAATTATACACTTGATCTTCATTATATTTCTATTGGTATCAAAATTGATATTTCATATGTTTGTATACTCATGTGTGGTTTCTATATATTTATGCCTCATATTTCAATTGTTATATTCATACATACATATATATGATTTGATTGTGCTTATTTCACATGGCTTTACATTTTTTTTGAAAAAGCACAAATTATGTTTGCTAAGCTTGATTTAGTTTATCATGTCAATTATTTTTAATTAGTATCTATTACAAGCTTATGCATTATTTCTTTTAGTATTTCATAAAGGGAGAGAAAATTCTTGTTTTTAAATCAGTTTTATATAAAATTGGTATAGCTTGTATTTTCAATTTGTATTAGTTTTATTTTTAAATTGGTATCTTACTCCCACCATTTATGATGTAAAATACTTTGGTTTGATATATGCTAACATTTTCAATATTAGTATCAATGATCTTAAATTGGTATTATTTTCTATTTGGCATCCTTATTGCAAAATCATTTTAGTGTTTATCCAAAATTTTGATTTTTACCTTCAATTGGTATCAATATTTTTTTAATTGGTATTAATATTTTTATGAAATTTTTTTAATTGGTATCAATAATTTTCAATTGGTATCAATATATTTATCAAAATTTTTAAATTGGGATAAAAAACTTAAGTTTTGGTCTTTAAGATTTGATGATATGACAATTGATTTTTTTTTTTAACCCCTTTGTTGATGAATTGACAAAAAGGGGAAGAGATATTGAGTTTATGTATGCATATATGCATGTTTATATCTTGTGTATGCATATATTGTTTATTGGTTGTTTCCTAACCCTTTTGATGTATGACAAAAAAGGGAAGAAGTATTTATGGTTTCATATTTTGGTTTCATGTGTTGTACATATTTATCTCATATATGTTTTTTATATGTTCATGTTTCATGTTTTATACTTGATAGTAGAACATCATTTGAGGGGGAGTTTTTACCTCCTTCCTTTATTTTGTTTTACAGCTAATATGTTTTGTCATCATCAAAAAGGGGGAAATTGTTGGCCCAAAGGTTACAATCCCCGGGTTATGTGTTTTAATGATAACAAATCATATAAAAGCTATCTGGTACTAATATAAGTTTAAGAATGAATTTCAGGTTGATACAGGTATTGATAGCTCAAGAGTTCTCAAGCATGTGATATTAGGGTTTAGCTCAAATGTTGCTCAACATCAACTATCAGAGACTCCTGCTTGTAGACTCATATAGTTTGTTTTGTTAAAGAATAGTATATACATTTGAAGCTCAAATACACACACACAAATTCAATACGTTTGGTTTTGGTTTAACCGGTTTTAGATTTCAAGTACATATATCAGATTTTGGATTTGAACCAGTTTTAGTTCTGCTGATCTGCTTGACACCCTTTTACATTTCTTATCATAACTTTAATTCTTATATTCAAATAACATGATTTAACTCGAATTTCAAAGATAACTTTCAGATCTAAATTTCTTTAGATCTTATTTAATAATCATTTTCAGATTCAAATGTTAAGGATGTCAAATATTTAGTTGACATCTATTCTTATTCTGAAAATAGTTTACAGTTTCTGATTTGACACCTGTCAGTGTTTTATTGATAACTTTCTAATCCGAAATGATATTGAGTTGATTCTAGTTGCATTAAAAAGAATACTTAAAGTTTTACAAATTATTTCTATATACCTATTTCTGAATTCGGACGTTTGCAGCCTGAAAACTATGTTCAAAATTGACTAACAGTCTGCCAAATTGGCAGAATGGCTAATTCTCTGGAAGCTGATTTTTAACATATTTTTAAAACGTGTTTTGTTGAATTTTAAGAGTCAATTTATTTCTTTTAAATTTGGATAAACTATTCTAAGTTTGCTCTTCCTAAAACCTATATAAAAGGGTCATTAGGGTTGAGTTCATTACAACAACAACAATTCCATTGAAAATCAAAGTTTTGGGTTTCAAGAGAAAAAGTTTTCAAATTTCAGTTTTGTGCTTTTATTTTCAAAAATCTTCTTCAAGTTTTGGTTCTTATAATCTCTCTTCTATTTTTAAATTTTACTTACAAACCTTGAGCTTCAATCTTATATATTATTCTCTAGGGTTTTGTAAAGAAGTGTTTTCAAGAGAGAGTTTGTGGTTTTTTGATCACCCAGTACTTATTGTATTGTTGCTACGCTGCCTCTGGACTAGAGGAGTGTGATTGAGGAGTTGGGTACTCCCTAGTGATTGTAATCCTTTGCGGAAATTCTAGTGGATCAAAAATCCTTCTGGGTGAAGGCGGGGACGTAGAGCTGGGTGCTCGAACCTCGAAATAAATCTCTCTGTTTGCGATTGATTTACTTGTATCTTTTACTTTCTATTCATTCATTCTTATATTGTCGATCTATACTCTTACAATAAGATTGCATTGCGCACCTCAAACTCTTATCTAGAGGAATCACGAGGAAGAAGTTCAGAGCCCTTCACGGGCTATACGGTTTCTAATCTTGCTTTGAGTGATCGTTGCATCATCTCATTCTTATTTTGTGCATTATTTGTATATTGATTAGCATTACACATATTTACCCCCCTCTAGGTGTGATTTCAAGCCATAGGATTGATCTCTAAGATATAAAACCTAAAAAAGGAGTACCAATGCTCTAATACCAATTGTTGAGCCCTAGAGGGGGTGAATATGGTCAAGGGTAATTTAAAATTTCACATACAGAATATATAACAACACTGTAAAAATAGTCAGACTGGTAGGATAGTTCAGTCGGGTGGTAGAAATAACAAAGAATAGAAATAAGTAATATAAGTATACACAACAGATAAGCAACAATAAAAAACATCAAAGAGAACTCAATAAGTTTAGGGTGGTTCGGAAAACTCCATACATCCATCACCTAGAGGTCTCCATTTTAGGATTTCCAAATTTACTATAAAACTTCTTCCCGAAGCAAAGATTACAACCACCAAGACTCTACCTTGAGTTTGGATTTTATAGCCACTAAGATACTATCCGATCTTGGATTTCACACTACCTCTTCCTTGAGGCACAATAACTAAGATCACAATAAAATTTGTTCTCTAACAATAATGAGAAATAAAACTAAGCACAATGAACAAGATAAAATAAATGTTACAAATGGAGACAATATGTAATCAAATAGTCCTAATTATTATCAACAGTAAATTGACATGTTCATGTATCAACTCAATAATCAAGAAAGTATATGGAAATAAGAAAATAGTAGAATCAAGATTCTCTAATAAATATAGAATGAAATGAAGCTCAGAAAAACTCTTGAATTAAATGCTTAAAGCTTCTTTGAGATGAGATTTGTTGAAGAGAATTGAATATAAGTGATTGGCTTTAACAACTCTTTCTACAAAGTAAAAGATCTGAAAGTTAAGGCTCTTGACAAAGAACAGTTTTTCTCACTGTAAAAATTCTTTTTGAAACTTCATTTTTTTTTGTAGTGAATGCTCAACAGAGCTTCTATGCAAACCAATAAAGGAGAAGAGATTGGTCCGTTAAATAAAGGATTACAAATCTTCTCGTTGGAGCATTTAATGCTTCTGATCAGAGATTATGTGGCTGGCTAAAATCTGAACATTAAATGCACCAGCAGCATGTTGTAAGGAAAGGGAAAGATTGGCCTGAGGTAGAGAGAGAGAGAGAGAGAGATTTCTCTCTAAAATATTTATCTAACAACCTCTCCTTCAGCTGTAGATAAGTGACAACAAAAAAGGTACTGCAACAGATGACAACATAAAGGAAGGAGTGAGACGGTTTGTTACTTTTGGGAAATGACTACAGTTGCAACTTGTATAAGGTTACAAATCCACTTGTGAATATATAAAGCTTAAAGTATGGTGGACAGAAGAAAGATATTTCCCATGTGGTACTAGATAGAAGTGTCCATAGGATATACTTGGTGACCAAAATATGGACAGAAGCAAGCAAAATAGAAAATATGTCAAACAGACAATATTTTCTGATGATAGTTTCTAGACAGAGGTGATAGAATGGGAAACAAGGTGGTAGGATTATATAAGGGTGGTAGAATGGGAATCCTACTACAAAAATATACCAGTAGAATTAGGATTGTGAAAACCCATTTATGCCAATAAATGAAGATAATAAAGATTACTTATTTGATTACTTACATTATTTCTATTTTGTCTTAAATTTGTAGTTCAAATGATTTATAGCTCCTTCTTGCTCTTGCATACCTTGATGTAACTTGTAATAGCTTGATCTTGTAAAGCATGATGTAATTTGCTCCAGTAGCTCTTTGTAAGCTTGATAAAGAAATTTGTGGAGCTTTACATAATTCCTTCCATCCTCTATATTTATATAGCATTGGTTGCTCAAATTCATCCATCCTCCAATTATAGTCTTATCCTGAAATAAGACAACATTACTAATCCAACTTATTAGTAGCTTAAGTTATAAGTTAATTACATCATCAAAATCATAAGAGTTACAAAGTTGATATAAGATTTGAGGTTGTCTTCTGGCCTCATTTTGATGGAGAGGAGATGGTGCCTGCTCCTCTTGGCTTCTTGACAAGTAGCATATTGCGCGAAGAAGGCCTCGATGATCTCCGAAAGTTATAGGAAGAACAGGGTGGTAGGGAGCAGAACTACTCTGATTCTGCACCTCTAAAACTAGAGGAGAATGTAAGGCACATTACAGGGTCGTTCCGAGAGTAGATCATCATCTTCTCTTGAAAGTGGCAAATGTGCTAGACCAGACGCTCGCTCTGGTGTAACTATCGAAGGTGGGAGTCGAGAACTTCTTCGAAAGCTTACACTCTTGGATGTCCTTGGAAAGCGGGGAGTCATGGAGGCAGGTAGTCGGAACAAAGTACTGGGGAAGCTTGGCCTCCACCTTCCGCTGTAATACCCATATTTTGTAATACATGATTTAATAATAACAGTAGTATTTTAATACGCATATATATATTTATATTATGGAATTAATTATTATTTAGTGAGAGTTATTATTTTAATTGTTACGAAATCACTAATATCATTATTAATTATTTTAAATTGTTATTAGTATGTAAATGTTATTGATTATTATTATTGTTGTTGTTATTACTTCTATTATTATTTTTATTATTTCTTTCCTCTTCATATAAACCTAGCCCAAGCCCGTATACTTCAATTTTCTTCTCATTCTGTTTTGCCCAGCCATGAGCCCAGCCCATTCAATAAGCCCAACTAGCAAGCCTATTCTCTGTTTCTTTATTATTCTCATTTTGAAACTAACCCTGAAGCTCACAACCCGAAACCCAAAACTCACATCACTCTCTTTATAAACTCTCATTAATACTAATTCTAACCCTAATCTAATCTTCTTCACTTAGCCGTCACCTACACCCTCTACATCCCCACCTCTCCTTCTTCCCCTCTTAATCCCGTAGCCACTGTGAACAACCATCTCCTCTCCATCATGCATGCACCACCCATCACCCATCACTCAACTCTGTCGCATCTCTCTGCGTGAGCCAGCACTCGAGATTCCTCAACCTCAGAGCACCCCCGCGCCATTCGCCAACAGCCTCTCTTGCAAGCCTTCACCACCATTTGTTGGAAAGAGAGAATATTGCCAAGAAAGTTAACATGGATAGCCGAGGTCGTCGAGGTGATCGCCAAGGAAGTCGACGACGAAAAGGCGAAGGAAACAGCAGCAGAAAATAGCAGCAGCAGCAGAACAGGTTGGCCAGTCGACCGGCCCGGTCGATCGCTCGCAGCATCTGGAACTCGGTCGACCAGCGCGGTCGACCGGCGTGCACAACGTGCACAAGGAAATAGATCGGTCGACCGCTCGGTCGACCGACTGAAGTGACTCAACTCTCTGTTGGGCACCCGGTCGACCGCCCGGTCGACCGGTGGAAGGGTCGGTCGACCGACAGTCGGGTACGGGTATTTTTCTACTGATTCAGAAATCAGTGTATTTAAGGGCTGTTGTTGGTTTCTAGGGTTAGTATCCTTGACAAGGAAGAGTAGCACCTCTCTTGCATTCAAAGAGGCTGCTAGCCATAGTAAACTTCTTCCAAAGCAATTAAATCTCTCTCTGATTGCCCCGAGGACGTAGGCGTTAAGGCCGAACCTCGTTAATTGATTGTTTGCGTGTGCTTTCTTCTGGTGATTGTTTTTGTGCTGTTTGGGATTGTTCTTCGTGCTTGGGAGATTAAGGGAGGGATCCTCTATCAAGGTTGTTGTTGTCGCCGTCGTGGGGCACAACAAGTGGTATCAGAGCTTCCAGGTTTCGCTTGAGATTTCTGAAGATTTGGGGGCTCGAATCTGATCCGATGGACATCGTGTGTCGATCTTAGATCAAAGGTATTGGTGTTCGTGGGATCGTGTGTCGATCTCAGGAGGACGCAAGGAGGGCTCGTAGAATCTATGGTGGAGTAGATCCGG
This sequence comes from Agave tequilana, assembly GCA_038442645.1. NCBI lineage: Eukaryota > Viridiplantae > Streptophyta > Magnoliopsida > Asparagales > Asparagaceae > Agave > Agave tequilana. The sequence continues at coordinate 60,706 of JAVJIF010002801.1, forward strand.
AGAGAAACTCGATCTAGGGTTTCAAGGGAAAGATAAAAATCAAATTTTTATCTTAGTAGAGATCTATTTCCAGTTGATTGTTCTTCCGCATAGATAGAGGATCAATAAATCTCAATGGCAGAAGAAATTTCTTCGGTGAAGACAATGAATTCTCACCTGAGGATTGAAGTTGTCAAGTTCAACGGTACAAATAACTTCGGGATGTGGAGATGTGAGATTATGGATGCGCTGAATGCATCGAACCTCGAAGATACTCTCCTATTGGAGAAGAAGAAGAGCACGACCACTGATGAAGAGTGGGCAAAGATGAACAGGTCGGCATGTGGATTAATACGTTCATGTTTGTCGCAAGACATAAAATACCTTGCGCAACATGAGACGTCGGCGAAGAAACTATGGGAAACCCTTGCGAAGAAATACCTGACTAAGAGTGTTGAGTCCAGGTTGCAGCTTAAGAGTAAGCTGTACAGTTTTCAAATGAAGAAGGGGAGCACAGTGAATGAGCACATCAACCGATATACGAAGCTTCTTACAGACTTGGTAAACGTGGATGTTATGATAGATGAGGAAGATAAGGCGATCATCTTTCTGAACTCACTCCCGGCGGAGGAGTATGAGACATTCACTCTGACCTTCATCAATGGAAGGCAGACCTTGGATTATGATGAGGTACCGTCTGCACTGACTAGTTATGAGACGAGGAAGAAGGAGAGACATCCTTCTATGTCAAGCTCATCGACGGAGGCACTGGAAGTAAGAGGCAGAAGTTCATCGCGGAAGGGCAAGGAGGTTAGAGGAAGATCTAAGTCCAGGCCGGGTTTCAGAAATCTGAAAAGGAATCAGTGTGCCTTGTGCAAGGAACTAGGACACTGGAAAGCAGAATGCCCGAAGGCCAAAGGTAAGAAGGTGGAATCAAAGACCGAGGCGAATCTCGCACAGACGGATGGATCGGATGATGACTCATCGGTGTTCTCTCTCTCGGTTACTACACCTACTGTTTGTAACTCAGATAGTGCTGAGTGGATCTTGGATAGCGGAGCCACCTATCATGTGTGCCCGAACAGGGCCTGATTTTCTAGCTTTGAGAAACTGGATGGATGTTACACGGTCATGGGGGATGACCATCTGTGTAATATAGAAGGGATGGGTACAGTCCGCATCAGGATGGATGATGGGATAGTTCGAGAGTTGAAGGAGGTGAGGTATGTACCTCAGCTCAAAAGGAATATTATCTCAGTTGGTACTTTGGAAGCATCGGGCATGGTGATATTTGTTCGAGATGGCGATCTCAGGATGATAAAGGGCTCGATGGTGGTGATGAAGGGTGTCCGCCAAGGCAACCTCTAGTACTTGAAGGGTAGTACGATTACAAATCAGGTGGAGACTTCAAGTTCCTCAGATGATGGTGGCCCGGAGGTCTGGCAGGGAAAGGTCGGACAGGAAGAAGAAGAATCTTTGCGTGCCCCTGCAAAGAAGGAAAGGAAAGGTGCTGCTACCTGCGAGTTGGAAGGTGGACATAGCGTTCTGGACAAGAAGAAGGTGAGATTCAGCACCAGTACTCACCACAATGAAGGTCTTCTTGATTGTGTTCACATGAGCGTATGGGGACCTGCTAAGACGGCATCGCTTGGAGGTCACAGGTATTTTGTCTCATTTATTGATGGTTCATCTAGGCAGGTTTGGATATATCCCATGAGACAAAGGGTTGAAGTCCTAGATGTGTTGGTGAAGTGGAGAGGAAGAATGGAGTGGCAGATAGGTAGGAAGATAAAGGAGCTTCATATTGGTAATGTTGGAAAGGACATGTACCAGTTCCTACGATTTGGCCAGAACACAGGTATTACAACTCACTTCATAACAGGTACAGCTGGGTTGGCTAAAGATGTAGTCCGTTTCTTACTGGAGGAGGTTCAGAGGTTGTTGTCTAATGCAGGATTAGACAGGTCATTTTGGGCTGAGGCGACTGAGTATGCTAGCCATCTCATGAACAGATCGACTGCGCTAGGAGGTAAAGCTCCATTGGATATTGTTGGTCCCGATATGATGCCAATTGTTGGACTTTCTCTGTTGGCACTAATGGATCTAAAATACGAAGTCAACACAAATACTAAACAAAGAAGGATTAAAGTTAATCAAATAAATAAACTTGCAATAAAGGAAATCAAATCTCAGAAAAGTTTAGACAAACGCAAACACGAGAGATTTATCCTGGTTCGGTCCTCGTGACCTACATCCAGTCCCCAAGCCACCCGCTTGAGATTTTCCTTTATCCTTGATTTTGTACACCCAAAATCACAACCATGCACACCACTTGACAAATCCCCTTTGCCAAATATGTACACCTTCTCTCTACACCAAGAGAACAAACTCCACCTTGTACAACTGCTTCTACACCAAGAAGACACCCGTGTACAATGATTGCTTTGAGTATTACAACACTTTCCTATAAGCCTTGGTATTGTGTATGAACATGGACAAGGTCTAGTATAGGAGAAAAAACTTCAGAGAACTTCACTAGAGAATCAGAATTTGGTGAAGAACTGAAGTGGGAACAGTTTTCAGGATTGACAGAATTTTTGATCTTAGAAAACTGAAGATTAGGATTGGTATTTGGCCTTTAGATTTACCACCATATTTATAGCTGTACTCTAGGGTAAGTTAGGATAGTTACAGGTGCAATTCAAAAGATTAGAACGTTGGAAAACGTTGCACAAAAGACCAGATAACAGAAACCGTCCAACAGTCAGAAACTACCTATAGTCGACTTGCCATTTGAGTTAGTCGACTAATCTAGGCAAATTTCCAAAGGTTAGTCGACTAGGTTTGGGTATAAGTCGACTAGGTCATGAAAAGTTCGAGTGACAGGTTTTTGGATAACTGAATCAAGTCGACTGCAACTACTTTATAAGTCGACTGGATCAGCTATTAGTCGACTAGGGAAATAGGGTTAGTCGACTACAAGGTCTATTAGTTGACCAGGTTGTCTGTCAAGTCGACTAATGGACAAACAGAGAGTTGGGTCTAAATTGAGACACAGGATTTGTCGAGTAGGAGTTGGGTCAAGTTGACTACACAAGTGATTAGTCGACTATAAGAGACTATAAGTCGACTAGAAGTGTATGATATGTGTGTGTGCATCAAGGCTTTTGACATGCTATTTTACAATTACAAAACACATCATATCAACTCTCTTTGGGAAGTCTTGATCATAAAGAACTCTTGATTCGTCGTGTGTTAGCGCTCCAAATGAAATGCTTCACAAATGTCTTCATCGAAACATGTTCCAACATTCTCCCCCTTTTTGATGATGACACGTTGTGTGCATAAATGCTTCCGCTGCAGAAAATAGGTTATATTTTCCTCCCCCTGCAGAAAATGGGTTATACCAAATATAGAAATACTTTGTTCTCCCCCTGAAACAAATATATCATAAGATGTATATATATATATATATATATATATATATATATATATATATATATATATATATATATATATATATATATATATATATATATATATATATGTTCTCATCAATTTTCTTATATGGTACCTGCAAGATAAACGTTAGATGGTACCAATCATAAAAGAACACATTTAACCTTTAGGAGTCCAAATCCATTTAGAATTTGGTTTCCACCTATTAGTATACACATATATCATGAATGTATGATGCAATATAGGTATTTTTATCATGATTACTTAAATTCTTAGGAATCCATATAAACTTATTTTTCTTAGACTTTCTTTTTACAAAAGAACTATATGAATTACTACAATATGAAGAATTTTCAATATATCCAATACCATAATTATTATGTGACAACTTTTGAAAAGATAATAAATCATTCAACTTTTCTTTTCCTTGATTGAACTTAGTCACATTTTGCAAAATATCTTCATATTTCTTTTTGAAAACTGAAATATCTTTATCTAAAATAGAAATCCTTTTATTCAAAGACTCAGTTTCCTTTTTAAGAAAAATGTTCTCTTTTATAAACTTCTCATTATCATTTTTCAAAGATGATATGACTTTTTCAAACTCATCTTGTTGAGAATTTATAGAAGATACTTGTAAACTATGACATGAATTTTCATTTAAAAGTTTTTCATTTTCTTTTGATAAAACTTTATTTTTCAGTTTCATGTTTTAGATCATTAAACAATTCATGAAATGCATCAGAAAGTTTAGTAAATGATACCTCATCATCTTCTATGGCCATGTAACATAGGTTGACACATTCAGTGGATTCTTCTTCGTCAGAAGATGAAGAATCACTGTTCTCCCATGAGGCTTCATAGTTTTTCTTCTTTCTGAACTTTTTGCTCTTGATTTTACCTTTATTTTTGAGCAATGGGCAATCCATCTTCATATGACCTGGTTTATTGCAATTAAAGCATTTGAATTTACCTTGCTTTAGAAATCTCCTGAATTTCTTTGAAAGCATTGTCATCTCCTCTTCATCGTCATTTGAATCGTCCGTGTCGGAGGATGCATGGAAGGCAAGTTCTTTCTTCTTTGAATGGTGTTGTCGTTCCTCCTTCTTTCTTTCGTCCAATTGCACTTCATATGCCATTAGATTACCGATTAGGTTTTCTAACGACAAAGTTGAGAGATCATTGGCTTCTTCAATTACGGTTGTCTTCTTCTCCCATTCTGGTGTGAGTGCACGAAGGATCTTACGAACTCTTTCAACTTGGGTGTAGTCCTTTCCAAGGGATGCTAATGAATTGGTAATGTCGGTGAATCTTGTAACCATTTCGGATATGGTTTCATTCTCCTCCATTTTGAATAATTCAAACATGTGGACAAGAACATATTTTAGACTCTTTAACTTTACTTGTGCCTTCGTGTGTTACCTGAAGAGTATACCATATTTGATGTGCAGAAGTGGCTGTTGACACACGGCTGAACTCTTCTTTGGTTAGGGCACAGAATAGGGCATTCATCGCTTTGGCGTCAAGGTTCGCATTCTTCTTTTGATCGTCACTCCAAGCGCTGTAGTTGGTTGTTGACTTGGTGTACGATGCTTCTACGATGTTCCAAAGTTCGTAGTTCAGCTATTGCAAGTAGATCTTCATTCTACACTTCCAATAGTTATAGTTGGATCCGTCAAATAGCTGTGGACATTGTGTAGAATGTCCTTCTTTGAATTGTGACGAAGGGAACTCCGTTGCCATCCTTGCTTGTTGTTGACTAGGTATGCAGGGCTTGTATGCCAGTTGAAGGGCTCTGATACCAAATGTGAGACCCGCTCTGATACCAAATGTTGTTCCCGATATGATGCCAATTGTTGTTGGCACTAATGGATCTAAAATACGAAGTCAACGAAGTCAACACAAATACTAAACAAAGAAGGATTAAAGTTAATCAAATAAATAAACTTGCAATAAAGGAAATCAAATCTCAGAAAAGTTTAGACAAACGCAAACACGAGAGATTTATCATGGTTCGGTCCTCGTGACCTACATCCAGTCCCCAAGCCACCCGCTTGAGATTTTCTTTTATCCTTGATTTTGTACACCCAAAATCACAACCATGCGCACCACTTGACAAATCCCCTTTGCCAAATGTGTACACCTTCTTGAAAATCACCTAGAGGGGGGGTGAATAGGTGATAAAGCTAATCAATGCACAATTTAAAGATATGATGCAACAATCGCCCAAAACAAGACTAAGAGCCGAATGCCCCGTGAAGGGTTCTGAACTCCTTCCTCCTGATTCCTCGTAAAAATGAGTTGGAGGTGCGCAATACAACCTTGTTGTATGGGACAATGATTGACAAGATGAATGACAACAAGTGAATATAGCAATGACAATAAGAAGCAAGCAACAATTGCAATGAAAGTAGAGCAAGAACAAGGAAAGTAAACCAAACGCAAACACAAAGATTTGTTATCGAGGTTCGAGCACCCAGCTCTACTTCCTCGCCTTCCCCAGAAGGATTCCAACCACTTCCACTATCACAAAGATGTCACAAATACACCGGAGTACCCAACTCCACAATCTCAAGTACAATATCTCTCTTGGTAGTCAAAAGACCACAAACTTCCTCTTTCAAAATTCTCTTCCCTTACAAAGGTCCTTAGAGAACAATGAGTAGGAATGAAGCTCTTGTGTGCAAAGAGAAAAGAAAATGAAATCAGAGAATTCTTGAAAACACTTTAGAAAATGAGAGAGAATTTCAGCACAAAAACCAAGAAACCAAGTCTTTTTGAAAGCCTTAAACTTGTGGAAATTTTGATAATTTTTCTGGTAACCAATCTCTCCCTAAACACCCCTATTTATAGGAGAGGGCTAGGGTTTAGATATAAAACTTTTTAAGGCTAATCAGACAGTATTAAAACCAAAACATGTCACTTAAACACACTTAAGTGAGAAAAGGACAAAAATAAATCTGCTCTGAAAACTAGCCGTTACTGTTCAAACGGCTAGTCCGGTCGACCGGCCCGGTCGACCGCTAGTACAAAGAAAACGACCGTTGCAGGCCACGGTCGACCGGCCCGGTCGACCCAAACAAACAGAGAGTAAAGACTTACAGTCAAGCTCGTCTCGGTCGACCGTGACGGTCGACCGTGAAACGTGCACACAGATACGTGCACTGCCAGAACCACGGTCGACCGCTCGGGTCGACCGAAAAAAACTGTCATGGCCACGGTCAACCCGGGCGGTCGACCGGCTCAGGCCAAAAATCAATTTTCAAACAGAATTTTGAGGAGAAAAATATTTTTATCAAAGATGTTTAAAATAGGAATAAGTATAAAATATAAATATAGATTTACAAGCAGAGGATTTTGTATCAAAATATTTTTGTATAATTTATATGAAATAAACTTAGAAATAGGATGTGCGCAAAAACGTGTGTCTTAGAGCTTCAAACCTATTCACTATTCTTTAACAAAAATCTAAACTAAAAATAAATCTAATTATGTCTCTTGAGCAATCTTGAGCCATGCAATGTCTTGCTAGAGCCTTCTCTTCTATGTTCCTTCCTTGATGTGCAAAAGCCTTCTTTGCTACATGAACCTAGAAATCCTTACAATAGCTAAGCAGTGGCCTCCAAATATGGTACAAACCTGAAACTTATCTTAACAAACTAATTAGTATCATATAGCTCCTATTTGGTTTGTTATCATCAAAACTCTAAATAAGTGGAGAGTGTAACCTTATGGGCCAACAATCTCCCCCTTTTTGATGATGACAAAACAAATAGGCTATAAGCAAAAATATATAGGAGGAGTAAGCTCTCCCTCAAATTATGCTATATTAAACAAGCAAAAATAATGTAATTTGTAATTTGCAAGTAAACATCTTGAAGCCAAAACCATGAAAATATAAAACACACATGAAAATATAAAACACATAAAACATCATGAAACTTCAAATTACAAGTATTAATGAAAACACATCAAAAACTAAAAATATATATGAACTCACATGGAACCAAAACCATATGAGCTCATAATTCTATCATAAAAACTCATTCTCCCCCTTTTTGTCATACATCAAAAAGGGTTATGAAAACATTTTTATTCAATAACACAAACATTAAGTTCGCCACAAATGAAGGAAAATCTAGCAAAATCAAGTGGCTTAGTGAAAATATCGGCTAGTTGCAAATCCGTAGAAACATAATCAATAACTATATCTCCTTTCTCAAAATGATCTCTAAGAAAGTGATATCTAATCTCAATGTGCTTGGTCTTACTATGTTGATTTGCATTCTTTGTCATATGTATAGTACTAGTATTATCACAAAATATTTTTATATGGTTATAATACAAATCATAATCAAGGAGAGTATGTTTCATCCAAAGGACTTATGCACAACAAGCCCCGCGGCAACATACTCCGCCTCGGCGGTTGATAGAGCTACGAAATTTTGTTTCCTAGAGGACCATGAAACAAGACAATTACTAAGAAATTGACATATCCCACTAGTACTCTTTCTATCTACTCTACAACCCGCATAGTCGGCATCCGAATAACTCGTCATTGAGAAATCTCCGGTTTTCGGATACCATAGACCCATTCCAATCGTTCCCTTAATATAACGAATAATGCGTTTTACCGCAATAAGATGGGACTCTTTGGGACACGATTGAAATCTAGCACAAAGACACACACTAAATATGATGTCCGGCCTACTTGCCGTCAAATATAAAAGACTACCTATCATGCTTCTATACAATTTAATATCAACATTTTTACCTTGGTCATCCTTATCAAGCTTGGTGGTAGTTGCCATGGGAGTGTTGCAAACCTTTGAGTCTTCAAGTCCAAACTTCTTTACGAGTTCCTTTGCGTATTTGGCTTGACATATGAAGTTCCCATCTTGCAATTGCTTGATTTGGAGTCCAAGAAAGAAATTAAGCTCACCCATTGAGGACATTTCAAACTCACATTGCATAACCTTTTCAAATTCCTTGCATAAAAGCTCATTAGTAGAACCAAAAATTATATCATCAATATAAATTTGCACAATTAAAATGTCATTATTAACATGCTTAGTGAATAGTGTTGTATCTACTTTGCCTTTAATAAAATCATTTGAAATGAGAAAACTAGAAAGCCTTTCATACCAAGCTCTTGGAGCTTGTTTCAATCCATACAAAGATTTATCAAGTTTAAAAACAAAATCGGGATGAACATGATCAACAAAACCAGGAGGTTGAGCAACATAAACTTCTTCATTTATAAAACCATTCAAAAATGCACTTTTCACATCCATTTGAAAAAGTTTAAAATTTTTGAAAGATGCAAAAGCTAGTGTCATCCGTATGGCTTCAAGCCGTGCTACGGGTGCAAAGGTCTCCTCAAAGTCAATTCTCTCAACTTGAGTGTAACCTTGGGCCACTAACCTAGCCTTATTCCTAATCACATTTCCGGACTCATCCATCTTGTTTCTAAAGATCCACTTAGTACCAATTATTGGTCTATCATGGGGCCTAGGAACAAGGTGCCAAACTTGGCTGCGCTCAAATTGATTGAGTTCCTCTTGCATGGCAAGCAACCAATATGAGTCCGCCTCGGCTTCGAGGATGCTTTTGGGTTCAAAATGAGAAATGAAAGCAAAGTTACCACATAGGTCATGGAGTTTGGAGCGAGTTGTAACTCCTTTAGATGCATCACCCAAGATGAGCTCCTTAGGATGATTTGTAGCGTATCTCCAAGCTTTAGGAAGCGGTTGTGAGCTTTCCTCTTTATCCTCTTGAACGTCACCAATTGATTCTTGCTTATCATCTTGAGCGGGTGAGTCCTTCAAGGATAGTCTCTCCATGTCTTCACCTAATGGTTCAATCTCTACAACATTCTCAACAAACACATTAGATTCTTCAAATTTAACATGCTTGGATTCTTCAATGGTAAGGGAAGATTTATTGAATACTCTATAAGCTTTACTAGTAGTAGAGTATCCAACAAAGATTGCTTCATAAGCCTTAGCATCAAATTTACCCAAGTTATCTTTAGTGTTCAAAACAAAACATTTGCATCCAAAAACTTTAAAATATGCAACATTAGGTTTTCTAGAATGATATATTTCAAAAGATGTTTTAGAAGAATTTTTGCACAAATAAATACGATTTGAAATATAGCATGCGGTGTTTACGGCCTCGGCCCATAGATAATGAGGGAGGTCATACTCACTTATCATTGTCCTAGCCATCTCTTGAAGTGTTCTATTTTTCCTTTCTACAACTCCATTTTGTTGTGGAGTTCTAGGACAAGACATTTCATGCTTAATTCCCTTTTCATCACAATAAGTCATGAAGAGTTGGTTAACAAACTCACCACCTCTATCACTCCTTATTCTCAAAATCGGAAAACCTTTTTCTTTTTCAACCCTTTTTCGGAAAATCTTAAAATAAGAAAAGGTTTGATCTTTGTGTTCCAAGAAGAAAACCCAAGTGAAACGGGAAAAATCATCAACTAAAACAAATGCATATCTACTACCATTTAAGCTCTTAGTTTTATTAGGTCCAAAAAGATCCATATGAATTAATTCTAAAGGCCTAGTTGACATGATATCCTTGATTGGTTTGAAGGAAGACTTGGTTTGTTTCCCAAGTTGGCACGCACCACAAATGCGATCTTTCTCAAACTTCAAGTAAGGAATACCCTTCACAATTCCTTTGAATTAATCCTAGAAAGATGGTCAAAAGATGCATGTCCTAATCTTCTATGCCAAAGCCAAGAATTTTCATCAAAAGCATTTAAGCATTTATTAGAACATTCCACATTAAGCATGTCAATAATATAAACATTATCATCACGAAAACCGGTGAGAATACAATCATTGGTTTTAACATCAAAAATCTTGCAAGAAGAATCATCAAAAACAACTTTAAGTCCACGATCACAAAATTGACTAATGCTAAGCAAATTATGTTTCAAACCTTCAACTAAAACAACATTTTCTATAATAGGAGATGCACCAATTTGAATGTTACCTATACCGATGATAGTTCCTTTGGAGTCATCCTCGAAGGTGACGGAGCCACCTTCCTCGTACCTTAATAGGGTTGTAAAGTTATTGATGTCCCACGTCATGTGTCTTGAACAACCACTATCAAGGTACCACCGCTCCCTACGTCTTGGAGCCTTGGTGTGTACCTACATCAAATAATTTAGGACTTGATTTTGGTACTCACATTTTCTTGGGTCCTAAAGGGTTAGTTTCATTAACCCAAACAAGATTATTTGATCTATTAACTTGGTCATAACAAAATTTAGCTAAATGTCCATTCTTACCACAATATGTGCATCTATACACTCTACCATATTTAAAAGCATAATGAGTGTGTGATTTGTGAGCATGAGAGTTGTGAGCATGAAAAGATTTTGCATGAGAAGTGTTATGTGTAGTGTGAGCATGAGTAGACTTAACATGTGAATCTTTAGCATGAGGGGTGTGCTTTTTAGAAAATTTTTCTTCAAGTTTCTTAGTGTTAAAAGCACAATCTTTCAAAACTTTTTCAAAACCAACCATTTTAGTTTTTAAAGAAGAAATTTCTTTTTCATCAACAATAGGAGATTTTTCCTTACAAGAAACCTTGTAGGCATTAAACTCATTTTGAATAGAAATGAGATTAGAAGAAATATCATCTTTTCTTTCAAAACCATAGCAAGTTGATCTTTAAGAAAAACAACTTCTTTATGCAATTTAAAACATTCAATCTTCTTATTATCATAAGTTTCGGAAAGTTCAACGAAAGCATGAGCAAGAACTTCTTTACTTAATTCATCATCTTCATCATCAAGAGGTTGAGGGGTTACCTTTGGTGTGTTTGCCATGAAACACATGTTTGCTACATCCGCCTCTTCCTCGGACTCGCTTTCCGAATCCCAAGTTGCCTTGTACACTTTCTTTTCTTCCGGTTTCTTTGGCTTGAAGGAGGAGGTCATTTTCTTCTTGAACTCCGGACAATCGATCATGATATGTCCGGGCTTACGGCAATTGTAGCATATGATTCTTCTCTCCTCTTTGCCTTCAAATTTCCTTCGGAAGTTGAGCTTGTTTCTCCGATACATTCTCTTCACATTGCGAACAAGTAGTGATAGCTCCTCATCTTCTTCTTCGTCTTCCTCATCGTCCTCAAGAGTTGATGAAGACTTGAAGGCGATGGACTTCTTCTTTAGTGGAGCGGCCTCTTCTCTTGCTTTCTTTTCCATCTCATGGGTCTTTAAGTTCCCAATGAGACTAATGAGGTCCATCTCATCCTTGTCGTTCAACTCTTTCAAGGTGGTGGCCTTTATCTCCCATGATGTAGGAAGTGCCCGAATCACTTTTCACACCTTTTGATCGTTGGAGATATCATCACCTAAAGAAGAAAGACCATTGGTGATTTTAATAAATCTAGTAATCATACAATCAATAGATTCATCATCAAGCATTTTAAAAGATTCATATTGGGACCTCAAGAGATCTATCTTAGCTCTCTTGACTTGTGAAGTCCCTTCGTGCGTGACTAACAAGTGTTGCCAAATCTCATAGGCGGATTGGCAATGAATTACCCGTGTAAGGTCATCCTCATTCAAGACGGTTAAGAGGGAATTTTGGGCCTTGGAGTTAGCCTTATATTCTCTAAAGTTGAAGTCGGTCCATGTGCTCTCATCACTATCGGGTGCTACATAGGGTTTGGTCAAGGATTTAGCTACTAAGCTACCTAAAGATTGCAAAAAGATAGTCATCCTAACCTTCCAAATAGGGAAGTTGAGTCCATAAAATTTAGGAGGGGTTTTGATGTTATCGGCTATGTTTACTAGTGATGAATGAATGAATGAAAATATTGATTAGCAAATTTTAAGGATCTCTCTAAGGATGTTAAGCCAAACCTAGAGTCCAAGCTCTGATACCAATTGAAAATCACCTAGAGAGGGGGGTGAATAGGTGATAAAGTTAATCAATGCACAATTTAAAGATATGATGCAACAATCGCCCAAAACAAGACTAAGAGCCGAATTTCCCGTGAAGGGTTCTTAACTCCTTCCTCCTGATTCCTCGTAAAAATGAGTTGGAGGTGCGCAATGCAACCTTGTTGTATGGGACAATGATTGACAAGATGAATGACAACAAGTGAATATAGCAATGACAATAAGAAGCAAGCAACAATTGCAATGAAAGTAGAGCAAGAACAAGGAAAGTAAACCAAACGCAAACACAAAGATTTGTTATCGAGGTTCGAGCACCCAGCTCTACTTCCCCGCCTTCCCTAGAAGGATTCCAACCACTTCCACTATCAAAAAGATGTCACAAATACACCGGAGTATCCAACTCCACAATCTCAAGTACAATATCTCTCTTAGTAGTCAAAAGACCACAAACTTTCTCTTTCAAAATTCTCTTCCCTTACAAAGGTCCTTAGAGAACAATGAGTAAGAATGAAGCTCTTGTATGCAAAGAGAAAAGAAAATGAAATCAGAGAATTCTTGAAAACACTTCAGAAAATGAGAGAGAATTTAAGCACAAAAAACAAGAAACCAAGTCATTTTGAAAGCCTTAAACTTGTGGGAATTTTGATAATTTTTCTGGTAACCAATCTCTCCCTAAATACCCCTATTTATAGGAGAGGGCTAGGGTTTAGATATAAAACTTTTTAAGGCTAATCAGACAGTATTAAAACAAAACATGTCACTTAAACACACTTAAGTGAGAAAAGGACAAAAATAAATCTGCTCTGAAAACTAGCCGTTACTGTTCAAACGGCTAGTCCGGTCGACCGCTAGTACAAAGAAAACGACCGTTGCAGGCCACGGTCGACCGGCCCGGTCGACCCAAACAAACAGAGAGTAAAGACTTACAGTCAGGCTCGTCTCGGTCGATCGTGAAACGTGCACACAGATACGTGCACTACCAGAACCACGGTCGACCGCTCGGGTCGACCGGAAAAACCTGTCATGGCCACGGTCGACCCGGGCGGTCGACCGGCTCAGGCCAAAAACCAATTTTCAAACAGAATTTTGAGGAGAAAAATATTTTTATCAAAGATGTTTTAAATAGGAATAAGTATAAAACATAAATATAGATTTACAAGCAGAGGATTTTGTATCAAAATATTTTTGTATAATTTATATGAAATAAACTTAGAAATAGGATGTGCGCAAAAACGTGTGTGTTAGAGCTTCAAACCTATTCACTATTCTTTAACAAAAATCTAAACTAAAAATAAATCTAATTAAGTCTCTTGAGCAATCTTGAGCCATGCAATGCCTTGCAAGAGCCTTCTCTTCTATGTTCCTTCCTTGATGTGCAAAAGCCTTCTTTGCTACATGAACCTAGAAATCCTTACAATAGCTAAGCAATGGCCTCCAAATATGGTACAAACCTGAAACTTATCTTAACAAACTAATTAGTACCATATAGCTCCTATTTGGTTTGTTATCATCAAAACTCTAAATAAGTGGAGAGTGTAACCTTATGGGCCAACACTTCTCTCTACACCAAGAGAACAAACTCCACCTTGTACAACTGCTTCTACACCAAGAAGACACCCGTGTACAATGATTGCTTTGAGTATTACAACACTTTCCTATAAGCCTTGGTATTGTGTATGAACGTGAACAAGGTCTAGTATAGGAGAAAAAAACTTCAGAGAACTTCACTAGAGAATCAGATTTGGTGAAGAACTGAAGTGGGAACAGTTTTCAGGATTGACAGAATTTTTGATCTTAGAAAACTGAAGATTAGGATTGGTATTTGGCTTTTAGATTAACCACCCTATTTATAGCTGTACTCTAGAGTAAGTTAGGGTAGTTACAGGTGCAATTCAAAAGATTAGAACGTTGGAAAACGTTGCACAAAAGACCAGATAACAGAAACCGTCCAACAGTCAGAAGCTACCTACAGTCGACTTGCCATTTGAGTTAGTCGACTAATCTAGGCAAATTTCCAAAGGTTAGTCGACTAGGTTTGGGTATAAGTCGACTAGGTCATGAAAAGTTCGAGTGACAGGTTTCTGGATAACTGAATCAAGTCAACTGCAACTACTTTATAAGTCGACTGGATCAACTATTAGTCGACTAGGGGAATAGGGTTAGTCAACTACAAGGTCTATTAGTCGACTAGGTTGTCTGTCAAGTCGACTAATGGACAAACAGAGAGTTGGGTCTAAATTGAGAAACAGGATTAGTCGACTAGGAGTTGGGTCAAGTCGACTACACAAGTGATTAGTCGACTATAAGAGACTATAAGTCGACTAGAAGTGTATGATATGTGTGTGCGCATCAAGGCTTTTGACATGCTATTTTACAATTACAAAACACATCATATTAACTCTCTTTGGAAGTCTTGATCATGAAGAACTCTTGATTCGTCGTGTGTTAGAGCTCCAAATGAAATGCTTCACAAATGTCTTCATCGAAACATGTTCCAACAAATATTTGGTCTGGGAAAGCTGCTCAAGATCATGGTAGGCTGCGGGAGTTTGGAAGTCCGGCCTACTTCAGTGCCAAGAATGGCAAGGTGAATCCGCGAGCAAAGAGGTTTGTCTATTTGGGCATCAAGGGAAACAGCTACAGGTTGTGGGACCCCGAAGACAAGAAGATCGTGATGAGCAGGCATGTCACTTTTGGAGAGACTTCAGTATTGAAGTCCACCGTCTCTCAGCAGGTGGAGAGGACGGAGACCAAGGAAGGATCGCAGCGGGTGGAGGTTGATGCTACTCCACATCTCCAGTTGGTTCGGCATTAGAGGAGACTTCACCGGATGTAACACCGGGTGAAGATCATGAAGCCAAGGTTGATGCTGAACAGGTTGAAGACATTGCAGAGGATGTCGAGTTATTTGCAGCTATTGGAACAAAGGTGAAACCACGCTTGTGGGGAAAGAAGCATGAATCTCAAGCTTGTGATCGTGACAAGCTGAAGTTGAAGGCCGTTGTCCTCCATGATAGTCGAGAAGAGGTTCAAATGACTCGGTCAGACAGGTTCACTGCTGCAAATAGAGGTGCAAGTGCTTGAGCTTGTTGAAGCTCATCTTAATGAACTACGGTTGGCTTGATCCTTTTGGGGAAAGGTACGTAGGCAGCCGTAAAGGTGCAGCCATTTGGTGATGCAACTCTTATGAAGCCATTTGGGTTCTCGAGAAGCTGTTATGGATCTTCACGTAGACGTGAAGAGTTATGGCTGAAGGAACTTCACGTAGACGTGGAGGGGCTTCACGTAGAGGTGAAGTGTTATGGCCAGTTGGACTTCACGTAGAGGTGAGGTGTTGTGGTCTCGATGAACAGGTTAATCTTCCAGAGAGAAGATGGTGTGCTTGCATAAGGAGTGGTGTGCATCCAGTTGTAGCCGATGATGTTTGGTGTGTTCTACGCAGACTTGGCTGGACCGTCAGTGGAAGACAGGAAGACTAGATAGAGCTGGTCAGTTGGAGAGTCAGTGTTGGCTCTTGTGGAAGTCTTCGTGAGGTCGTGAAGTTGCAGAGTAGAAGCCATGTTGGTGATCGGCATGTATGAAAATTCTCCTAAGGTGAAGTGCAGGGAAGACATGTACGATGTTTTCCAGTGGACAGCTGAGCTATAGATTCCAAGCCGAGATCGTGTGTCGATTTTGCCGAGATCGTGTGTCGATTTCGTCCAGTGCGCGCAAGCCGAGATCGTGTGTCGATTTCGCCAGGTAATAGACTGGGGTTCATTGGAGATCGGCTCAGATTTTAGGAAAAATCTTCGCCGAGGTGGAGAATTGTTGGAAAGAGAGAATATTGCCAAGGAAGTTGACATGGAAAGCCGAGAGGTCGTCGAGGTGATCGCCAAGGAAGTCGATGACGAAAAGGCGAAGGAAACAGCAGCAGCAGAACAGGTTAGCCGGTCGATCGGCCGGTCGACCGCTCGCAGCATCAGGAACTCGGCCGACCGCCTCGGTCGACCGGCGTGCACAACGTGCACAAGGAAATAGATCGGTCGACCGCCCGGTCGACCGACTGAAGTGACTCAACTCTCTGTTGGGCACTCGGTCGACCGCCCGATCGACTGGTGGAAGGGTCGGTCGACCGCCCGGTCGACCGACAGTTGGGTGCGGGTATTTTTCTGCTGATTCAGAAATCTGTGTATTTAAGGGTTGTTGTTGGTTTCTAGGGTTAGTTTCCTTGACAAGGAAGAGTAGAAGCTCTCTTGCATTCAAAGAGGCTGCTAGCCATTGTAATCTTCTTCCAAAGCAATTAAATCTCTCTCTGATTGCCCCGAGGACGTAAGCGTTGAGGCCGAACCTCGTTAATTGATTGTTTGCGTGTGCTTTCTTCTGGTGATTTTTTTGTGCTGTTTGGGATTGTTCTTCGTGCTTGGGAGATTAAGGGAGGGATCATCTATCAAGGTTGTTGTTGTCGCCACCGTGGGGCACAACACCATTCCCCTCAACCTCCTCACCAAGGCCATGGCCGCTTCCCTCGGCCTGCAGCCCACCTCCGAGCCGCCACCTTCATCACCCTTATCTCCTCTTTGAACAACCACCATCGCCCGCCTTCATCACTGCCGGAGCTAAGCCACCAAACCCACGCTGCCCGGCCTTCCACGAACTCTCCCACCATCACCGCCCAGCCCCATCACCGCCCAACCCCAGCCTGCTCCTCTCTCTCTCTCCCCCCCTTCTTGTCCTTCCCCTGCACTCCCGCTATGGCCACCTCCACAGGACGCAACCACCGGATGCATCTCCCGCCGACCCTTGCCTCGACCGCACAGCCGCCACCTATATGCTCCACTCCACCACCACCATGCACGCCATTGGGCAGGCCAACTACGTAGCCGCGCGTGAACTCTTCCCTCTCCCTCTGTGTACGTGTGTGTGAGAGTATGCACATCTCTCTCTCTCTCTCTCAGGTTCTCTCTCTCTTTGTCCCTCTCTATTTGTGTGTGTATTCTATGTGTGCGTGGCTACGAGACGTGTGTGTACGCGTATGTTGTGTTAGCGTGCGTGTGTGCTTTTCCTCTCTCATTGTGTACATGTGTGCGCGCCTCTCTAATTCTCTCTCTCAGTTCTCTATATCCCTCTCCCTCTCCATGTTACAGATGTGAACCCAACTATAGAAGACATAGAATTGGAGTTGTGTTTGCAGTGTAGACCGATCCAGCAGAGCATCCGACTCGGATCCGTGCCGTAGCCGACCAGAGCACAACCCGCAACACGTCTCGACTAGCACCCGGATCTGCATCATTTCATGTAAGTATTTACGTTGTGTTATTATTTATTTATGCTTGTCAGTGAGTATTTGACTTATTAGTTTATTTAATTTGTATGTTTTTTTGTATCATTTCATGTGATAATAGTGAGTATTTACATTCGTGTTATTATTATTTATTTTGCCCGTGAGTGTTCACTTTATTAGTTTATTTAATTTGTGTGTTTTATTTTATCATTTCAGGTGAGTGTTTATTAAATATTTTATTATTATTTAACTGGTCGTGAATGTTACATTTCGTGTTATTATTATTTATTTTGACTGTGAGTGTTCACTTTATTCGATCATTTTATTTGAGCGCTTACCTCTATCATTCATGTGAGTTAATGAAATATTTTCTTTATTATTGCATGTGAGAGTTGAGTTCTTGATGAGTTTAGTAATGGATCTAGGATTTGGATAATATGAGAGTTTGTGGTGAATTGAAACTTGCATGATTATTATCTAATGATTGATAAGATGAGAGTTAGATTGTCAGGCAACCGTTCTTTATATGTTGATGGTATTTAAAGACACTTGGTGGATGATACTTATTGTTATTTCTGGTCCTTAATGGTATTTATGATTGTTTTGGGAATCTTGATAGTTTTACCTGAGTTTGTTTTGAGTTTTTGATGGTTCTAGAGTTGGAGTTTTAGAATCAGTATGAATTTCATTTGAGTTATTTATTAGAATTGATATTCATTTATTTGGTGATAAATCAGATGAAAATGTAATTGATTTAAGGATTAGAGCAGATTAATAGAAACAAGAGACTTATCGATTGATTGAACTCATGAATGGATTTCTGATACTTGAATGTGTATATGGACTTATTTAGAATTGGAGTTGATCTGAGATTTATATTTTTTTTTGTTGGATCTTGAATAGTATTCAGATGAGATGATGATAGTTGAATTATTGGTTGTAAGTATTTTCGAGATCTATTCACTTATTAGTTATCTGCGTATTAATGATCTTATTGATGTTGAATATTAGATATAGAGATATTCTATATTTCATGTTATTTGAGGATGTTCTACTATTTAGCTATGATCTCGATGATCGTTGACTTAGTTTGATCTTGAGGATATTCGGTAGACTTTTCTTTATGCCTTGTTTCTTATTATTGTAATTATTCAATTATGAATATATGTATATTGTGATAGTGATCTTATTGATATCAATGACCTTATATTTTCAGACTTTTACATCAATTATCAGTGATTAGCGACACCGTTGTTATTAGTGATTTTATATCTCCAGTATTTTATGACAGATGTTAGTTATTAATTGTCATTTATCAGTTGTCAGATATTAGTTTCAGTTGTCAGTTATCAACTTTTATTGACATCAGCAGTTGTTGGAAATATTCAGTTACTATTATACCTTAATAATTATTTATATTATTGCATGTTAATAAAAGACATTATAACCGAGGAAAAAGAGTAATTGCTTGATAATACATGTCGTGTATTTTGGAAAGACTTGTGATGGTTAACCGAGATTTGGGTTCCACCATGGGGAACCAAGGTAGTACTGGCTACTGATCGGTTACTGATATTGCATATTTATTATCAAATTCCTATATTTCTTGTATAATAAACTTTGTTTTTAAATATTATTTTTGTTTAAATAATGTGCATGCCATGGTTAATGGAGAAGTAGAGAAAATGAGCCCAATAGCCCAATTAAATTCAAAATTAAATCAAATCAAGGATTGTGGTAAATATTCAGAAGATAAGCTGAAGATCAGAGCAAATCAGAAGATAACACCAAATGAAAATCTCTTAAATTCAGATTTCTATAAATCCATTTGGTAACTTAAAAGATCAACAGAATATCACCAAATCCAGAGAGCAAATTGAAAAATCAAGCAGACAAAAGGAGATATTCAAACGAGAAAGCATACGAGCCCTTGGATCTGGCCAACAGGCCAGATCTTGGCCACGAAAATACGGCCAAAGTCGTGTTTTCGCGGTTTGTTTGCAACAGATGGGGGAGTGTTTGCTTCCTTTATCTTCGTATACTTCTCCCTCTTCATTTTAGCTATAAATACTGCACAAATCAAAGACAAAAGGGCACCACTCTAATAAAGAAATAGAATTAGGCTTCTTGTTTAGGTTTAATTTAGGTTTTTTTCTTTTCTCTTTTAATATAATTTTTCAGTTCTTTTTAAACTAGGATTAGACTAAGATTCATGTTAAAAAGAGAGAGGATTGTATTGAGAAGTGACACCAATGTAATGTTCTTTCCTTTCTTTCATCATTTTAATCTAAATCAAAGTTTACATTTTATTTTTTCTACTTTTTATTTTACCTTCCTTTAATCCAAATGAATTCGATAGCCTCTATTATGCCTTACCCTTGCAACTGTCGTTGATGGCTTATGATGATGGATATCTATTTTGAGCGTGTAATAGTTTGTATTCCTTTCTATTTTTCTTTTTTGCTTGTACTTTTTGTTTGATAGACCTATCAGGAATGGAGAAGATTTTATATGTCATGCTATGACCGCCTTCAAGTCAAGGTAAGTTATCGATACGGATCAGAAGTAAAGAAAGCTTCAAGTGAGGTAAGTATTCTTTAGTTCTTTCTTTCTTTATTTCTTAGGTTAGAAACACGTCTTCAAAACCAACATTTCTTCTTTCTTATTTTTTTTCTTTTTAACTTAGTTTATATACACTTTCAAATACGAACACCATTTTTTCTACCATCTTCTATCTTCCTTCTTCTTAATTCTCAATACTTTTATTTTCTTTTCTAAAAGTAAAAAAAGAAACATTTTAACCGATCTAGTAACTTAGAAAACACTTACTAAAAGCTTCTATCACAGTCCCTCCTTGTGTCATGACCCGCATAGTTACTTACTATAGCGGTAACATTGAGCAACCTAGCATTATCTATTATCAGTTCCTAAACTTCTCTTTCCTGTGCACAGGTTCACCTCAATCAGTAACCTAGTTATTCAATTGTCAGTTGTTTATCAGGACTTTGCCCGATTACGGTGCCACACCAGTTGTCTTTTTTAGTGGGGTTCTGGTCTGAGCTGTCAGGGCTTTGCAGGCTGTCCTGTTTCAGCGCAAGGGGTGTGAGACTGTGGTATCGGGCATGCACGATACCCTTCCAAAATGTATATGCTACATTGGCAGGCAGTTGCAATAACGATAATATTGTTTGATATGTGAGAAAATGATTGTGGTATGGGACACAAATAAGTACCATATTAGTTAGGTTAATAATAATAATCAATAGATTAGAGACAGATGCTAGGTTACACATTATACAGTATCAGTTGTTCCCTTATAGTGATGAGTTATTTCTACTTATAGCTTTATTTATGATATTCTTTATCTTGTGTTTTCATGTTAGTATAGTGATATGTACACACGATTTATGTACGTGCACCCTTTTTTCATTTTACTCACTCATTAAATCGGTTTCTGATGACCTTGAATTTGCGGATCCAGGTATAGGTGTTTTATTCTATTGACCAGGTGTTTGATGAGATCATATAAATTATGAGGAGCCAGAGTTTCTGTTGATCACCGATACTCTTGCCTCTTTTATTCTCGCTGTTTCCTCGATTCTCTATATATCAGGATCAGTTATCATTTCATTTCTTTATTCATATGTTATCATGTGTGAATATTTATATATATTGTTGCAGTGATTGTAATTTATTATAGTAGATTTATATAACTTGTTCGGGTTACTTAAGACTTAGCACATATATGTGAGGTATTCTCCTTGCGTATAAGCGCGTTGCCGACTCTCGTCGCGCGTCGTTTTTGTGTATTTTGGAAAGTGGGCCTGTTGGCCCAAAGGCCCATCACTCTAGTTTTGATGATGATCAACTCATGTAGTTATAGTACTAATGATCTTGTGTTTAATTAGTCTCAGATTTATGATCAAGATCTTAGTAGGTGTGTAGCTTCAACAAAGGATTTAAAGTCAAGTTTTGGAGCTAGCACGGTTTAATTCAAGAGCCTATGCATCAAGACCACATCAAGTACTCAAGAGGAGTCTAGCCCGTTGGATCAAGTTTAGACCAAGTCAAGAAGATGAGAAGATGATAGAGGCCATGTTCCTAAGAAACAAGCCCCTAAGAAAAATGTTTATCATGCTCATGCTCATGTCCATACCACACAACCTTTACATCGTGACAAACCCCAAAAGCATGCTCACACTTTACACACACATCATGCATACATGTATAGAAAAGTGTACTCATGTTCACATTGTGGGCGTAAAGGGCACTTAGCCAATTTTTGCTATGATAGATTAAGTGCTTCTCATCATAATGTTTGGGTTCAAAACACTAACTTTAAAGGACCCAAGAAAGTTTGGGTACCAAAGTCAACAATTTTGTTAAATGATATAGGTACCTTCCAAAGCCCAATGACGTAGAGGATTGTGGTATCTTGATAGTGGTTGCTCAAGGCACATGACTTGGGACATCAACAACTTTGCAACCCTATCAAGATACCATGAAGGTGGCACCGTCACCTTCGGAGATGATGCCAAGGGTAAAATCATCGGTATTGGTAATGTAAAACTCGGCACATCCCCTTTAATTGAAAATGTAGTTTTAGTTGATGGACTCAAACATAACCTCTTGAGTGTTAGTCAACTTTGTGATAAAGGTTTTGATGTTGTTTTTGATAATGTAGCTTGTAAAGTAATTGATAGAATTTCTAATACTTGTGTGTTTTCCGATTTTCGTGAAAGTAATGTTTATATGATAGATATGTCTAATATGACTTGTAATATTACTTGTTTGAAAGCCCTCAATGACGACTCTTGGTTGTGGCATAGGAGATTAGGCCACATTTCATTTGACCACATATCTAGATTAAATACAAAGGAAATGGTGAAAGGTATTCCTTGTTTGAATTTTAAAAAGGACCGAGTTTGTGACGCATGTCAATTTGGGAAACAAACTAAGTCTTCTTTCAAGTCAATTAAGGATATCATGACATCACGTCCTTTGGAGTTAATCCATATGGATCTTTTTGGCCCTACACAAACCAAAAGTCTAAGTGGGAATAGATTTGCATTTGTTTTGGTTGATGACTTTTCACGATTTACTTGGGTTTTCTTTCTTGAACATAAAAATCAAGCATTTCATATTTCCAATCTTTTAAGAAAAGAGTTGAAAAAGAAAAAGATGTTTCAATTTTAAGGATAAGAAGTGATAGAGGAGGTGAATTCATTAACCTACCCTTTACCACTTTTTGTGAAGAACATGGAATAAAGCATGAACTTTCTTGTCCTAGAACTCCACAACAAAATGGAGTAGTTGAACGGAAAAATCGAACTTTGCAAGAGATGGCTAGGACAATGCTAAGTGAATATGGTCTACCACATTATTTGTGGGCCGAGGCCGTTAATACATCATGCTATATATCAAATCGTGTTTTCTTGTGTAAAAATACTTCAAAAACTTCTTTTGAAATGTACTTTTCTAGAAAACCAAATGTTTCATATTTCAAGGTTTTTTGATGCAAATGTTTTGTTTTAAATACAAAAGATAATTTAGGAAAATTTGATGCTAAATCTTATGAGGCTATTTTTGTGGGTTATTCTAGCACTAGCAAGGCTTATAGAATCTTCAATAGATCATCTTTGACTATTGAGGAATCTATACATGTTAAGTTTGAAGAATCTAACTTGTTTGTTAAGAATGTTATAGAAATAGATGCATTGGATGAAGACTTGGAGAAAGTGACCTTGGAGGATACACCTACTATGGGAGACAAGCCAAAGGATGATGAAGGAAGTGAAGCTAAAGTAAAAGAGGCTCAAAGAAACGAAATTCAATCAGTTGAAGTGGAGCCAACTCAACAACTTCCAAAGGATTGGAGATACAATCCTCATCATCCCAAGGACGTCGTCATAGGTGAAGTATCAAAAGGGGTAACCACTCGCTCTAAACTTCATGATTATTGTGGTCACTATGCATTCATTTCTCATGTTGAACCCAAGAACGTCCTCGAAGCCGAGGCCGATTCATATTGGTTGTTAGCTATGCAAGAAGAACTCAATCAATTTGAGCGCAACTAAGTTTGGCATCTTGTTCCTAGGCCCCACGATAGACCAACAATTGGTACTAAGTGGATCTTTAAGAACAAGTTGGATGAATCGAGTAACGTTGTTAGGAATAAAGCTAGGTTAGTTGCCCAAAGTTACACTCAAATCGAAGGAATCAATTTTGAAGAAACCTTTGCACCCGTAGCATGGCTTGAAGCCATACGGATGACACTAGCTTTTGCCTCATATAAAGATTTTAAATTGTTTCAAATGGATGTTAAAAGTGCTTTTCTAAATGGTTTTATTGAAGAGGAGGTGTATGTTAAACAACCCCCCAGGTTTGTTGATCCTACACATCCGGATTTTGTGTTTAAATTAGATAAAGCTCTTTATGGTTTAAAACAAGCCCCTAGGGCTTGGTATGAAAGACTTTCTTCATTTTTAATTTCAAATGGTTTTAAGAAAGGTAAAATTGACACAACTTTGTTTACAAAACATGTAGAAAAAGATATTCTTATTGTGCAAATTTATGTTGATGACATTATTTTTGGTTCTACTAATGAATCTCTTTGCCAAGCTTTTGAATCATGCATGAAGGAAGAATTTGAAATGTCTATAATGGGGGAACTCAACTATTTCCTTGGACTCCAAATCAAGCAAAGGAAGGATGGGATCTTCATCAATCAAGCCAAGTACACAAAGGAATTAATCAAAAGGTTCGGACTTGAAGGATCTAAAGTAAGTAAAACTCCCATGGCAACAACTACCAAGCTTGACAAGGATGAACAAGGTAAAAGTGTAGACATTAAACTTTATCGTAGCATGATAGGTAGTTTATTGTATTTGACGGCTAGTAGGCCGGATATTATGTTTTCCGTTTGTCTTTGTGCACGTTTTCAATCTTGTCCTAAAGAATCTCATATAATTACGGTTAAATGCATAATTAGATACCTTAAGGGCACTATTGAAATGGGTTTGTGGTATCCTAAAACCGGATTATTTGAAATGAAGAGTTTTTCGGATGCCGACTATGCGGGTTGTAGGGTAGATAGGAAGAGCACTAGTGGAACATGTCAATTCTTAGGTAATTGTCTTGTATCTTGGTCTTCCAAAAAGCAAAATTCGGTAGCCCTTTTAACCGCCGAGGCGGAGTATGTTGCGGCCGGGGCTTGTTGTGCACAAGTTCTTTTGATGAAACATACTCTCCTTGACTATGATTTACACTTTGATCATGTTAAAATATTTTGTGATAATACTAGTACTATTCACATGACAAAGAATGCAAATCAACATAGTAAAACCAAACACATTGACATTAGGTATCACTTTCTTAGAGATCATTATGAGAAAGGTGATATTGATATTGACTATGTTTCTACTGATTTTCAACTTGTCGATATCTTCACTAAACCTCTAGATTATGCTAGATTTTCATTTATTTGTGGTGAGTTGAATGTTTGCATGATAGATTCTTAAAAATATTTCTATTTTTCTTTGATTTTGTTTTGTTTGTTTTGTTTTTAACCCTTTTTGATGTATGACAAAAAGGGGGAGAAAAAGAAATGAGTTTGTTTATTTACTTGAGTTTTGGGAGAAAAAGATAGATAATTTTGTTCATTACTTTGAGTTCTATGACAAAAATTATTGTGTTGATATTTTTCAATGCTTTATGTGTGTTTACATAACTTTTCATATTCTTGATATATACATAGCATTGTTTGAGGGGGAGCTTTCCAAGCTCTTCTTCCATTTTTGTTTAAAAAACTCATATGTTTTGTCATCATCAAAAAGGGGGAGATTGTTGGCCCAAGGTTACAATCACCCGTTTTTAGTGTGTTTTGATGATTACAAAACATATTAGTTATTTGTATTAATATCAATTGTTGTTTAAGTGTGTTTCAGGTTTCTATCTCAAATAGATGTCTTCCTCCCTAAAGGAAGGTGCTTTGGACTCAAAACAACTCAATTTGGGCTCAAGATGCAAAATTGAAGATCATGTGGAGATAGCCCCTCTTGAAGCCTTGAAGTCCCTAGAACATTGTAAGAATAGAATGTTAAAGTTTGAGTGTAGGATATTTGGCTCTAGGATACACACACACATTATTCTTTACAAATCCTATGTTTTAAAAAAAAAAAAAAAACGTTTGTTTCTAAGCTTTATGCCTTAGTTTATATATACATGTATCCAACTTGTTACATTTTGAAAATCTTGTTTAAAACATATGTATAGACTATTTCTTGCATAATACTTAGTTGTAAGTATTTCAAAATATTTTTACAAATATTTCCAACTTCAAAAAAACTGCCAGTTTTTCTGTTTCAGGCAAGTCCGGCCGACCGCCCGGTCGACCGGCGCCTGTGTCAGGACATGCACGGTCTGCGCATGTCTGTCGGTCGACCGGCCGGTCGACCCGACTGTTAACAGTTTGCTCTCGGGTTTTCTCGGTCGACCGCCCGGTCAACCGAGAGAAGGAAACTGTGTTTTGTCAAAAATAACGGTCGACCGGAGACCAACGGGTCTTTCACAACAAGGCGACGGTCGACAGGCCCGGTCGACCGCCAAGCCTGCAAAAGCCCAACGGCTCTTTCCTCTTTGGTGCAATTCTGAAAACTGTTTTTATTTTCTGTTTTAACAGACTTTTTGAGAGTTGTTGGAGACCTTTTCAGGTCAAATTAGGTGTAAAGAAAATGGTTTTAACCTATTCTTTCCCTATAAATAGAGGGAAATAGGCCCTCATTATTTACTTAGAAAAATCCTCTAGTTTTTTCATTGTTTTCAAAAGAGAAGAAAAATTTGTTTGAGCAATTCAATTCCAATTCTTTTTGAGCTTGTTTTTCAGTTGTGTTTGATTGCTAATATCACTCTACAACTGAAGTTTTCTCACTACACTTCATAGAGCCAAAAATCCCTAACTCATTCTATAGTGAAGTTGTAAAAAGAGTGAGAGTATTGTAAAAGAGTTTAGTGATCTTGTTGTGATCACTCTTGTTCTTGTGGAGGTACCTCTTCGGTAGAGGCTATTGTACTTGGTGGAGCTCGGTGCTCGGGTCTTCGGTAGACCATTGTAATCGTCCTCGGTGGATAGTGGAAACCCTTCACGGAGGTGAAGGCGGGGAGTAGAGCGGTGGCTCGAACCTCGAAACAAATATCTTGTGTTTGCGATTGCCTTGTGTCAATTCTTACTTTAAATTTCTCTTGCACTATATTGCTTTAAATTACTTGCTTGTGATCTTGTTTCTTTCTTTGTGCTATTACTTCAAGCTTGTGATACTTGTGATATATTGCGTGCATCTCACTTTTCATTCCATCATTGCATTTTATTCATACTTGATTCGATCAATTCTCATACAACAAGGTTGCATTGCGCACCTCTAACCCATTCAAGGGGAATTGGGAGGAAGGAGTTCAGAACCTCTCACGGGGTATTCGGCTCTTAGTCTTGTTTTGAGAGATCATTGCATTATTCATCATACTTAGTTTTAAAAAGAATCATTAGATTAGCAATTACACCTATTCACCCCCCCCTCTAGGTGTTTTTCAGGTAAGTCATCAAAACTTGCAGGTACGTCAAATAAGGATTGGGAGGAGATGGATCTAAAGGCGGAAAGTACGATCCAACTATGTCTTGTAGACGAGATGATGTACAATATGATGGATGAAGAAACGATTACAAGATTGTGGTCAAGGTTAGAAACGCTGTATATGACGAAAAGTCTCTCCAACAAGCTGTATCTCAAGAAACAACTATATAGGCTACACATAAACGAAGGGACAACAGTGTTGGAGCATTTAAACTTCTTCAATAAGGCCATCATCGAGCTTCTAATTGGTGATGTCAAGATCAACGAGGAGGATAAGACATTGATACTTCTCAGTTCGCTTTCATAGTCATATGATCATATCGTCACCACCATACTCTACGGTAATGAAACTCTCATCTTGGAGGAGGTCACGTCAACTCTCTTATCTAATGAGATTAGAGAAAGACAAATCAAGAGGAGCAGATAAGATCAGGTTTGGTGGTCACGGGAAGGAAAGGAAGAGAATAAGGAAAGAAAGGTCCGAGCTCATCAAAAGCGTGTCACTTTTGTCACAGGGAAGGTCATTGGAAGAATGACTGCAAGTATCGACAAAAGTGGTCGAAGAAGAAGGGGCAAGCTGCGGAGGTAGACGTAGCAAGCGGTGTAGAGCATACCGAAGTATTAATGGCTTCTTATGTTGAAGACAACACTTCTCAAGATAAAGACTGGATATTTGATTCAGGTAGTACAGTTCATGTATGTTCCCAAAAAGAGCTGTTCAACTCCTTGGTTGCATAGGAGGAAAGGATTGTCAAGATGGTGAATGGTTCAGCTTGCGACGTCATTATCACTGGGACAGTCAAGATTATAAAAAGAGATAGGACGATGCGTGCTCTGGAGGCGGTCTGGTATGTCCTGGAGGCATGGTACAATCTAATATCCATAGGGGTGCTCGACAAAGAAGGATGTCGGATCCAAATGTAACAAGGCATTGTCGCAGTTAGCCAAGGAGACAAGATAATTTTGGAAGGAGAGAAGTATGAAGGGTTATACAAGCTGAAAGAAGAAAATTCAGTTCGAGGTGGAGTTTCAGGGATAAGCTTGGAAGGGAGCTCATCGCAAGGTGGAGTTTCAATGAAAACTACAACGGAACGTGAACCAGGTCAAAGTGTTACAGGAAGAAGAAAGGGTGCATTCGGGTAAGGTTCAAAATGGCCTAAGCCATGGCGGTGAAACAGCCAAAGGCCCCGGGGAGAGGGGGCAAGAGTTAAAAAATTCACAGTATGGTTACAACCAAGGAAAGAATCAAAGTAGTAATCCATAGCTCAAGGTATTTTACTAAAGGCTTGAAAAACAAGTCAAGGTGGTGATTGTTAGGATATTGCCTTGTATTCAAGATAAGTTGATGGTCCAAGAAGATCCAATCGAGTTGGAGAAGATGATGGCTTGAAGCAGAAGAAACAAACCAAGCAGGTGCGGATTAGTCGACTTATAAAGTTTATAAGTCGACTAACTCATAAGACCAATCGATTTAGAGGAAGTATTATACAGTAGTCGACTATATGATTTATAAGTCGACTAATGGCAGAGATTAGTCAACTAATCAAGATGTTTCTGAAGCAGAATTAGTTTCCTTTTCAGGCTCTAATTTTCTTTTCTGGTGGAGTACGAATAGGATTTAGTTAATTCAATGAAGGTTTGTTTTTAAAAATTAAAGGGTTTAAAATTCTTTTAGATCAAGGAGATCAGCTCCTAATAGGATTGATTAAGATTCTTCAAGTATTAAATGGCCAAGATTATCTCATAGTCCAAATAGGAGTTGTTTTGTAAAATTTTATAAATAAAAGTGATAACCCAGCATTGTAATTGTCTCGAACAAAAAGAAAATCTCAAGCAAAGGAGATCAGAAGAAGCCAAGAAAGAGAGGAGTAAGGTGAAAATGCATAGAGATAAGCTAATACTCTTGTAATATAGGTCTAGATTAAGGAGGAAGGTGAATACTCTTATTACATCAAGAAGAAAGTTAGATCTCTTTGTATCAAGTTTATTAATAAAACTCTCTCAAGTTCTCTCCCCGTTAACGTAGGTCAAATTTGGGTCGAACCACGTTAAATCTTTGTGTTATTTCTTATTGCTCTTTTGCCTAGGTATTGCTAGTTTATTTTAAATAGTTTTCCTTTACAAGTACTAATCATATTGCCAAGTTCCGCAAATATCAATCCCGGGAGCAGCAATTGGTATCAAAGCTTATCAATTTCACAACACTCGACCTATTTGCGAATCCAAGGGTTTGGATCCTTAACTTCTATTAACATGAATATGAAAACCCATTATATATTTAACTTTTTAAGAATGTTTTATGTATTTATTTATTTTGTTATATTACTATTTGTTTGGAAATGAAGAGGCGACAGATTCCAGTCATTCAATTTTGAAGGTAGAAAGTTAGGTAGCGGGGATTCTCGGGGCGTGTTTGGTTGCACGTAAAGAGGCTGGAAAAGCCTGCAATGGTGGGGGTCGTCGTTTTTTTTTCAAATCGTGCTTGGATGTCAAAATGGTGAAGACTAAAAAATAAGTGCGAGGCTCGCGACAGCGGTTGTCCTACACGCTGCAGCCTCCCATAGAATCCTCTCCGCAGGGCTCGAATTGGGCTCGAATTCTGACCACTTTACTTTTCACCGCAGCTTTCTTTTAGAAACCGACGGTTGTGGGCCCTACAGCCCATTCACAACATTCCTCTGGGGAAGTTGTTGGGTTGAATGGCGGTGGCCCTGACCACGTGGGCCTTGCGATCTCACAGTCACACACTCCTCACTGCCCCAGCCCGAGGCCTGGAGACAATATTGAACTAGTGTTCCCCATTTTTATTTTAGAACTCGGGTCGGGGTTACAGTAGGCTCCGGCTCCCACCCCGAACCATTAAGGACACCCGTTTTAGACCATGAGTTCAAATCCAGTATCAATTATATATATACTCATTCTGCAACCAATATTACTATTACAATACAACTTATTATTATCTTATTTTTTAAAATTTTAAAAATTAAAGTAAAAACTCTTAATTCTAACAAACACAAGGTTTAACAAAATTAACAAGAAAAGATACAAATATTTTTCCTTTAATTTTTAAATAGTCTAGGGTTGGTCCCATGATCTTGGGTGTTCGTTGAATCAAGACCAAGATCAAACTTGGTGTCAGATTTAAAGCCCCAAATATTTTGAGTCCAGGGTCTACCCTAAGTTCGATCTGACCTCGGCCCAATATCATTCTCACATGTAACATATTATATACACAGTCGAGCATGCTACTGCTTGGGTCAGATATAGTTATCGGCTCTCTCATTAATCATAATTCACAATTGATGTCCATCCTTTTATTGCTGAGGATATCTCCTCCACAAAAAAATATCACAAAATTAGTGACTTCAGGTTTAGACCTTAATTACATCTGTGTCAGGCCTTTAATTTGTTTCATTTATTTTTTTTGTATTGTATTTCTTATCTTCTTTAGTAATTTTTGTACCAGTGAGATTGATAAAAAAAGTCGAAGTGGGCAGTGAGAAATCTCGGTTCAAGTCTAATTACAGCCTACAAAAAAAGTTCAGCTAATATCTAATGTTCAAAAAACAAAAAAAAAACAATTTTTGATTAAATTTTCTTGCAACCTACTTACACATTTATTGTGGTATTTATTAGCACTCCCAGCCGTTGTCTTTCTAGTGTTGAAAAGAGTTTTTTTTGGGCTCAGCGCAATCTGCTCACCGCGCCGTCCGATGTGAAAGGCCCCCACCGCACCGATTGGGGCCCACCGTATCGGACGGCTCACCGCGCTCGCGGTGAGCAGACTGTGGCGAGCAAAAAAATTTTCTATTGAAAATAGGTGCAAATATACTGAGTGGGTCCGACGGCCAGCTAGTTTTGGATTTGTTTCCAAGTTTGTCGAATTAATTCCAGGCTACATCCATATTCTGCAATAAAATTCATATTAGTATGGTAACTGGTAACAATCATGTTCAATCCATAGACTTAATGTGAGTACACGCATCTCTAACAGTGAAGCACAAATCATTAGTCCCCCTTAATCGAATCAAAGAAATATGACATGCTATGAAATACAAGACAAATCTTAACTACTAAAACCAACAATAACAGTGAATGCAAAACTCTCAAGAGGTGTAATTTCTTACCATTTGATCAAAATTTTGAAAAAGAAGAATGTAAAACAACTCTTTTTCCTAATAAAATTGAACATCCTCTACCAAAAATATAAATTGACATCCCATAATATTTTAATAAAACAAAACCAAATATTTCAAGTAAAGAGTAGTCAGTACAGAATGAAAATGACCGTTCATTTCTCCCCCAAGAGTAATACAGA
Source organism: Agave tequilana (assembly GCA_038442645.1). Classification (NCBI taxonomy): domain Eukaryota; kingdom Viridiplantae; phylum Streptophyta; class Magnoliopsida; order Asparagales; family Asparagaceae; genus Agave; species Agave tequilana. Next base: position 92,289 of record JAVJIF010002801.1, read on the forward strand.
TGTAGAACTACGGAGAGAGAAAAAAAAGAAAAGAGAAAAGAGAAGACGTGAGAATTTAAAGAGAGAAAAGAATGTAATTAGAGATAGAAAGTCTGATAATCTGTATTTTTATAAAACGAGTCTCTCCCACAATGAAAACAAAAATATGTAAACATTTAACTCAAACTAGGAAATTAAACAAAACTTGATAATCAAGAAACTTTAATTACCCAAAATTAAATAACATCTAATAAAATAATAGATCAATAACATAATAATTAATTCCTAATTATGATTTCCATCATTTTCCCCCGGTTGAAAAGTACTCGTCTCCGATGAGATAAAATGTAAATAATCCTTCAAGAGGCCAGGATCAAGGCGATAAAATTCTTCTTCAATAATCCAAGCATCATAGGGACGATCATTCCATAGAGCAAGGAAGAGACGATAATCACCTGAATGTGAAGTAACAAACTAATCAACCAATATATCAAGAATTTCATCTGACGGTTCTAAAGCAGAGGAAGGAGCACGAGGAACCGGATTGGAAGACGTGCTTGCAGAAACAGAAGAAGGTAAAACTGAAAGCTTTTATATGCCTCGGTGAAGGAATAAATCTGTCGCATTAAAAACTAGACTAATAGACATATTCCGTAACAAATCAATTAAATAAGATTTGAATCCAAGCCTACCAAGAATAGGATAAGATTCAATGGTTCAGACTTGTAACTTTTTAATAGCATGTCTAAGATAGCGTTCACACAAATATGAATCGTAACATTGCCCTTTTCATTAAATTTTCTTGATCGCTAACAACCTACTAACACATTTATTGTAGTATTTATTAGCACTGCTACCTGTTGCCTTTCTCTTTCATCTTTAATTTCCTCCTAGACAAAAAAAAAAAAAAAAAAATTCCCAAGTGTACACTGACATGCTGTGAACTGGACATTGACACATGGCCCTGGGGTTGAAAATGGGTGCAAATATACTGAGTGGGTCCAATGACCTGAGACTGTGCACTATTGCTCCAATTTGTGAGGTTTTTCATCTTTTCAATTTTTTTTAACTTATTTTTTTTCTCTGTCTTTGATGGGTCTACTATATCTATCAATTTTCATTTTTAGAAGTAGCAGGACAGAGGTGGTTATAATATTATTTTGCTAGAACAAAAGAAATTACATTAGCAATGTTGATGTGAACACTGTGGAGATCAGTCCCCACAATTCATGACAATTCCTCCCATCATCTCTCCTACACTTGTAAGCAAAAATATCCGCACAATATTTTTCCTCACAGAACACACAAGTCACAATACATTTATGAAAGTAACATAACTAATAAGTTTACCAACGTCACATAATCTCTGCCTTCTTTATGTTAGATATATCAAATAGGAGTGGAAGGAATCACTTTTGATACAAAGTAGGATAGAGGTTATGACGTAAACTTATGGAAGAGATCAAAAGTAGTGAGAGAAATTTCAATCTTCTGTAAACAGTTTGGATTTGTTTTCCAAGTTTGTCGAATTAATCCCAGGCTATGTCTATATTCTGCAATCCAACTCATATTAGAATGGTAATTGGTAACAATCTTGTTCAATCCATAGACAATCTGAGTACGCATCTCTAATAGCACAAATCATTAGTCCCCCTTAATCGAATCAAGGATATATGACATGCTATGAGATACAAGACAAATCTTAACTACTAAAACCAACCATGACAGTGAATGCAAAACTTCAAGAGGTGTAATTTCTTGCCTTTTGATCAAAATTTTGAAAGAAATTGTAAAATAACTCTTTATAAAATTGAGCCACTCTATCAAAAATATAAATTTACACCTCATAATATTTTTAATAAATCATAAACCCAACATTTCAAGTCAAGAGTAGTCAGTACAAAATGAAAATGACCCTCACCTCTCTCTCACAAGTGATACTGATGAAGAACCAGAGAGAGAGTGAGAGAGAAAAAAGATAAGAGAAAAGAGAAGAAGAGAGAATTTAGAGAGATGGAGAGAAGAATTTAGAGAGAGAAAAGAGAGTAATTAGAGAAAAAAAGGCTGATAATCTGTATTTTTAAAAAACAAGTCTCTCTCACAATGAAAACAAAGAGGCATATTCATAGATAGACACCTAATACAACTAGGAAACTAAACAAAACTTGATAATCAAGAAACTCTAATTACCCAAAATTAAATAATACCTAATATAATAATAAATAAATAACATAATAATTAATTCTTAATTATGATCTACATCATTTCTCCCCGGTTGAAAAGAACTCGTCTCCGACGAGGTAAATCATAAATAACCCTCCAAGAGGTTAGGATCAAGACGACGAAATTATTCTTCAGTGATTCAATCGTCATCAGTAGAGTGTAGGCTGTCTAAATTATTGAAGACAAGGCCTCAAAAATGCGGGACTCAAGCCAAACGCGAGGATCACATTTCAACCCAAAGGCGGATGTCACACTACGTCAACAACGCAAAGGTCGCGTTCTTTGATAAACACGATGATCATGTTTTTCTTCAAAATGCGGACCCGAGGGTCACATTTTAACACAAATGCAAGCCTATGTAGCTTCTCGTTTCAGCACAAATGCGTGACTGTGAGCTCCACGTTTCAACGCTAACGTGAGGTTCGCGTCCAACGTGAGACCCGCATCTCTGCTGTAACAGATAGCTATTTACTGGGTCAAATCACACCCACGTTCTCCCCACGTAATGGGGAATAAATTTTCATTATTTAGAGATTTAAGGGGTTGGTTATACCACAAAAATCCCTATAAACAGCTCTGAATAGCTTGGGAGAAGGGTTTCAATAGCTTTGAAGTTCAGACTTCAAAAAGAGGATTCATGTTGAAAGAGAAGACTCTTTACAAATCTGCTGAGTTCAAATTCTGTAATCTCTTTTTAAGTTTTAGCCACTGATTAATAATTTTATACTTTATTAGTGTGATTTCAACGAGAGCAAGAAGATTCAAATGTCAAGCTTCAAGTTTGGCTCGTCAATGGAGAAACAAGAATCACTCTCCACTGCTACATCAAAAACCCAACACTAAATAAAGAGAAGATCAACCATCCTTCTCACTTTTGTAATCAGATTTTGATCAATTGTAATCTTCTTTTCAAACAATAAAAGATTTTACATGCCTTAATTTTTTGGTAAACAAAAGATGGACACTCCGCTGGGAGCAATTTTCTCTACCGATGAGAAAGCAGTAGTGCATGCCGACCTCAAGTTTTTCAGATCAACCGTCGAACTACTCATCGTCGAACTGCTCATCATCGAATTCAATTAAGAGAAGTTCGAATAACTTCTCTCCTCGGGCTCCATTAGCCCTAAATCCATGTGGCAGTACCGCAAGGTCTCAAGTGAGACTCACTCTCAAATCTGTTCGGAGGCTTCTCAAAGAGAGTTTCTTCGGAAGCTAACCATACGCTTTTTGATAAAGCAAACGGTTTAACCTCTCTTGAGATTCAAGCAATCTCTCTTGAAGCAAACACGACTTGCGATAAAGTCTCCTAGGAGACTTGCAAGACCAGTATTGCGAATCAAGGCCAACACAACAACAAAGACCAATCTCACCGTCAAACTCTGATTGGACACACATATTGCATATTAATTATTTAATTCCTATATATATTCTGTAATAAATCCTACAATAACTTGTCTTAATACCCACTTTATGCAGGATATGATGGGAGAAGATAATCACAAATTCAAGCTAACTAAATCAGATTCTTAAGGAATTTAAATCACAACTGAAGATCATAATGTATCAAGAGGATAATCCCAGATGTAGTTCAGTTAAAACGGATTTTTGAAGATCAAGTTGGTTGGCTGAAGAATCAACGAAGATAACGTCAAAATTAGAGATCCAATCGAATAACCAATTGAAGATAGAAGCAAATCGGGGATCTACGGACCATCTCCCCCAGGATCTGGCTTTAGAGCCAGATTGGCCGCGTTTCCGCTGCAATCTAGATAATCAATGAGAGTGTTTGCTCCCTCTATCTTTGTACACTCCTCTCTATCCAATTTCTTCTATAATATCACCAGTTTATATGTAAATCGTACACCGAAGGTCATGAAATTATTAGATGCGTATATCATTTACCCTATCTTTGATAGTTAATGGGTCAATCATGTGCAAGTTGTGCCTAAAAAGTTCGGAGTCACAGTTGTTGCTAATGAGAATAGTGAGTTGGTCCCAACTCGAGCTCAAGCTGGTTGGCGAGTGTGCATATATTATAGGAAACTCAACTCCATGACTAGAAAATATCATTTTTCTCTTCCATTTATTGACCAAATGTTAGAATGTCTCGCTGGTCACGCCTACTATTCATTTCTCGATGGTTATTTTGGATATAACTAAATTTATATTTCTCATGAGGACCAAGAGAAAATAACATTCATTTGTCCGTTTGGTTCATTTGCTTACTGTCACATGCCTTTTGGGCTGTGCAATGTACCTGCTACTTTTCAGCAGTGTATGCTGAGCATCTTTTCAAATATAGTTGAATGATCTTTGATGGTATTCATGAATGACTTTTCTATTTTTGACTCTAATTTTGATGAGAGTCTGTATCATCTAATCTTGTGTTGATAAGGTTCAAAGAGAAAAACTTAGTTCTGAATTGGGTGAAATGTCATTTCATGGTAAAACGTGGGATTGTCTTAAGTTACGTTGTTTCTGAAAAAAGTGTAGAGGTTGATAAAGTTAAGGTTGAATTAATCTCTAAATTGCCACCTCCGAAAACTGTTCGGGAGGTGCGATCTTTCTTAGGCCACGGTGGGTTCTACTGACGCTTTATCAAAGATTTTTCTAAAATTTTCAAGCCTCTGTGTGACCTCCTAGCTAAGATGTTCCCATTGAATTCATCCCTCTTGTCTGGCAGCCTTTGAAACGCTCAAAACTGAGTTAACATCGGCACCCATCATTCAACCACTTGATTGGAATCTTCTATTTGAGATGATGTGTGACAATTCTGACTATGCGATAGGTATTGTTTTGGGCCAGCGAGTTGCTAAACTTTCTCATTTCATTTTCTATGCAAGAAAAACTCCGACGCCCAACTTAACTATTCCATAGCTGAAAAGAGTTGTTGGCAGTCATTTTCGCCCTTGACAAATTTCTTCCCTACCTGATAGGTTCTAAGGTCCTAATTTTTACCAATCATGAAGTAATTTTTCACAAAAAAGGATGCTAAAGCCCGTTTAATCTGATGGGTCTCACTCCTACAAGAATTTGACTTAGAAATTCAAGACAAAAGGGTGCTGAGAATGCTATCGCGGACCACTTGTCTAGATTGGTGGTTGAATCTTTGTCCGATTTTTACCTGTTCTTAAGACATTTCTTGATGAGAAGTTAATGGTCATCTCCCATTCGACTGTTCTGTGGTATGCTGACATTGTGAATTACCTTGTCACGGAACAAATGCCTGATTCATGGACTAAGCAAGAATTATTGCATTTTTTAGCTAGAGTCAAATGGTTCTTTTGGGATGAACCATATTTGTTTAAATACTATCCTGATCAGATCATTCAATATTGCATTCCTAACTTTGAGCTCAGGAACATCCTTTCATCTTGCGATAACTAAGCCTGTGGTGGTCATTCAGTAGGAAGAATACTGCAGCAAAAATTTTACAATATGATTTTTATTGTCCCACTTTATTTCGCGACGCTCATGTTTACTGTCATTCCTGTAATCGTTGTCAACTATTAGGAAAAATTGCACGATGTAATGAAATGCGCTAAACTCGATCTTTGTTGTCGAAATTTTTGATGTTTTGGGGCATCTACTTCATGGATCCACATCCTATATCTCATGGATACCAGTATATCCTTGTGGCAGTTGACTATATATCTAAATAGAGAGAGGTCATATCATGTAGATCCAATGACCACAAAGTTGTGGTAAATTTTTTGAAAGAGAATGTATTTTCTCATGTTTGTTTTTCTCATGCAATCATTAGCGATGGTAAAAAAATATTTCTACAGTCGTATATTTGAAGTCTTAATGAGAAAATATTACATCAGTTATAGGATAGCCACCCCTTATCACTCGCAGACTAGTGGCCAAGTAAAAGTTTTCAACCGATCAATCAAGACCATTCTAGAGAAAACTGTGAACACAACTAGGAAAGATTTATCCCTTCAGTTGACTGATGCCTTGTGGGCATAAAAAACTGCGTTTAAGACTCCTATTAGAATATCTCCATACAGGTTGTCTATGGTAAATCTTGTCATCTTTCTATCGAGGTAGAACACAGCATACTGGGCGATCAAGCGCCTAAATTTTAATCTTAACAAAGGGGAGAGTTTAGAAAATTTCAACTTGATGAGCTTGAAGAGATATGGAATGACACATATGAATGCTCAAAACGGTACAAAGACTGCATGAAAATGATGCATGATAATCTCATATTCGAAAAGATTTCCAGCCTGGACAGAAAGTCCTGCAGTACAATTCACATTTACATCTCTTCCTGAGAAAATTAAAATCCCGTTAGACCGGTCCTTACATTGTTCATAAACTTCACCCACATGGTGAAGTAGAGATCCACAATGCCACAGATAGTACCACTTTTCAAGTGAATGACCATCGTTTCAAGTCATACCGTGAGTATCTGAGCCTAAAAGTGTAGAAAATTCTTTTGGAAGATCCTATTTATCAGGATTGATCTCTATACCTGCTAGAGATCTATTGTTGTATTATAGTTTTTCTGTTTTCTTTTGTTTTTTCTTTTTCAACTAGATAATAATGGATGATAGCCACTTATCTTTCATCTGGTACTATCTATCCTCCACCTTCTTAATTTTGTATCATGCTGAGCATACATTTTCACATTGAGAACAATGCATGAGATAGGTGTGGGGGAGGGTTCTAACATAGATTTTCTTCTCTTTCTTTTATATAAAAAATATATTTTCTTTTCTTTAATACTTTTCTTTCTTTCTTTTATAAAAAAAATATTTTCCTTTCTTTTAAAATGTTTTGAAAAGAGAAAACTATATTTTAACTTATTTTGTCAAAAATTAAGTAATTTTTATGAAATAGGAGAATCATAATTAAGATTTCCTATACTTGATCAAAATAAGATGATTTGCTTGATTTCTAGGGTGAAAAAGGAAAATTGCGAAAGTAATTTAGTCTTGATTTTTATCTTAATGAAATATGCATACTTATACACTTACACAGTTGGAGTTCAAAGATAAAGATTCTTATACCTTATAAAAAAAGAAAAAGAAATAGAAATATATATATATTTTTTGATTAAGCTGGGTATTTGTGTCTCACAAAGCATAAGTATTCATGCCTAAAAGTTGTCCATTTTATAAATAAAAATACCCTTACTTTTGTGGCCTTTTTTGCTCGAGTCCTTAAAGTCCTTGGGGGTGTTTCTCACTTGATGCCCTAAGACTGTCCGGTTTGGGAGTCACCGACTAAAAGTTTGTTACATGAGCTAATTAGAAAACCTAATAGAACTAAGAAATATTACCTATGCAAAGATAAGGCATAAGAGTTAGAGTTGAAGAATCCGTAGTCAAATTTTCACGGTCACAAAGGTGCATATGACTTAGGGTCAAATAATATACTAGATGAGAAATGTATTTTTAATTCTTATGTTGGTTGTGACAAGTTTTGAATAGAAGCTAAGTTCAGGAATGACTAGTTTGGTACTCCTATAACTTAGAGATTACTTGAATTTTTGTAGAAGTTCTTCCAATATTCTCTCTTTCAAAATGCATTTTCAAAAATACTAACACTTTCTTTTTCTTTTAGATTTTGTGGGTCTAATTCACTAAAAATCCTCATGAGACAAAACTCGTCCTCTAAGGGTAACCTAGAGGTTTAATGGCTTGTTGCATGTGCTAAGTGTAACAGTGATTCCTACGAAAGTGAGTTAGATTAGGTTACTTCTTTTTCACTTTTTGTTTTGCTCGAGGATGAGTAAAATATAGGTGTTGGGGTGCGATTGGACACACATATTGCATATTTGTTATTACATTCCTATATATATTCTGTAATAAATTCTACAATTAACTTGTCTTAATTTCTAGTTTATGCAGGATATGATGGGAGAAGATAACCACAAATTCAGGCTAACTAATTCAGATTCTTAGGGGATTTAAATCACAACTGAAGATCAGAACGTATCAAGCGGATAACCCAAATCTACTTTAGTTAAAACAGATTTTTGAAGATCAAGTTAGTTTGCTGAAGAATCAACGAAGATACCGGCAAAATCAGAGCTTCAGCCGAATAACCAATTGAAGATAAAAGCAAATCGGGGATCTATGGACTATCAGCCCCCAGGATCTGGCTCTACGGCCAGATCCTGGCTGCGAAAACATAGCCCAAGCCATATTTTCGCGACAATGCCAGAGAATCAGGGGGAGTGTTTGCTTCCTCTATCTTCGTACGCTCCTTTCTATCCAATTTCTTCTATAAATACCACCAGTTCAGATGTAAAACATACACCAGAGGCTGAAAAGACTATGTTAAAGAGAGCAGTGTGTGTCTTGAGTTGTAATGCGAGTTTAGAGAGAGCTGAGAGAATTATAATGGTGATTTATCAATCAAATTCAGTATTCTACCATCAAGATCGTGCACGTTTTAATCTAAAGCTCTTTCTATTCTTTCTCTATGATGTAATTCTATTCTTTTTATTCAGTTTTTACTATGTACTTTTATTAATGATCTCATGCATATATTCTTCTCTTTACAGTTTATAGTGTTACTACCTTCTCTAATTTTCAGCATAATTTTGAGGAGGGAGATTTCAAGGAGACGTCAGCAGTAGTGAACCAAGCTTTATTTTATTCCGGGTTTCAATTGTCTCTCCCCTCCCTCTCACTTTCTCTTTTAATCTTCTTTACTTATTTAGTCTCCACATCGGTTAGTAATTTTTCTTTCTTAATTCATATTCATACCGAAGTTTAATCTTTAAAACAAAAATTCTAACTATTCATTCACCAATTTCCCACCTGGATTAAAGTTAGATTTCATATTTTTAAAAATCGTGTTTTCAACAAGTCTCTGAGGATTCGATCTTCTTCTTGCCACTATGCTATTCTTCTAAGAAATTCAAGAAAGATTAGGTTTTTATAATTTGTACGTAGTTCAAATAATGATGAAAATATTTATAACTTTGAACTGCAAACAAACTCCTCCTGAGGCTCAACAAACTCAGTTTGCAGGGGATTCACAATAACTCCTGCGAGCCAAGAAGAATAATGATCGTCGATAAAGACATCAAGCTCACCGTCAACAAACAGAAGCTGAAGACAATGCTATTGGCACTAAACGTGACATTCACATCCAGCCCTGCTTTCCTCCTTCGAAATGCGATGTTTGCGTTCATACGCGACAATCTTTAGTTAATGAACAGTGCATCTCAGCCCCAAAATGCGAGGCTCGCGTTCAGCCTTTAGCTGCGCCAAAATGCGAAATACGCGTTTCACTTCAAGAACACGAGACTCGCATTCAGCCGAAGGTCACACTAGAACACGACTTTAGAAACGCGAGACTTGCGTTTAGCAGAAAACTGTGCTAGAACATGACCTTCGTGTTTCACTTCAGAAACACGAGAGTCACGTTTAGCCACAAGTGGCCAAGTTCAAACTGAATTGGAAAGCCTTCACCCCCATGGGTTCGAGGCTAGTTTTCCAGATACCCCTACTACTGATCTGAGGGACTACTTAATAGGAAAAAGGAGTGTTCATGAGCATCTCATCTCAACGATACTATATGATTGCCATTGTAGCTTTTAGATGACTAAGCCGTCAGTTTTTAGCCAATTGTCAAAAACTTCAAACTCAAACTCGTCCAATAGGTGACGATCTCGCAAGAAGAAGTCATTTTCTGACATTGAGTTCCCGGAGGTGACTTCCAACATGGTGGGTCCAAGCACCACACCAAGCAAGTCAAAAAGGGAAGAAACTTGATCTTAGTTCTGAGGAGTCGGATACTGAACTTTCTTCATGCTTGAAAGAAATATTGATCGAGCTAGAAGGAATTTACCGACGCACTCAGATCCAAATAGAAGCAATGCCCTAATCGACTATAACTTGCTGGCCAAAGGAATTGAGGCAAATGATGAGCACTCTGCCATTACGGAGTTCCATCCATCCAACTCTTACATGGAGATGGAAGCCTTTGCATATATAGATAACACTCCAAAAGAGATGTCCAGGAGATTTGAGGAGAAAGCTCGGGTGCTACAGGTGTAACACTAGATGCTACAAGCCTAACAAGACTCTATCAACGATCTCAAGAAGATAATAGCTCTTTTTCTTGACAAGTCAAAGAAGAATACGAAGAGTCTAAAGACTAAAGTTTCTTCCTGCAAAAGCCGGTATAAAGAGAAGAAGGGTGAAAACTCTACTTCTGAACACTCTAATGACAATGAGAATAACTTCAGATTTGAAAAGTCCTGAATCTTAATTTGAAAAACATGAGAATTCAGAAAAAGGTAATCATGCCAAGAGGATAAGCGAGTTCAAAAATGCCTCGAAGCTATCATAAATCGAAGTGTACGCTTCAAGAAGTAAGGGTAGTCAAGCCCTACCTAGTTGAGTGGGATGCGACTTCTTATCCTCCCAGGTTCAAGGTACTGACTCTGCACACCTTCGATGGTAAGGAGTCACCGAACTAACATATATTCTACTTCAAATCCCAGACTGAGAATGTAGTATCAAAGGATACCATCATGGCTTGTTTATTTATCGGCACTCTCAAGGGAGTTACCTTTGAATGGTTCATGAAGCTCCCTGCAGGTCTATCAAGAAATGGGCCAACTTGAAAAAGTTATTTCTGGCTCGTTTCTTCAAAGATGACACAAAAATATTTGTGCCGACTCTCCTCACCACTAAGCGAAAGAAGGGATCAGTCAAGACATTTATGGAGAGATTTCAGAGTATAGTGCTCCAATGTCCAAGTGGCATGACTCAATCTACATTAGTAGAGTCTACATTAGTATAGACTTACCGCCACAACCTGCAAACTGCACTCCTACTCAGATAGGAGAAGCTGAATGTCATACTTGAAAGAACCTCTTCTTATAAGGTGGACAAGCGGAGGAGATCGTCGCAAGGGTCAAAGCTGAAGAAAGAGAGAGTAAGCCTAGACCAGAAAATTTGACATGGTGTACTCCATAACAGTCTTTTCAATAAAAAAAAAAAGACACTCTGACAACAGAGACTACATCCTCTACTAAGACCCAACCAACTAGAGGTGGTAATCCTTCAGGTCAGATGCATGCCAATGAGCAATATTCTTTCAAGGATGAGTACATTGTCTCCCTATACAATTTGCTTCACAAGAGCAACAAGCTCAAGCTATCAGAATCAAAACATCCTGAAGAGATGGGGAAGACAGATAATCTCAACTACTACTTATAACACATGATGGTGGGACATCCTACCAAGAGTTGCTACATCTTCAAAGATGTTCTTCAAGCTCTAATCAATGCGGATGTCCTCAAATTCTGCCCAGAGTAGAAGAAGGTGACTGCCAATATGACGTCCCTTCAATTTAATAGAGATCTCCCATTAGCACCAACCAGAGTGGTTCCCATCTGAAAGAGAAACTAAAGGTGATCAATATTGATCCCACAACAAAAAGGAGAAGGGTCTCATCCCTATTCTCACTCCTCATGAAGAGATAATGTGGGTTCACATCAACATTATTAAAAGCCATCAATGGACTACTGTATCCAACAAAAAGTTCAGAGGTAAAGTCAAACCATCTTCTTGTAATATGGTGAGTGTTTCTTCATGAGAAACCGAGAAAGGTGTTGCCTCTCTCACCGACTCAGAAGAAGAGAAGTCCGCTTTCACTATTGATCAAAATGCACCTCCCATGTCAAAGATACGATATAAAAAATAGTACTTGAGAAAGCACGATGAAGCGATGACAAGTCTTTCAAAGCTAACTCAGGAGATAGCTGAGAAATCCACTACGTAACCCCTAGAAAAGCAAAAGGAGCTTCGCTACTTAAAAGCTCTTCAAAAAGACAAAGTGGAAAGATCATCAACTCCTTTTCGCTTTGATGTCCTGGCTCAGCTTGCCAACGTCTGATTGATATAAACCTGTGCACAGAAAAAATAAAAGTTTAGGAATAGATTGCAAAATTCTCAATTCTACTACTATAATAAGTGTCTATGCGGGTCGTGAACTACAAGGAGGGACTGCGTTAGAAGTTTTTAGTAAGTTTCTTTTGAGTTACTAAAACTAATTAAAAGGTCTTCTATGTTTTTACAAGGAAAAAAGATATAAAAGCTATGTTAATTTGGAAAAGAGTGGAAGATAGGAGAAGATGGTGATTGTGTAAAAGGAAAAGAAAGTTAAATAAATAAATGAAGAGAGTAAAGAAAGAAGAGTTGATTTTTTAAAGTGTTCCAAACTAAGTAATGAAAAGACAGAAAGAAACCTAAAAAATATGTACTTAACTCTTTTGACCGATGACTTACCTTGGATTATTGGCACGTTTACCTCGATTCAGAGGCGATCAGTGCATAACCCATAAGATCTAATTCAGTTCTTGTCCACATTACATCATCAAGACTACATCGAGCAAGTATGAAATGATATGAACATAAGGGAGGAATCCATCATCATGAGCTATCGGTGAGACTTGCAAAGGTAAGGCAATACTGATACTATGAAACTTACTTGGATTATCATCAAAACCAAAAGAGAAAAAGTAAATGAAGAAGAAGAACACAAAAATGAAACTTTCGATTAAATCAAGTAACAATGAAAGAAAAGAAGAACACTTACACTAGTGTCACTCTCAGTATAGTCTTCACTCTCATTCTCTCATGAAACTCTTATCTCTTTTAATGTACAAAAATAAAGTTAAAAAATTACATTACAAGAAAAACAAAAATTCTAAACTAAAGTAGAACAAAAACTAGCTTAAAATCTATCTCTGCTCAGTCGTGCCCCTTTGCCTTCAGAAATCCCAGCTTTTATAGGCAAAATAGAAGAGGGGAGTGAGTAAAAAGATAGGGGAGCTAATGCTCCCCTAAATCTCTAACAAAGCCGCAAAAATGTAGCTATGGCCGTGTTTATGCGACTTGGATGGTCACATCTAGGGAGTGTAGCTTCCAATTCTCCTTTCATCTCCTTTTGTCCAATAGGTTTTTCGGTTTGGTCTCTGGATTTGACAATATCATCATAGATCTTTAGCTAACCAAATAGATTCATAGAGATTCGAATTTCAACCAATTTTCATTTGGTGTGATCTTCTGATTTGCTCTCATCTTTAACCAATCTCTTGAATATTTCCCAATCTTTAATTTTAATTTAAACTTATTAAATTAGAATTTAAAAGGGTTTTTGGGCTCGTTTCTTTTCCATCTCCTTTAATAAAGGTCTGCACAAATTTAAACGATAAATCTGATTAAATAGAAGAGTTTTTGTCATGCCCCGCTTCCCAAAGTACACTGGGACGAAAACGCGATGAGAGTTAACGACGCTTATACACAAGAAAAATACCCCATGTATATGCGCAAAGTCTTAAGTAACCCGAACAAGCTATAAAGATCTACTATAATAAATCACGATCACTGTAATACTACATATAGATGTCCACATATGATAACAAATGAATACAGAATGGGATAAATGATGAGTCCAATATACAGTAAGAAAGGAAACAACAGGAATAAAAGAGGGTCAAGAATACCAATAATCAAGAAGAGAGAAATACCAGCTCCTCGCAAAGCATACGATCTCAACGAATACCAAATCAATGAAATAAAACATCTAATATCTGGATGTGCAAATCCAGGGTCATCAGAAAGTGACCTAATGAGTGTGTAAAAAGGGTAAAAAGGTGCTCGTGCATATAATTAGTGTGTATATACCACTATACTAATATTAAAATACAGAAAAAAGGCTATCATGAATAAAACTATAAATGAGAGGTAACTCATAATTGTAAAACGAACAACTAATGCTCAAGATGTGTAACCTAGATATGTCTCTAATCTTGTTAGTTATTATCAATCTAATTGTAGCTATGTACCATACCACATCTATTTTCCTACATAATAAACAACGTTATCGTTATTATAACTGCCTATCAATGTAGTGCACGTGTTTTGGAGGGTACCGTACATGCACGATACCACGTCTAACATTCCTAGCACTTAATCAGAACCACAAAGCCCTAATAACTAAAACCATAGTCCCATCAAAAGAATAACTAGTGTGACGCCGTAGTCCAAGCAAAGCCCTAAAACTGAGAACTGAATAACTGAATAATTAGGTAGCTAGTTATAACTCTCAGTTCTAGTCACCGGTATTTCCCACTGGTGGTCGGTATGGTATAAATACCTGTTCTGGTGGTCTAAACTAAGTCTACTTTAACTCTAATAAAATTTTCTAATATTTCAGATTTTTCTTAATTTTTTTTCCAAAATGTTTCTAAATTAATTGAAGATTCTCGAAATCATGACCCATCTATATCGCTATACGACTTTCAGATTTTTAATTTGCAATTGGGGATGAATTTCATGATTTTGATTTCTCAGTAATGCTTAAAATAATATTTGCTATTTTAAAGAATTTTTAGGCATTTTTTGAATTAAATAAGAATTTAATTGAGTTAAGAAAAGGCAAAAATAAAAATAAATAAAAATAAATAAATAATAAAATTAAAATTCAGAAATTATTTGCAGCCATTAAGTTTTGAACCTTGGTTGGCTAGGAAAGAATGTAATAAGTTAATCATGATGCCACATTAACATGTGATTTAGAGGCCTGAGACTATTTATTTAAACCTCCCTTTAACTCCCTTCATCCTCTCCAACTTCTTCCACTCTCTCTAACTTCTCTCTCACTTTATCTTTCTCATTCCCACTCACCCTAACTGAACCCACTAATCCTTTCATGCAGCCTAACTCTCATGGGGGCTTAGGGGTGTATGTGGTGCCTATATAATGGGTATCTCACCATCTCAAGTCATTTGCAAACACAAGCTTCTCTCCCTTTCTCACTACACTCTCTCTTTCTTTTCTAAATCTTTGAAGTGCTAGTCGAGGAGAAGAACATTCAGACTGAAGGGAAGCGTTTCAGGAAAATTATTTTGCATTTTCGTTGATTTAAGTTCTTTATGGCATTTCATCAAACTGGTTGTGTCATTGCATTATAGCTGTAATTTCACCTTGGAAAATTTATGCTAAAATCATAATAAAATTATATAGAACACCTAAGATGTACCTTGTATTTTTCATAATTTTTAGGATTTTTATTCATATTATTTGAAGAGAAAAAAGGAAACCGTGCACAACATTATGGCCCGGCCTGAACCAGGCCCGGCCAGAGCCAGGCCAGCAGGCCAGAGCCTGGTCTGGTCAGGCCAGGCCAGTCCGAGTTGACCTGTTACGGACTCGCGTTTGGCCCCGGCCCCAAAATAAAAAAAAATTACAGAGAAGGAAAAAGAAAAAGAAAAAGAAAAAGAAAAGAAAAAAAGAAATAAAATACAGGAAATTTACTGTAGTAATTTACTGTAGCAGACTCAAATCCAAAACTCATTACTGTAGCAGATCTGTTACTTTAGCAAACAGATCCGTTAAGCCTTTTATTGATTTAGTTTAATTTAATTCAGAAAAATTTGAAACAAACTCAAAAAATTCTAGAAAATTCACAGAAAATCACAAACTAAATTTGGGACTCTGTAAAATTATTTTGAGTGTAATATTGCTAAGAATAACATGAAATTAAATATTCTTTGTAATTATAATTTAATGATCATTTAATTATAATTTAATGATCATTTATTTAAAAATTGCCAATAAATTTCTAAATAGCACAAAAAATATAAAATTCATAATCAAGTAATATTTAAATATTATACATTAATTTATTAGTTTATGCATATATTTTATCATGAAATTATATTTTTTTTGTTGCTAAAATTCAGAAATTGAATTATTTGAAAATATTAACCAACCAAAATTATAATAAGTAGTATGCTCATTCAATTTACCACTAAATAAATAACATGTCAAATCTCTAATTAATTCATGCAATATTTAGGCCGCGAATTTTACCCAGAGTTGGTTTCAGTTACGAAAATTCAAATTCTAACGACATGAGGCAAGTACACATACTCTTTCTCCTCTGTGTTCCTTTGTTAGAATATAAATTCCTTTCTGATCTCGATTCCTATATCTTTCCCTAATCATGTGTATTGTAAGACATGTATGTATCGAATGTTTGTTACATAAATGATCATTCAAGTATAACTATAAATTATTAAATATTGTACAAGTAAGTTGATGTCACTCTATCTCATGATTACTATTTTGTATGTCTACATCCCAATACACTGACATCACTTATACTATTATGCATTTGTCACTCGATGTTGTCACCATTTTCCATTTTTCCAAAATTTTGATATGTATTGTAATCACTATTTTACAGTGATACTCTTGATACTGATCCCTAATCCTGTCATGCTGAGTCACATATTATCTTACACTTACATTAATTAATAAAATTAACCAAGCTGGGATTACTGGTGGAGACTGTAGCAGGAAAATTAGGGAGGTGTGCTTGGAAGGGTTGTGGGTTTGAATACCACACATGATCTTATTATTTATGCGCGCTCCTGTTATTACATGTTACATGATACCTGAGTACAATGAACTGTTTCTCCATACTATCAGGATTCACTAACGCATCACTTGTTTGATATGTAGTCGTCTTGTGGGATGGGGCATAAGATGGTTGCATTAGTTAGGGTAATAAAACATACTAGACTTAGAATTATCATTTGTGACATGGATAATCTTGACTACATGATATTCCTGGACTTGTCATATTGTTCTTAACTTGTGATTTTGTTTTCTTGTGACCTGATGATTATGATATATGACATTACTCGTACTTCATGCTCATTATATACATGTCATAGTGTACATAGACGACCTTATTTTACATGATCTAGTGTTCTGCTACTCTCGCTGGTATCTCACATGTCAGTTTATATTACCGTCAGATTTATTATTCATTCATTCCAGTGCTCTACTTATATTGCCCATTTACTTTCACATTTCCATATTATTGTTTCCTCTTTTTGTTTGTGCACTTGCTGGTCCGCTTCTGATGGAACTTGATTTTTCAGCATCAGAGCTTGAGGAGACTGACAAGCCACTGTTCGAAGGAACCCAGGAAGACTACTAGGCGTGAGTCCGAAGTTTCTTATCTTATGTATTTTGGCATTTTGCCTTATTATGATGTTTCGATGCCAAAATTATATCTTCTTTTATTTTTACTTTGTTATATTTTCAATCTTGTATTCAGACAAAGACTATTGTAGATGTATGCATTTTATGTGAAAATGAAACTTCTGGTTATCTTTTGTATATGTGTGCGAGAATTTGGCTCCATTACTACAGCGTAAGGTACTCACAGAAGAGATTTCCCTCTTTGTGAGTATCTGCTGGCCATCATCACGCATATATACTCCATATTTTAGGAAGCGGAGCATGACACTAGTACTATCTTGGTTCCCCATTGTGGAACATAAAACTCGGTACACCATAACAAGTCCTTCCAAAATACACGACATGCATTATCTGGCAATTACCTCTTTTCCTCGGGTTATGATATCTTTTATTAACAAGCAATGATATAAGTTATTATTAAATGAAATAGTGACCAGTAATCTCCAACAAATGCTGATGTCAATAGTAGCTGATAACTGACAACTGAAAACTAGTATCTGATAACTGAAATCTGGATAAATATTAATTGACATCTAAATACTAGAGATAAATACTCACTAATACAATGGTGTCACTAAATACTGATAACTGATATAAAACTCTGAAAATTTATAATCACCGATATCAATGAAATGACTCTCATAATAATTATATCTCTATAACTGATAAACTAAATTAATCAATCATGAAGTAAAGACTACTAAATATCCTTAAAGTCAAACTAAATCAATGAATACCAGCATAAATAAAGAGTTGATTATCCTCAAGCAATATGGAATCTAGAATAGTCTGCATCTGATATTTAACATCAATAAGATCATCAATACATGACAAACTAATCAGTGAATTTGAAAATACTAACAACATTAATCCAGCTAAACCAGTCATATCTAAACACTGATCAAGATCCAATAAAAAAATATAAATCCCAGATCAACTCAAACTCTAATTAAGTCCATATAAGTCCAAGTATCAAGAAGATTGGTCTCTTAATAAAGTAAGATCATATATAATCCACTCTCAAAATACAAATGAATTACCATTTTGTTTATCTTAAATACAGTTCTGATAAATAATTCACATGAGATATACACCTCTATCCAAACAAATCATACTTAAGATCAACCGAATTTCATACTAAAATTTATCACAACTTCACATGAAATGATAGATCTCTAATGTCTCAGTATCAAAATACGGACTCCATATACATTTTAACATCATGATTACCTCTAACCAGTTATCTGTGGTATATCAAACTCTTACATAGTATAATAATCTATGTCAAATAATTCACTACATGACTACAACATCCACTACCCAACTGATCTATTATCCTCAATCAAAGTAATTAATCATTAGAACTGAACTCAAAATCATAATACTGCGATCATTTCTAAACACCAAAAATCATTCAAACTAACTAACAACAGAATAACTAATAACGACACGAAACATAATTATTCACATAAAATGATAAATTAAATTGCATAAATTAATATAAACAAATACAATAAATACTCTCAATAATTTATAATAATAAAATGTACCAATATAATAAACCAATGAATTAAACACTCAGTATCAACAATAAACGAATAACAACGCAACAAGTAAACACTCACGAACAATAATAAATCCGAATAACACAAAATAAACACTCACATGAAATGACGCGATTTCAGGTTTAAATCACTGTCAGGTCTGTACTGCATGAACCGGTACAGATCTCCAAATCATATTATATGTTGGTCTTCAAATTGCCTGGTGTTTCGGCACTTTACGAACACGAATCCAGATCGAGTTCAGGTCTTCTGCAAACACAATTTCGATCTCTTGTACAAATATAACACACATAGAAAGAGGCATAGGGATAGAGACACCAACACGACCACGCACCTACATGGACATACAAAACACACTCGTACACACATACACTCGTACACACTATTTTTCATTGAAAATGAGGAAAAACTTACAAAAATTTGAGGAGAAGATTACAAGTAATTGAACAAAAAATGAAAAATTACAAGTTGAACTCTCCCCTGAGATTTTTGGGGAAGTGTGCTGGTGGGAGTCTGATCAGTGCGCGACCACTTTGTTCCATCGACGATGCGATCAATCGATCTTTAAGTGCTATTATCTATGAATTTCTTCTCGCTTGGTTACGTAGATTCCTTAAAAGGGAGGAAGGCTTAGGGTATTAACACCCTGAATTTAGAGAAATAATTCTCTGGAGCTTTCGGGAAGTAAGGAAAGTTAACCTTGCTAGCTCTCTCGATACCTTCATCTTGATGCCTGCTCCTTGCCTCTTGCCTGATGCTTTGATGCTTCTTTTTTTTTTTTGGCTCTGATGCTTCATGCCATGAGCTCATTCTCAGATGAGCTATTTATAGGCTCTTGAAGGGTGTAACTATAAGTCATGTAGAGGGGGGTAAATAGCTAATTAGCTAATCTAATGCCAACTAATGCAGAATTAAAACTATTATGCAAACTAAAACTGCACAAAATATATAACCAAAGAGTGAAGCCGAATTTTCGATAAAGGGCTCTGGACTTTCTCCTCAAGATTCCTCTATATTAAAAGTTAAGGTGCGACTATAACTCTCTTGGTTAAATACTAGTATGAGTACACAAGTGCAATATCAAGCGTGTAATGAATGAGCAAGGAATAAGAGCATGCAAGATACTAAACAATCCCAAGCATATATTCAATTGAGCACAAGTTATATTAAGCATATAAAGATAAGCATTATATGAACTTGCAAGAAATAAACACAAGTGTGTTGAGAAGAGATGAGCAATTGTAAACATTGGAGAATTGTCTCGAGGCTAGAGCCACTTGCTCTACGTCCCTGCCTTCATCGCAATGAAGGATTTTCACTATAATCGATCCTGTAAGATCACTCGGTGCTGCAACATTGACACCGAGCTCTCTAAAAAACTCTTGGATCCGCAAGTTCCTCCTTGTTCCCTCAAGAATAACACATGCGAACTCGCATGTTCGCTGAGGCAGCAACCTCTACAACACCTCAAATACATGTGGTGGAACACTTGTGATTACTTCTCTTGATCACAAAAATAAACTCTCACAAATGAGGATCCTAGAGGATGAATATAGCAATGAAAAGCTCAAGTTTGTGTGAAAAAACAAGATAGATTTTGTGGTGAAAAACTCAAGAAAATGCTTTTGAAAAACACACGAGAATCACTCTTGAAACACTCTATTTGGATATGAAAATGAACCTCTAAAACTTGTAGAAAAACTCTGTAAAAAAGCTTTTGAAAACACTCTAAAAATTTTTACCCAAAACTGGCCAAAAGACCCCAAATATATAGGCTGCAGAAAACTAGCCGTTGGGGCTCAGAATGGCCTATCGATTGACTGGCCGAACGACCGTCCAACGGTCAATTTTTTGACTGTTGGGGTTGCTGGTCGACTGCCCCAAGGCCACAGAGAGGAATCCTCTATGTCGGTCAACCGTTCGGTCGACCAGCACCTAACCGAGAGTTGGGTGATACCAGTCGATCGATCGATCGGTCGACTGCTCCTTGCTATGGTCGACCGGTCGGTCGACCGAGCCAAGGGTATTGAGTGCGTGTACATTTCTGTGCACGTTGGTCGATCGCTCGGTCGATCGAGCTCTACTTCGATCAACCGCTCGGTTGGCCGGTAGCAGCCCAAACTCAAAATATTAACGGTTTAAATTCTAATGAAAACCCATAAAAATTCTATTTAAATCCCCATAAATTCCTCAAAATAAGGTTAATTGAAATAATTTGAAGTACAAATCTGTGTGATCAAAAATCAACATATATTACAAGCAATTTGAACTATTTTTGAGGCATAGAATTTAAAGCTTAAAATAAAAACTGTATTTTTAAAAACAAACTTCAAGATGAAAAGCTGATTTTTCCTCAAACTTGTACAAATGCAAAAATAAGATATTGAAACACATTTGAAGTAAAATGTTTATAGAAATGTCCCAATACACATAGAAGATAAAATATACTTGTTTTTGACAATAACCTTAAACTAAGTTTTGAAAAATACAAAACTTGAAACTATGAACTAGAAACATCAAAATAAGTTTTTAGACAATTTGAAGCAATAATGTATATGAATGAAATCCAATACACATATAAACTAAGTAAACTTGTTTTGATGAAAATTATTCATGAAACCAATATATGTATTCTTGAAACTCAAAACCAAAACAAAAAATTTCAAGAACTAAAACTATTTAACTTGATATGATTTTTGTGTGTGTATGAGCTTGAGCAATTCACAACTAATTTATCATTTACATTTTATCCTAACAAAAATCTTAACCTTATAAACATGTCTCAAGTCTTCTTGAAAATTTTTCTTGAAAATCTTCTTCTCTATCTCGACTTAGTCCAAACTTGTTCCATAAGCTAAACTCCTCTTTGAGTACTTGATGCGATCTTGATGCGTGAGCTATAGAATCAACACGTGCTAACTTCAAAACAGACTTTGAATCTTTTGTTGAAGCTAAACACTGATTAAGATCTTGATTGAATATCTGAAACTTAATGAGCACAAGATCATTAGTACGATAACTACATGAGTTAATCATCATCAAAATTAGAGTGATGGGCCTTTGGGCCAACAATCTCCCCCTTTATGATAATGACAAAACTCATGGAGTTATATATTGATAGATTAAAGATAAACTTCATAGAAGCTCCCTCTTAACTCATGCATAGCAATAAAACATAAAGATATTCAATGAAGCACGTAAACATAAACAAAAATATATATGCACAAACACAACTAAACATGCATATATAAACTCTAAGTTCTAAGCACAACTAAACATGCATATATAAACTCTAAATTCTTCTCCTCTTTTTGTAAATTCATCAACAAAGGGGTAAAAAAGACAAAAAAATGTATATGCGATATATACCTATGAAGAGGAGAGACGTCAAGTTAACCCCCCTGCATACATTCATTATATGGAGAAGAGATGACTAAACCCTAATCCATATAAGTAAAGTATACAATGTATAAATAGAGATATTAAGCTCTCCCTACACACATCTACCATATAAAGAAAAGATGTCAAGCTTTTCTTTATATACTACACTCATTATGAATTTATACATGAAGGAGATGTTAAGCTTCATGCATATAGGCAATACATATCAAAATAAAAGCTGAAAAACAATTAAAAGCAAATTTTATACCAATAGAAGCAAATTTTGATACCAATTTAAAACAACTTTAAATACAAATAGAAAATAAAATTATTTTCTAAATCAAAATATTTTTGCTCAAAAAGGGGTGGGAGTAAGATACCGATTGAAAATATATGAGATACCGATTGAATGTAAAATCAATTGATACCAATTGAAGGTGAAATCAGGAATTTTTCTCTCTTTTTGAAATACCAACAACTACATGTATAAGCTTATAAAGATACCAATTTAACATTTAAAACTAAATCAAGCTTAGTATAAAATAATTTATGCTTTAAAACATGTATGTATAGACATTAATAAACATGCACAATCAATCATATATATGTATATATGAAAATTGAAATACCACTTAGAATTTGATACATACATATATAAGAAAATAAATATGAGTATACAAAGAATTAATTTTCATGATAAGTATGCGTATAACTCATAACTACCTCCTTATCATGCACATGTTTAAAAGGATATACAATTTAGGTACATAAGGCATGGTCGCCCAACCAGCCTCCCTTGATAAGGAAGAAGTTTTCAAAAATAATTTTTGAAAATAATATAGTATATGTTAAAAACTCTACCAATTTGAAGAATAAAGCACTAGTTTTAAAGTAATTATGAAAATTAGTACGAAATCCTTAAAGTAAGGAACAAAACATACTTTATTCCAGGCAAACATGTTAAATTAAAGGAAAATCGATACTCAAAAATATATGAAGCACATATATAATCTTATAAAAATAAAATCATGAGTAAACAAAAGAAATGTGAGCACACAAGAATCATGTGAATATCAAATTCATAAACATACTCAATATGGCTTAAAACAAAAACTCAATTGAAATTCTTTTTCCCAAAAAATTGATATATCATATATCATGCAAGAATTATCAAAACTAGGACATACAATGTACAATCAAATATAAATTGAGTACATAAATAAAGTAGAGTATGTATAGCATGTATCTCAAAAATTATATATGTATAACACAAATTTTAACAAGATATGCATATGAACATATGATATAGATATATAAATCAATATATGCTTTAAAATAAAGCACATAAAAACATGAATCAATCATGAAGAAATAGGCATGTAGATCCATTGAAAAGGTTTTCAAAAATACATGCATAGTTAATAACCAATCAACTCAATATTAACCAAAAAATAACATATGATTGAGTCTAGGTCACTATGCTAGCATATAAAGATTTAAAATATTTTTAAAGTGTAGGATGAAATAGTTACCAAAACTGATACACCCTATCCATTTCTTAAAAATATGAGGTAGTCCTCCTACCATACTTTCTTGATAGTGATGCATCAAATGAGTGTGTTCGTCATGCTCTTAATGCATCCACCTTTAAGACACCAATCCTCTCACGTTTGTGAGAGCCCACACGTACATCAAAAATATGAGATGGGAATTTTGGTACACATATCTTTTTGCGTCCATGAGGGTTAGTAGAAATAGGAACCAAAACATTTTTATTGCAAAATTTAAAATATTTAATATATTAAAATAAAATTTTTTAAGATGGCTTTTGCGGTCACAATGTGTACATGTGTACACTCTAGCATACATATCGGTGTGATATATATGATCATTGTGCGCATGAGATGTATGTCGTGGGGTATGTGCATGCATTTGTGGAACTTGTTTCTTGTGAAACGTAAATTCCAATCTATTGTGATTAAAACCACATTAGCTCAACGTTGAGCCTAAATAATCAATTCTATTTTTCAAAACATGTATCTTATTTTTATCAAAAGATGATGCAACATTGTTAGTATGAGAAACATGGTAAGATGAGAATCAAAATCATTTTTTTTTGAAAATAAAAATCTTTTCTTTTTCAATTAAAATAATTTTCTTTTTCAAAGATTTATTTTCATTTAAAGTAATGACCTTTTCTTTAGAAATCAAAATAACTTAATTTTTCAAGGATTCATTTTCTTTTGAAACAATATCAAATTTATTTTGAAGAGAATCCTTTTCTTTTAAAACAAAATTATTTTCATTTTTAATCTTTTGTTTTCAACTTCTAACAAATCATATTTATTAGGAAGCATCTTACAAAGCAATACAAAATCATCATATGGCATCTCTTTTTCAAGATCGGAATCAGAATTTACCTCAAGGGGGTCATCCCCTTAGACCATGTAGCACATGTTGGAAGTATCACTTCCTTCATCCATGTCACTCTCCTTATGATGTTGCATTTGTTCACCAAGAGAGATGAGAGTGTTTCATACTACAAAAGGCAACTCAATATTAGAAACCCTAAATAAATAATCATCATTTAGGGTGGACTTTAAAGCATGGATGACTTTTATATTAGCCTCAAGATACTTACCATTAACAAAATATGAATCGTTAATGGTGGCAAGATAAACATGAATATCTAGGGCTTTCAGGTACATAGACATCTTAACTTTTCAAGTTTGAAAGTTAAGAATATCAAACATGAGAGGTGCAATAAAATTCATGTATGTGTATGCAAATATTATGATTAGCAAAAATGAGGATCTTTAACTCAAGGTTGTTAGACCCAAATCAAGAGCACCAAGCTTTGATACTAATTGTAAGTCACCTAGAGTGGAGATGAATAGGTGACTAGCTAATCTATTGCCAACTAATGCGGAATTAAAATGATTACGCAAACTAAAACTGCATACAATGTATAATCAAAGAGTGAAGCCGAATTCTCGATGAAGGGCTCTGGACTTTCTCCTCAAGATTCCTCTAAATTAAGAGTTAAGGTACTACTATAACTCTCTTAGTTAAATACTACTGTGAGCACACAAATACAATATCAAGTATGTAATGAATAAGTAAGGAATAAGAGCATGTAAGATACTAAACAATTTCAAGCATATATTCAATTGAGCATAAGTTATATCAAGCATATAAAGATAAACACAATATGAACATGTAAGAAATAAATACAAGTGAGTTGAGATAGAGATGAACAATCGCAAATACGAAAAAATTATTTCGAGATTCGAGCCACTTGCTCTACGTCCCCGCCTTCACCGTAATGAAGGATTTTCACTATAATCGATCCTGCAAGATCACTCGGTGCTGCAACACCTACAACGAGTTTCCGCAAGAACTTTTTGACCCGCAAGTCCCTCACTTGTTTCGCAAGAACAACACACGCGAACTCGCAAGCTCGCCGAGGCCGCAACCTCTACAACACCTCAAATATAAGAGGTGGAACACTTGTGATCACTTCTCTTGATCACAAAAATAAGCTCTCATAAATAAGGATCCTAGAGTATGAATATAGCAATGGAAAGCTCAAGCTTGTGTAAAAAAATAAGATAAATTTTGTGGTGAAAAACTCAAGAAAATGCTTTTAAAAACAGAAGAGAATCACTCTTGAAACACTCTATTTGAATATGGAAATGAAGCTTTAAAACTTGCAGAAAAATTCTATAAAAGAGCTCTTGAAAACACTCTGAAAAATCTTACCCAAAACTGGCCAAAAGAACCTAAATATATAGGCTGCAGAAAACTAGTCGTTGGGGGTCAGAATGACCTGTTGGTGGATCTGCCGATCGACTATCCAACGGTCAATTTTTCGACCACTGGGGTTGTCAGTTGACCGCCCCTAGGCCACAGAGAGGAATCCTCTCTATTGGTTGACTGTTCGGTCGACCGGCACCCAACCGAGAGTTGGGTGATGCCAGTCGGTCGACCGCTCCTTGCTAAGGTTGATTGAACCAAAGGTATTAGGCGCGTGCACATTTCTGTGCACGTCAGTCGATCGAGCCCTGCTTTGGTCGACCGCTCGGTCCGCCGACAGTAGCCCAAACCCAAAATATTAAGGGTTTAAATTCTAACTTTGAAAACCCATAAAAATTCTATTTATATCCCATAAATTCCACAAAAATAGGTTCATTGAAATACTTTGAAGTATAAATATGTGTGATCAAAAATTAATACATATAAAAAATAATTTGAACTATTTTTGAGGCATAGAATTTAAAACTTAAAACAAAACTGTACTTTTCAAAAACAAGTTTCAAAATGAAAAACTGATTTTTTTCTCAAACTTGTACAAATACAAAAATAAGATATTAAAACACATTTGAAGTATAGTGTGTATGAACATATACTAATATAGATAGAAGATGAAATATACTTGTTTTTGACAATAAGCTCAAAATAAGTTTTGATAAACATAAAACTTGAAACCATTAACTAGAAATATCAAAATAAGTTTTTAGAAATTTGAAGCAATAATATATATGGATGAAATTCAATACACATATAAATCAAGTAAACTTATTTTGATGTAGTCTATTCATGAAATTAATATATATATTCTTAAAACTCAAAACTAAAACCAAAAACATATTTTCCAAGAACTAAAACTATTTAACTTGATATGTTTTGTGTGTGTATATGAGCTTGAGTAATCCACAACCAATCTATCCTTTATATTTTATCCTAAAACAAAAATCTTAAACTTACAAACATGACTCAAGTCTTCTTAAAAATTTTCTCTTGAAAATATTCTTCTCCATCTCGACTTGGTCCAAATTTGATCCATAAGCTAGACTCCTCTTTGAGTACTTGATGCGATTTTGAAGCGCGAGCTCTAGAATTAACACGTGCTAGCTTCAAACTTTAACTTCAAATATTTTGTTAAAGCTAAACACCGACTAAGATCTTGATTGAATATCTGAAACTTAATAAGCTTAAGATCATTAGTATGATAACTATATGAGTTAATCATCATCAAAATTAGAGTGATGGGCCATTAGGTAACTGCCCCTAGAATTTTGCCATGACTGATAACAGTCAGTTAATCTCATGCCAGAGGCTATTCTGGGCTTCGCACAAGGCTATAATGCCTGTGCGAACTAAAACTGAGCCGCATGCGAGGCTAGATAGGCTCGCGTGAGCCTATGATTAGCCTATTGACCCGATCTCTTTCACTGAATGTGGGGCAAAGTGGGTGAGCATAACTTCCCACTTAAAGTGGCATTAACCTCACTAACATAGTGGGGTTAGTCCACTAAATACTAGGTCAAGCATTTGACCTAACTAACCCTCTCATACAGGCGCAGAAAGCCTCGTGCGAGGCTGGGTTTAGTCTCGCGTGAGGATAGTATGGCTCCTCGGTGAATCTATAAGAAAGCTTCAAGCGAAGTTATAATTAGCTTCAGGCGAAGCTGTAGATAGCTTCACGTGAAGCTAAAGGTTAGCTCCTTGCAGAGCTGTGTAGAGCTTCAAGCGAAGCTCTCAAGAGAAGTTTCAGGCGAAGCTAATATCTTAGCCCTTTAATAAGGTTACAAAGTTTCAAGCGAAGCTAAAAATTAGCTTTTTGCAGAGCTGTGTAGAGCTTTAAGTGAAGCTCTCAAGGGAAGCTTCAGGCGAAGCTAATATTTTGGCCCTTTAACAAGGCTATAACGCTTCAAGCGAAGCTACAGATTAGCTATTTGCAGACCAGTGTAGAGCTTCAAGCTAAGCTCTCAAGAGAAGCTTCGGGTGAAGCTAATATCTTAGCCCTTTAATTAGGCTATAAAGCTTTAGGCGAAGCTATCCTCCGGGCCATGCTTAGGCCTTGTTATAGGTGATGCTTCGCTTACCGTCTGCTTCACTGGATCAGTAAATTTTAAGGCATCGCTTGGTCTATGAGAATGTGCAGATCTTGGTCGTCAGCTTGTCCGCATCTTGTCTTTTATAAATGTCAACAAGTTGGGATGTTGTTTGGACCGGCTAAAATACCACCTAAGGCAGTTTGTCTTTTTGGAGTGTCAACAAAACTCCCTCAAAATTTTTGTAAATCTGCAATGGGATGGTTCAGATTTTAAAATACTTTGAATTGTTTCGATTATTGAAGAAAAGATCACTAATACGTGGATTTGAGTTTTGCCTTGATAGTTGAATTCAGCTTCGCCTTCAAGATTGAATTTTAGCCCTGCTTCTAGGCTAGAATAGCCTCACCTTTGGGCTAAAATAGGCTCATCCCTGGGGTCATCTTGCCTCTAGGGTAGCCTCATGTTCGGGCTCTTTTAAGCAACTTCGCTTTCAAGGTGAAGTTGGTTTATCAGCGCCATATCGGCACTAGCCTCGCATGCGCTGTGAAGGAGGTGCTCGCTTTCTCGAGGCTTAATGCTGAGTGTTTTAGCCTCACCTACGCTTCAAAATCTGAAGCACCAATGGCGAGGCTGTACTGTGGGGCCTATAAATAGGGCCCATACAGTCCTTTTTACAGAGAATACCTTTCTCTTCTTCCAGCAAACTTTCAACAGGGATCTTCTTCTCTCTCTCTTTCGTTTTCAAATTATGTAAGGTCATCACCTTATTTAGAGCAGCTTTTTGGTGTCTTCTCATCGCCCGAGCAAGGAGGCAGAGCATCCTGAGGAGGATTTTTTGCTCCGGTCATTACTTGACCCATTGCTGGTGAGCAATGTTGCTTCTGTGACCTCACCATTTATTTGGTGATTTTAGGGAGTTCATCTCCCTCGAATTTATCTTTACCAGTTAAATTTAAGGATTGGATTCCCTTGCTTCTCCATTTTCTGGTAGATTTTGCAGAAAAACTTTTTAGCTTCTTGACGATGCTGATAATCTTTCAGGCGAGGCTGATCTCATGTAGGTGAGATTAAGCCTTGTTCTTTTTAAGACAAGTCTAGCCTTGTCATTTAGGCGAGGCTAAGACATGGCCTTTTCAAAGCTGATCTAGCCTTGCATATAGGCAAAGGTAGGACTAAGCCTTTTTATGGCTAGTCCAGCCTTGCCATTTAGGCGAGGCTAAGACTTGGCCTCTGCTAGGCCAGTTTAGCTTTGTCATATAGGCAAACTTAAAACTAGGCCTTTTTAAGGTTAGTCTATCCTTGCCGTTTAGGCGACGCTAAGACTTGGCTCGACCAGTCTAACTTTGCCATATAGGTGAGGCTAGGACTTGGCCTTTTTAAGGCTAGTCATTGGCTTGGCCTTTACTAAGCCAGTCTAGCTTTCTTATATAGGCGAGGCAAGGACTTTAGCCTTTTCAAGGCTAGTCCAGCCTTGCCATTTAGGCGAGGTTAAGACTTGGCCTCTGCTAGGCCAATCCAGCTTTGCCATATAGGTAAGGCTAGGACTTGGCCTTTTTAAGCCTATTCTAGCCTTGCTGTATAGGCGAAGCTAAAACTTGGCCTTTGCAATGCTAGTCTAGCTTTGCTATATAGGCAAGGTTAGGACTTGGCCTTTCTCCCTGCTTAATATAGCTAAAGATTTATGTATTTTCTTCAATTTATTAACCAAATTTCTACTTTGTCTCTTTGCAGTTCATTATGCGCAGGGCCCATCGAATAACTTATTTGGACAGTCAGAGGAATGAACCAGAATGTGCATTTCCAGTCCAGGTTCAGGCTTCCCTTTTTAGTGAAAGAAGCTTCCTGGAGAGGGGTGCGTTAATCCTCAAGGCTGACGAGTGCGTTACACGGAGCATATTGCCCACTGATCCCTCGAGGATCATAATCGGGTAGTGTACCGGAAACCCGATTTCATGTTCTGGGATGCGGTACTCGATACTAATCAACAGCTAACAGATTTTCAACATGGAAGGTGAGAAGCATTATCTCACATTAAGTAGGCGACACTTCTCGCTCCGTACTTCCAATCAGTCACCATGCCATGGGAGATGAAATGGACGGTGATTCAATCTACCGACTCCATCCACATTAGATTTTGATGTTGAGCGATCATAACCGCTGTGGATCTCCTAGGGCTGTACTGGCATGAACCCAGGAGGGTAGGATAAGATCTTCCCGTGGGAAAGAACCCGACAATGGCCCAGACCTTCCTCAATCAATTCATCAGGGTCCAAGGTAATTACCCTGCGAGGGATTTTAGGGCTTCTGGTTGGGTACACCCTGCTCAGAAGCCGTGGTGGAGAGACTTGGTGTATACGTCTTGGAATACTTCGAAGAAGAGTGGATAAAGATTAGACTCTATGAAGTAGTCAGGGCCACCTGCTACGGTATAGAGATCAATGTTCCCAACTTCTTCACCATCTTAGAGCTGTACTGTCCAGCTACGGGACCTTCTTTAATCTTGTTGGTGAACTGGGGTTAGCGCTTCATGAGATGCGGGAGATATCCAATCTCCCAATGGGCTCGATGCCGTATGAGGAGTATTTCCCTTGCACCATGAAGCTGGAAAAGATGGAAAAGGATGACCCAGAGATATTCAAAACATACCGAAAATTAATGCGTCATTTCTACATCTGTATGGATATCCATAACGCCCATGGGAATGCAAACGAGATCAAGGGCTGGGTAGACTATATGTTCCTAATTTTGGATGGTGCCCCAGAGGATGTTTAATTCCCCATCTCTAAAGAGAACATTCATCAGAAGATGATATCCAACGCCCATAAAGATGTCATCTTGGAGGAGAATGATAGGATTTCCAAGAAAGGTGACAAGTTCAAGAGCTTTCACTATCAGGCAAAGTACCCTATGTCTCAAAAAGCTCTCCTCACTAGCTTCCTGTCGGTCTAGCTGAAGAAGTGCATTGTCCAGTTCCGCATGATGGGATCTTGTCGTGGGTTCTACTCCCTATGGTCCAGCTCGTCCATGGAAAACCTCTTGGCTTGCTTCCTACCATGGTCTGTGGCATTCAGTGTGGTCATTGGGCGCTGACGGAAGCTTTCTGCCGACTGCCTACTACTAAGAGGGGAAAGAGGCAAATACTTCCTCGTGATAGGCCCAACCATAGAGTGGAGATGCCATACACCTATTTAATGGCATGGTTCGCACTGCATTGTCTTGCCATAATCCAACCTGGGGAAGAGCTGCTAGAAGGTGTGTGCTTTGCACATCTTCATCGTTTTGAAGGGTCATAGTGGCTGCGGACTTACATTACTGGAGTACGGAAACTAGTGCACCGTTATGACGCATACAACCTCTACAGATGCTTCCCCTCTATCTCTGGTGCTGAATATAGAGAGGAATTTTGATGTAGATACAGGAGATCTTCCCTCAGGTAGGAAGTATTCAAGTGGCTTGTGAGCATCCGGCCATCTCATTTGGTGTATCGATGAGGCGACATTTGTTACTTGGAGCCGTACATCCCCAGCCATTTTGCTTGCCAATTTAGGTACGAGAACTCTATGTTGGGAATCCCAACGCTCGCCTGGCCTTCATGGTGGTCTGATAGACAGAGCCAGATCCTGGAGGTACTTCATCGTTGGTTATATAGAGGTTCAGTTCTGCATGTCATACTTAACCCCAAACTTGTTGACAACAATGGGTTTTGTCAATGGTATCGGACTTCCAACTTTAACCCCTCAGGATTCAACATCAATTCAACTGGGACCAAGCTCATCTTTAAAAGATTGAAGCAGAAAGCGGCAGAACAAGTTCAGGGGAAGCGGGTTAGGGTCTCAGGCCTCTCGGAGTTCTTGGCTGAAACTAGAATTGAAGCTTTAGATCCTAAGAGTCCTCGATTTGAGGAAGGTTGTGGTGAAGAAACTTTCCCTGAAGCTACTAGCGAAGCAGGTAAAGCTCCTCTTGAGGAAGAGGAAGAAGACTGGGACACGCACTTCAATCGAAAGTAGAAGAAGTCAGAGTCGAATAAACCTGCTTCAAAAGAACCTTCCCGGAAAGAGCCTCGTAAGAAGCAAGTAGTTTAAAGGGCTGGCGGGATGCTCAAAAAGCTTCTACTGCTACGGTAAGTGAGTCGGTAGTGGAAATCCGCCTCCTTTGATCATTAAGTTGCCTAGTCAGTAGGAGGATCCTAAGTAACCTACTCAGGTTTCTAGTGAGCTTGATTTTCTTCATGTTATTTTCCTTCATCCCTTTTCTTTACTTCTGTGATTAATTGCTTTGTTTCTTAATCTCAGGTATAGGCAAGGAAACACTGGGTGGAGGAGAGGAGAAGCTTGATGACCTCTTCACTGATAAGGAGGGGGATGAAGTGACTTATTTTGTCTCCTTAGGCCTTGGGGATCAGGAGCTAGATGTGGGGCCTTCTGGTGGAGCTGCTACCATTTTGGAGAAGGGTGAGGTCACCATTCAAAAGTATGAATCTGAAGATGTAGGGATTCTAGATCCCTTGAAGAACAACAACCAATTACTGAGCCGCCTGTCATGGAACCGGCTACTATTGCTGTTGAGAGTATGCTGCCTCCTGAAATTGCATCAGGGGACATGCCAAGTAGTAAGGTGAATTTCCATTCCACCAAAATATCTTTAGCTGATACTGTTGCCGTTGGGGTTACTTCCTACATGGAGATTGTCCCTGCTGTGAAAGTCAGCACTGGGGTGACTACTGCTGTCACCTTAGCTCCTCTAGGTAATGATCGTAAAAAATTCAACCATCAACTTTGTATATATTGTATTTTCTTTCTTTAACTCCAAAGCCTTTTTACAAGAACCTTAACGCTGACCATTCCCATTGCGGGGCCATCTCAAGGGGAGATAACTGCTCCCATCACATTAGACAGTGCGGGAGTCAACAACACTTATCGTAGTATTATTCAACATCGATCTTTTTCAACTGGCGATGTGATGGTGACTGACGAGGTTGCATCTTTGCCTTCCACTGCACTAATTATAGAGCAGCCTGGGCTTTAGCTTGAGATTACCAGCGAGCCAATTTTTGCTCCTGCCACATCTATAGCTTAGCTATTTCTAGCTTGGAATTGATTATCAGCTCAAGATCGCCAACGCTAATTACTGATCCAGATTCAATGATCACCAACCCCACTTCCCTGGTAGCCAACACTCTTGTCTTCATGAAGACCCCTCCTCGATTGCTACCTATCTCCTTGCCTTAGTTGACTGCTGCTCCCGCAACGCCTTCCACAATTATGACCATCAAACCCTTCGAAAGTTCTCCTATAAAGCTTATTCGCTTACCCTGGTGATAGAAGTCGAGAAAGAGTTTGTGATAGAGATGTTCGACACTTTCTACAAGAGCTTGAAGTGATGTATCTCCTTGGTATTAAAAGGTTCGACCAGTCCATTTGAGTTTCTGAAGGTTGTCCTTGCTTAGAACATTGAGACCATCAGAGACTTTGGGGGAACTAATCAAGCTGCCTCCTTAAAGCTAATAGTGGAAGATCTCGAGGAAGATATAGGCGAGTGGCATCGCCTGAATAGCTTGGATCTAACCCCACTTGTTGAAGAGGAGGTCAAGCATCTCTCCGACCATATGCAAAGACTTATGTAGAGGCGCAATAAGCATTGGAAGTAGAGTCTCAGAGAGTTAAAGTCCCTGGAGGCTGAGAAGATTAAAATTGCTTACGCGATTGATGCTTCCAACAATGCTCTTACTGATGCCAATGAGTAGCTTGAGAAGGCAGAAGTAATAATCAAGAGGGCCAACCTCCTCAGATCTAGAGCTGGGCCGGTACGTGCGGAGAAGATTGCTCAGCTCGAATAGCTGAGTGCCCAGAGAGATTAGGTTCTCAAGCTGGAGGCAGAGAAGAAGACAATGATAGCAAAAATGTAGGCTTGTTTAGCTCAGTTGGAAACCATTGACCCGAAAGATCTGAGGTCACAGGCTTTAGTTAAGGCGGAAGCGAATAGGAAACAAAAACTGTCTTCTCTTGAGAATAAACTCCTATCATATGAGAGACCAATTTAATGTATCTTATATGTATCTCTTCTTTTTGAATCAATAAAATATTTGCCTTTAACTCAACTGCTCTTATTTATGTCTTCCTTTATGTTTGTTTATAATTACCCATAGGCAATATAAGTCTCCTATAAAGAAGAATTTGGTAAACAAGTTTTTTTGAAAGAACTAAAAGGGGTGAGAATTCACCAAGTTGAATTTTAAAGATTACAAATGTGACTGAAATTATTCAGAGTTAAAAACATGATAAAGTCAGTCAAATATATGAATCGACTGAGGATTTGAAAGAGGATAGATTTAGAAATCCATTAGGAATCACTAAATCCAAAAAAGATTAAGTCTGGTGATCCATCAGTTCAGAGGTGATAAACTAGACATGACTGATTAGAGATCATCAAACAAGAGGTTTTATCATTCAGAGGTGATAAACTTGACATAACGACAAAGAAGGGCAAAATTGAGTAATTATTAGTTCAGAGGTAACGAATTGGACATAACTGATTTTAGATTACCAAAGGAAAGGTATTTAATGTTCAGAGGTGGTTAACTAGACATAACAGTAAATGAAAAGCAGAGACTTGACTATCTATCGGTTCAGAGGTAATTAACTGAACATGACCGATTGAGAAGCCACCAAGATCGAAATTTTGTTATTCAGGGTGACAAATTGGATATGATGACAAAATGAAGGTGAACCTGGTTTTAGAGACCCGTCTATTCAGAGGTGATAAACTAGGCATGATAGACTAAGACACACTAAATTTTGAATCAGGTAGTCGTATTAACTGAGCAGCTAGCCCACTAGGGACTGAAAATGTGAATTGGATCTGGGCACCCATCGGTTCAGAGATAATATGGACATGACCAACTAAGAGACACTAGGCTCGCAATTCTTTGTTCAGAGGTAATCATATTAACATGACAGCAAGAACTCCCAGCCCTGATGGGAGAAAGCTGAACAAAGTGATGGACTTGTCTGTTTAGAGATATTAAACTGGACATGACAGTTTGAGTACCATAATAGTGGAGAGATCTAGGCATCCATTGGCTCAGAGATAATATGAACATAACCGAATGAGAGTTACTAGACTTGAAGCCCTACCGTTCAGAGGTGGCAAGCTAGATATAACGGCAAAAGAGTAGTCTCTACTGGACTGAAAAATGATACTTGACTATCTATCAGTTCAGAGGTAGTATGGACATAACCGTTTAAGAAACGGCTTAGAATTTCTACCGTTCAGAGGTGACAAGCTGGACATGATGGTAAAAGAAGTAATTCCGTTGGGGAAATAGGATTTTATCATAAACTATGTGGGAAAATTGATATCATTTGAAAGAAATTGTTAGAGCTTTATTGTCAACGTGACAACCAGAAAAGTCCACTGGGGACCGAAAAAAGGGAAATAATGGACCTCGAGCGGTGTCTACTAGAAACTCGCTCGGAAATTAGAAAATAAATCCCATAAGAGATTATATGTCAGAGGTAATCATTAACGTGACAAAAAGAACTCTATGGAGATTCGATAGGGATAAAGATTATTTCCTAAAAAGTTGTTAGAGGTAATCATTAATGTAATAACCAAATTTCTTGCTAGGAATTAGAAGGAGATTTTGTTAAAAGTGAACGCGACGGCTTCTCCGCTTGAGGCTTTGTAAAGGTGACTTGTTAGAGGTGTGATGTTAACTTGACAAGGATTCATTTACTGCTAGAGATATTTGAACATAACAATAATTTGAGTGGACCTATCATTCTATTGAAGAGAATGGCAAGCGAAATTTAATCCTTTGGAGATATTAGCAAGATCTGCCAGGGATATTCAAAGGTTTACTGTTAGAGATTTCATGTTAACTTAACAGGCTTGATCTATAATTCATTTTACTAGAAAAAATGTGGTCCTACCATTCCATGGACGAGAATTGGTAATGGACTCTGGTGGAATTGATCATTTTTTGCAAATACAAGAACATTGCTAAAGAATTCCGCCGGGGCGCAGGAGACAGTGTTCTCAAAATTCTTTTGGGGAGTTGAACCTGCTGGGGATAGGAAAACAATAATCTTAAAATGAACAAAAATTTAGAGGTGAAAATTTTAACATGATTTTTACTTTGTGGATCTACCATTCCATGGAAGGGAATTGGTAGGAGATTCCAGAGGCATCAAATTGGATCAGGTCCCTTAGGATTTTTAGCAGATTCTTAGCTATCAATAAATTTGGTAAGACTTTACCAACTACCATTTGAGTTGGGCTATCCATGCTATTCCCCTCAGCATGATGAGTTGTCAACGACTTTGCGTTGGGCTTAAACTCTAACTTTTCCTCTATCCCTAGCCATTAAAGGCTTAGGATTGTGTAATTCCATGGGAATGTTAGTTAGTAATTAATACTCCTTATGGAATCTTTTCTGGTATCTTTAATGTTGACACCATGCAGCGTCGTCTCCTGTTATTTGATCAGCCTGACTCCGAAGGGATCCCTACTGATCAGAGGTATAATGTTAACTTGATCAGGGATAATATTTCTTTTGAAATTTACTATTGATTGGCATCATGAACATATCACAGTTCGGATTGGACAAGCGATATGCCCCATTTGAGTAGACTGTTTCTACGACAAATGGCCCTTCCCATTTAGGTCAGAATTTGCCTTTGGACTTATGTGTCATGACCATGATCGTCAAACATTTAAGATCAAATCTCCTTTTTAAAAAATTCTCTCTTTGACCTTTTTTGTTGAAAGCTTTTGAGATTCGAGTTGGTAAAGCTCAATACATCGCTGAGCCTATGATCGCTTCTCATCTAGGACTTCAAGCTCTTGGAGATATAACCAATGGTTATCTTCATTAGTTATCTGGGTTGCCAAAGCAACACGGAGTGACTGTATTTGAATTTTCAAAGTATAACTACTTAGCATCCGTATACTAGAGAAAAAGGAGTATTGCCTATTAGGGTTCGAACTGTAGTTCGATATGCCCAAAGACATTCACTAAGTTTCTTATTCCAATCTTGTTTGCTTGTAGAGATAAACTTTTTGAGAAGCATGATGATCTTCTTACTGAATGCATCTGCTAACCCATTGGCAGCAGGATTGTAAGCAATTGACGCCATATTCTGAATTTGATATTTGTCACAGAACTGATAGAATGATTGACTTGTGAATTAGGGACCATTATCATGGATGATCGTCTGAGGACACCAAATTGGTAGATGACATAATGTCTGATAAAGTTAACCATGTTGGTAGTTTTAACTTCAACAAGCGGAACAATCTCTGCCCATTTTGAGAAATAATCGGTTATTGTAAGGATGAACCGATGACCTTTTGCTGACGGAGGACTGATGGGCCCTATTATATCAATTCCCCTAAGTCTCGAATGGCTAAACTGTGACTATGGGGTGGAGTAGTTCTGGGGGCTGGTGTATAAAATCCACATGGATTTGACAAGCCTTACACCTTTTTGCATACTTGACTGCATCAACGATCATAGTCGGTCAATAATAGCCAAGTCGTTACTATCAATCCTTGAGCTTTGGTCCTAGTTGATGAGCTCCACATATCATAAGACTCCTTGATTATTTCTCGTTCTGAATTGGATAGACAACGAAGAAGTATACCATCATATGAACGTCGGTATAATATTTTTACCACTGCATCATAGTAAAATTGAGCAGATCTTTGTCAAACAGATACCGCCTCCCTGGGGTCATTGGGTAATATGCTGTGTAAGGCATAGTCGATGATCGAGAATCACCAGTCTCTTGGTTTGAAGTTTGTCAAGGTTGTATGAACTTCGCTAACCTCTAAACCGTACTTCGGACAGAAGAGATGATGGGTGGACACCGTGAGATGGCAGCTGGTATAGCAGGTAAAGCTAATGTAGCTGCTAGCGCCGCTAGAGCATCTGCCTTTGTATTTTGAAGGCGGGACACATGACTGCATGAGGATGAGGTATGAGGTCTTCATGGCGGACCTCATATTCACCTTTGATTTGGTTGATGATTAACTTGAAATCACCATAATCTTCAACATATTGTACCCCTATCTGTTAAGCGAGTTGGAGGCTGATGAACAAAGATTATACTTGGCTATGTTGGTGGAATAAGGTTCCATTAGCGAGAATGCATGAGGAAGGACGTGATTCTCGGGTGAGATAAATACTACCCCCACTCCAGCGACAATCTTGCCTTTTGGCCCGATTCTTGATGCACCATCAAAGAACAACTGCAATACATCATCGCTTGAAATTATGTTGGCTTTGATAACTTTATCTAGAATATCTTCATATAGCTTTGAAGACTCAAAAACTGGATGAGTTGCCAAGAAGTTTGCGAGGGCTTGACCCTTGATTGCCTTCTAGGGTACAAAGGTCATATCATATTGGACATCAGTATGACCTAATTTGCCAATCTGGAGTTCAGGAAACTCGGCTTTATCATCCGAATCTGAAAGGGAGTGATTCTTGAGATGATATGAATAGTCTGCGCAACAAAGTAATGCCGCATCTTCTGGATGGCAAAGACAAGAGCAAGGTATTTCTTTTCGACCCGGTTTAACGACTTTCTGCGCCAATCAAAGCTCTGCTAAGATAATAGATGGCTTGCTTGGCACCTTCATCATTCTTTTGTGTAAGCAGAGCGCCTAAAGAATGTACCATGGCTCTTACATACAACAAGAATGATTTTTTCAAAACAAGAGATGCCAGGACCGAGGGCTTAGTGAGGTATGCTTTGACATCCTCAAAAGCTTTTTGACAAGTGTCATCTTAGACAAAAGATACGCCTTTCTTCATTAGTCATTTAAATAGTTGACAGCGACCCGACAAGTTTACGATAAACCTACGAATGTAAACCAACCTGCCTTGAAGACCTCAGAGTTCTTTGAGATTCTTTGGAGGCTGCATTTGTTGAATGGCATTGATCTTATCGCGATCAAGATGAATTCCTTTGGATGTGACAATGAATCCTAGGAACTTACCACTTGAAACTCCCAACAAAGACTTTTTCGGGTTTGTCTTTAGCTAGTGAGCCTACATGAGGTCGAACATTGTTCTCAAATAGTAGAGATGGTTGCTCTCATCATGACTTTTGATTGCAATGTCATCGATGTAACACTTCACTGTCTTCCACAAGTGATCACGGAAGATCATGCTCATTGCATGCTGGTAAGTGACACCCACATTCTTTAAGCCAAATGGCATAAAACATGCCTAATGGTGTTTGGAATGATGTATGCTTTTCATCATCCGGGTACATCTTGATTTGGTTATATCCTGAAAAGCCATCAATAAATGACATCCTTTTGAAACCACACGTGTTGTCAATCATGACACCGTGATTAGCAACGAAAATTCGTCTTTAGGACAGGCTATATTAAGATCATGAAAGTCAATACAGACCCAGATCTTTTTGTTCTTTTTAAGGACAGGTAAAATATTAGCAACCTGGTCTGGGTGCTGTTCCTCTTGAATGAAGCCACATTCGATGAGTTTCTAAACCTCAGCTTCGATTGCCTCCATAATATCAGGTCAGAACTATTACTGCTGTTGTTTGACCAGTTTAGCATCCTGCTTGATGTTGAGGCGATGCATAACCACCTGAGGGTCGAGACCAGGCATGTCTTCATAGCTTCAAGCAAAGACATCTTTATACTCCTTTATCAGGGATGTAAAGTCTAGCTTCTTTATCGGCGACAAACTTTCGCTTATAGAGATGAGCTTCGGGCGCGCTTGATCACCAACATCAATTTGAATCACTTTATCTTCTGTAGGAGGGTCGCATTGTTCAAAATATTTCTTCCATTGAAGATCCAGTTGTTGAGCCCTAGGATCAATGTCGAACGGCTCAATGTCCTCTTCTAGTTCCACTAGACTGGTTGAGGCCATATTGACGAAGAGTTTTTTGAAGGCAACCTCCACCCTTACATCAGATTCCTACACCAATGAATCTGAAGAATGTGACAGTAGAGGCCTTTCAAATTCTGGATCTGATTGAGCAAATGGTGTAATATACCCCAACTCCTTGTGAGTCTAATCGAAGTAGTTGGTAGGCTTTTCTTTCGGTATAAAAGGTTGTAAAGGGATGCGTCGTCCTTTTCTAAAGTTCAGGTCTTCACCATGACGTTAGTCATATCCTATTTCTTTCATCATACGGTGCACTGACCGTGCATAGTGAAAGAATTATGGGGCTCCAAGTCTTCATCTGAATCGTTAGATGTAGTAATCTAATGTCAGACTCTGTTAAAATATAATGGGCAACTGGTTTTTCTTGGTGGATGGAACTAAAAACACAGACCCATCATTCTCTTCTATATACATGCATGCTGTCGATATAAGCAGAGGCATGTGTAGGGGTCTCATGTCAATAGGACTATTTACATCATCACAATACGAGGAATAATTAAAATTGATATTTTCATTAAGGACCTATGAAAGCACACCTAGGGGGGTGAATAGGTGTAAATGCTAATTTAGAAACTAAATGCTCTTAAATGCGGAAGCTAATGCAAATTTTGCAAACATACTTAGTACAACCAACAAGTGTAGCCGAATTCCCCGTGAAGGGCTCTGGACTAACTCCTCTTGATTCCCCTTGAATGGGTTGAGGTGCTATATGAAGCTCTTGTGGTTAAGTACAAGTGAGGCACACACAAACAAGCCAAGCATATAAGGATGATAAGCAATATGAAATAATGCAAGGCAACACAAGCAATATGAATGATATGAATGAAGAATGATGCTTTGCACAATTAAAAGAGAGAGAGAGTTGAGAGACAATGGATCAAACGCAAAGGTCAAGATATGTTTCGAGGTTCGAGCCCCTAGCTCTACATCCCCGCCTTCACCACCGTGAAGGATTTTCAATCCACTATCTCCCACCGAGGGAACCTCCACCGAGGAGGATTTGTTACAACACAAGGAGTACTAAACTCCTCTCTCAATACAAACACCACCTCACACAAGAGGGTAGGCCCTAAGCCAAACAACCACAAACGAAGAGGGTTACAAACCAAAACTCCACCTCTCACTAGAGGGAACAAACCACAAGCCTCAACCTTACCAAAGAGGGAGCAAACACCAACTCAATACAACAACCTCAACCTCTACCAAAGAGGGAGCAACCAACAAATGAGGGTTTACAATAGGTGGTCTCTTTCAACCACAAATAATCTCTCCTTTCCACAAAACAAAGATCCTATAGAATATGATAGAAGATATAGCTCAAGTGTGGAAACAAGTGTTTTGATCAAAGAAAATCTCTTGGGAAAATACCAAATTGATATAGAAATGAAGAACAAGAAACTAATTCCCAAAAACCTATTTTCTTTGAAAATAACAAAACACTTAAAAACAAACAAGATGAATCTTTTTGCTCTTTAAACTCTTTTAAAAACTTCTTTTTAAAACCAGAGAATGGGAGAAAATCAGCTCTAAAAATCTTGGATAAAACCATGAAGAGATGGGGTATTTATAGCCCCAAAATAAAACTAGCCGTTAGGCTGATCTGACGCCTGACAGGCTACCGGTCGGCCGGCTCGGCCGACCGTCAACGGTCAGAAATGTGACCGTTGGGGTAACCCGGTCGATCGCCCGGCCGACCGAAATAAACAGAGAGCACTGCTCTCAGTTATGGTCGACCGTCCGGTCGGCCGTCCCAATGTGTGCCAGACGTGCACGGTTCTGTGCACGTCGGTCGACCGTACTGGTCGACCGGCCTATGGTTCAGTCGACCCATGCGGTCGGCCGACCTGGCCTGACAGACAGGTCTGGGTCAGAAACATATGTTGAAAATATTTTAGAAAATCTTTTTAAGTCTTGTAAAAATACCAAAAATAGTTTTAACATTTTGCATTGATATATAAACCTGTGATAAACATTTTAACTCAAATATCAAGCATATGAACCATTTTTGTGTTTTAACATTTTTACCAAAAACTAAAACTTGTATTTTATCAAACTTGTATTTTTCAACACATGAATAGGAAAGTCAAAATAAGTTTGTATAAGAAGTTTAAGCATGCATGTATAACTAGAATACATCTATTATACATATAAACCATTTAAACTTGTTTTGATCAATCTATTCATGAAAACAAATATCGGTTAAACTAAAAACTGAAAAACCAATATCCAAAATAAAACTTGTGTGTGTTGTGCACTTGAGCATATCAACTATTCTAAGCTTTACACATGGATCTAAACACACTAAACACTAAACTAGGATACCTAAGTCTTCTTGACGATCTTCATCTTCAAGTAGACTCGATCCCAAACCGTGATCCACCGAGTGCAAAGGTATGATCTTGATGCTCGGGCACGGGAATCACTAAGTGAAGGCTTCCAAACATCTCTTTTTGAAGCAATCACCAACTAATATCTTGCTTAATGATCTGAAACTAAAATCACAAGATTATTAGTAAACATAACTACATGAGTTAATCATCATCAAAACTAGGGTGGAAGGCCTTTGGGCCAACAATCTCCCCCTTTTTGATGATGACAGAACTCATGGAGTTATATATGCATGGATCAAAGTTAAGCTTCAAAGAAGCTCCCTCTTAACT
Organism: Agave tequilana; assembly: GCA_038442645.1. Classification (NCBI taxonomy): domain Eukaryota; kingdom Viridiplantae; phylum Streptophyta; class Magnoliopsida; order Asparagales; family Asparagaceae; genus Agave; species Agave tequilana. The sequence goes on from JAVJIF010002801.1 coordinate 134,904, forward strand.
CATGCATAAAACAAATAAACATAAATAAGCAATGAATGACAATGCATAATCATGCATAAACAATAAATGGCTTTAGATACCAATGAAATGTTTAAAAATAAAACATGCTCTAGATACCAATTAAAATTAAACTAAATTAAACTTAATATATATGCAAAACATAAACATGCATATATAAAACTTCTCAAATAATTCTCCCCCTTTTTGTCAATCATCAATAAAGGGGTGAAAAACAAAACAAAACGAAATCTTCTCCCCTTTTTAATACAAAGAAACACTCATCAATAAGGGGTAAAAGCAAAACCACATCAATAAATTTTTCTCCCCCTTTTTGTTTGAAACCATGAATCAACAAAAGGGTTAATAAAGACAATGTTCTCCCCTTTTGTCTAAAACAAAAAACAAAACCAAATAGGGGTGACTATCAATTAAGATATCAAGTGAAAATATGTCAAAGAATAGCATCTTGATACCAATTGAAAGGAAACAAACAAAAAATATTGATACCAATTTTAAGCAAAACACATGAAAATCTTGATACCAATTGAAATTAAACATAATAAATTTTGAATGTCTAAACAAAAATTTTGATACGAATTGTAAATATTTTTCATTTTGAACATATGATACCAAATTTAAATTTTCAATCATAAAGTATGGGAGTGAAAAACAAATACCAATTGAAAGATGAAATACAAGTTTTCTCCCTCTTTATGAATTACCAACAAAAACAATGCATAGGCTTGAAATAAGATACCAATTGAAAAGCAATTGAAAACTAATCAATTGAAACAAAGTTAAAGCTCAAGCACTAGCATAAACAAGATTTTGTGCTTAAAGATATAGGGATATAATAAGCACAAATAAAACATATATATGTATGAAAAATAGATACCAATAGAAATTGATATTCTTGGAATTGAAAGCATACATACATACAAACATACATGAGTATACAAGAAAGGTCAAAATTGATACCAATTGAAAGAATTCAATGATACCAATTGAAATAACAATAATAATCAAGTGTATATCTCATATAACTACCACCCATTCATGCACAAGTTTAAAAGATATTCAAGAAGGGTATACATGGCATGGTCTCCCATCCAATCGCCCGTAGAAGGTAAGAGTTTTCAAAAATAGATTTGAAAATAAGCTTTGTTTGAAATACTCTACCAAAATGAAGAATACCGTAACTAGTTAAATGGAAAATCTTTTAAACTAGTACAAATCCTTCAAGTAAGGAATAAACTAAAAATAATTTTCATAAAACACATGTAAATTACATAATCACTAAACACTCAAGTCCATAAAGCCCATATCATAGTCTCATGAAAACAAATCATGAGTAAATTAATAAAGTGAGTGAGCAAGTGTAATATGAAACATACAATCATGAAAATATTCAATTTAGCTCATGTGAAATTCCTTAAAAACATAAAAACATGAGAAACTAGATTTTCATTACAAATTGAAATTACCTAAAAACATGAAAATCATCAAAACAATTTAAACTTCAAGGCATATGTATGTCATGTATAAACTAAAGTATACATACATATCCTAAACATAATGAGTCCACAAAAGTATATGCATGAAGGCACGTGGCTCAAAGGATGTTCATGTATAATCAATAGTTTGGACAAGATAGACATATACATGAAGTTAAAACATAAACACAAAAACATGAAACTTTAAATTTCCATTAAAACAAGTTTCATTTCAAGGCATATGTATGATTTGTCAACACAAAAAGTATACATACATATCCCTAAACACAATTTGAGTCCATATTTATAGATTTGCATGAAAGGCAAATGACTCAAAGGGTATACATGTATAACTTAAGGTTTGGTAAAATGCACATATACATGAAATGTAAAATACATGATCTACAAAACAAATCCAAAAATAGGAATACAAGTTTAAAATGCATGAATCATCAAAACTAGACTATACTAGCACATCTAATGGGTTCAAATAAGTATTCAAGCTCAAACATATATAGATTTATTTGTGGCCCACTATATGCACAGGTATACACCTAGTTTTAATGAAAACTAACATTTAAACAAGTAATCTTAACATGAAGCATCAAAATACGATAAAAATCAACATGATAAACATAAACATGATTATTATGAATATCCACATGTTATTAGAACTATGATATACGCAATAGCAACCAAATGGTGAGAACACAAAAGAATTTATCCATATTAAACATGGGTGACTCAAAATAACTAAACATGTATATCACAAATCTAATAAACATGGCATTTTCATAAAAAAAAATCAAAACATGCTATAAACAATGAATATGAAAGCATGTAAACAATAATAAGGAGTTAGGAATCGTTACCAAAACCTAAAAGGCAACTTTCCTTGTCTCCAAAACATGGTGGTCATCTCCACTAAACCTTCCTTGAAAGTGATGCATCCAAATTGTTCTCTTTAAGCACGGAACGCATCCACTCCAAGGTACCGCTACTCTCACGTCATGTGAGAGCCCACACCTACATCATAAACACGAGGGGTGGTCTTTGGTACCCATATCTTATTGGGTCCATGGGGTTAGTACCTTCTCTAACCCAAACAAACTTATTTGCTAAATTTGAAACATGTAATCTATCAAAGCAAAATTTAGTAAGGTGGCCCTTACGTCCACAATGTGTACAAGTGTACACATGAGCATACATGTGAAGGGTGTGTCCGTGAGGAGCATGTGTATGCCGTGGAGGGTGTGCATGAAAAGATGGAACTTGCTTCTTTCAAAACAAGGATTCCAAACGTGTGTGGCTCTTGGCACATTGGCTCAAAGTGGAGCCCAAACAAACAACATTCTTCTTTAACATGGATATATCTTTTTCAATCAAAGAAGAAGTGGCACATGCAATAGGTGATGTGTGTGATACTACACTAGCATGGCAAACATGTGCATCAATTTTATTTTGCAAAACTTCATTTTTCTTTAAACAAATTTCTAAATCTTTAGAAATAGATGCAATTTTTATTTTTAGAGAATCATTTTCTTTTAAAACAAAATTAATTTTTGAAGACAAAACTTCATTTTTCTTCAAAACATCATTACAATCATTTTTAGATTTCAACAATTCATTTTCTTTAAAACAAGATTAAGTTGAGATCTAAGTGAATCACATTCACTAGAAACCTCTTCCTTCTCTTGCAAAACAATTTCAATTTTAGAAGACAATTTTTCATTTTCTTTATTTAAAGCAAAAGTCTTCTTTTTCAACAAATTATATTTTTCAATCAATTTTTCACAAACTATAGATAGTTCTTCATTCAAAGCATGGGCCAACATAATCATTACATGAAGAACTAGAATCATCACTATCTAGTTGAGTTTTCGATTGTACCTCAAGGGAGTCATTCCCTTGGACCATGAAGCATTGAGAATCGGATTCTCCACTAGACTCCTCCGGTTGGATTGACAATTGAAGCTTGGAGGTGGTGGTTGTCAACATATTCCACACTGTAAATGCGGAATCAAAGTTAGAAACAAGCATAAGATATTCTTTGTTTAATGTGCTTCTAATGGCCTCAAGGGCTTGTGCATTGGCCCCTATATGAATGCGATTTCAAGATAGCATTTCTTGGTAGCCGCAAGAAAAACATGTAAGCCTAGGGTTTGGAGGTATATGGACATCTTAGTCTTCCAAACAAGAATGTTGGAAGCATTATACATAGGTGGGGTCATGAAATCCATGGTAAACTATATGTGTGCAAACAAGCAAATGCAAACAATAGATTAGCAAACAAATGGATCTCACTCCTAATGTTAAGCCTAAGTATCAGGAGCGTAGCTCTGATACCAATTGAAAGCACACCTAGAGGGGGGTGAATATGTGTAAATGCTAATCTAGAAACTAAATGCTCTTAAATGCGGAAGCTAATGCAAATTTTGCAAACATACTTAGTACAACCAACAAGTGTAGCCGAATTCCCCGTGAAGGGCTCTGGACTAACTCCTCTTGATTCCCCTTGAATGGGTTGAGGTGCTATATGAAGCTCTTGTGGTTAAGTACAAGTGAGGCACACACAAACAATCCAAGCATATAAGGATGATAAGCAATATGAAATAATGCAAGGCAACACAAGCAATATGAATGATATGAATGAAGAATGATGCTTTGCACAATTAAAAGAGAGAGAGAGTTGAGAGACAATGGATCAACCGCAAAGGCCAAGATATGTTTCGAGGTTCGAGCCCCTAGCTCTACATCCCCGCCTTCACCACCATGAAGGATTTCCAATCCACTATCTCCCACCGAGAGAACCTCCACCGAGGAGGATTTGTTACAACACAAGGAGTACCAAACTCCTCTCTCAATACAAACATCACCTCACACAGGAGGGGTAGGCCCTTAGCCAAACAACCACAAACACCTCTACCGAAGAGGGTTACAAATAAAACTCCACCTCTCACTAAAGGGAGCAAACCATAAGCCTCAACCTCTACCAAAGAGGGAGCAAACACCAACCCAATACAACAACCTCAACCTCTACCAAAGAGGGAGCAACCAACAAATGAGGGTTTACAATAGGTGGTCTCTTTCAACCACAAACAATCTCTCCTTTCCACAAAACAAAGATCTTATAGAATAGGATAGAAGATATAGCTCAAGTGTGGAAAACAAGTGTTTTGATCAAAGAAAATCTCTTGGAAAAATACCAAATTGATATAGAAATGAAGAACAAGAAACCAATTCCCAAAAACCTATTTTCTTTGAAAATAACAAAACACTTAAAAACAAACAAGATGAATCTTTTTGCTCTTTAAACTCTTATAAAAACTTCTTTTTAAAACCAGAGAATGGGAGAAAATCAGCTTTAAAAATCTTAGATAAAACATAAAGAGATGGGGTATTTATAGCCCCAAAACAAAACTAGCCGTTAGGCTGATCTGGCAGCCTGACAGGCTACCGGTCGGCCGGCCCGGCCGACCGCCAACGGTCAGAAATGTGACCGTTGGGGCAACCCGGTCGACCGCCCGGCCGACCGAAATAAACAGAGAGCACTGCTCTCAGTTACGGTCGACCGCCCGGTCGGCCGTCCCAATGTGTGCCAGACGTGCACGGTTCTGTGCACGTCGGTCGACCGTACGGGTCGACCGGCCTATGGTTCGGTCGACCCATGCGGTCGGCCGACCTGGCCTGACAGACAAGTCTGGGTCAGAAACATATGTTGAAAATATTTTAGAAAATCTTTTTAAGTCTTGTAAAAATACCCAAAAATAGTTTTAACATTTTGCATTGGTATATAAACCTGTGATAAACATTTTAATTCAAATATCAAGCATATGAAACCATTTTTGTGTTTTAACATTTTTACCAAAAAATTAAAACTTGTGTTTTATCAAACTTGTATTTTTCAACACATGAATAGGAAAGTCAAAATAAGTTTGTATAAGAAGTTTAAGCATGCATGTATAACTAGAATACATCTATTATACATATAAACTATTTAAACTTGTTTTGATCAATCTATTCATGAAAACAAATATCGGTTAAATTAAAAACTGAAAAACCAATATCCAAACATAAAACTTGTGTGTGTTGTGCACTTGAGCATATCAACTATTCTAAACTTTACACATGGATCTAAACACACTAAACACTAAACTAGGATACCTAAGTCTTCTTGACGATCTTCATCTTCAAGTAGACTCGATCCCAAACCGTGATCCACCGAGTTCAAAGGTATGATCTTGATGCTCGGGCACGGGAATAACCAAGTGAAGGCTTCCAAACTTCTCTTTTTGAAGCAATCACCAACTAATATCTTGCTTAATGATCTGAAACTAAAGTCACAAGATTATTAGTAAACATAACTACATGAGTTAATCATCATCAAAACTAGGGTGGAAGGCCTTTGGGCCAACAACCTATTCATCACCATTGTCGGCAGAGTTATTACAATCAGGATCATTCAGATCTGCTACAATTGGTTCTTCATCAAAAGAAACCTTTGGATCTTCTCCTGATTCTGAGTCCGCTTCATTGCCGCTGTCAATGTCATTGGATAATGATTTATCTACCACTTTACTATTCTCTTTATAAAGTAGAGAATCAGTGAAATAGTTCTCCACCCTTTTGAATGGCGGCATTTCTGCGAACACTGTCCTAATCATTGTCTTGTTGTCCACATATTTGAAGCATTGGAGGAGCATGAAAGGCACGACCTAGTTGGCATCATCCAAGGTTTCCCGAGCAAAAGATTGTAGGACGTGTCAGCGTCGATAACATAACACGTCACTTCTGATTTCAGGTCTCCAATTTGACATCGGAGACGAATCTTGCCCAAAGGATGACTACTTCTGGCGTTGAAAACATATCTGGTCGTTGTCATGGTTGACAACCTGCTCAATGGGATACTGAGAAAATAAAGTAGTCTCTTGAGGATAATGCTTAGACCAGACCCAGGATCAACTTGTATTCTCTCGATATGTGTAGACCTAATGCATTCTGTATAATACAAGGGCCTGTCATGTTGGTTGTCCTTAAGGAGCACGTCTTCAGGGGTGAAGGTGATGCATGGTACCTTTTATTGTACCAGATGACATCAGGAGCATGAAACTCCGTCTTCTTTTGTAGGGATGGGTACTTATATCAGAAATGATTCTGAATCAACAAAAGCATCCTTAAGTGCTTCTCTTGTCTTCTTTGGGAGGCGGAATAGCTCATGTAAGGTAATACGAGCTGGAATATTGGCCAATTGTGCTAATATGTCAAAGCAGAAATGAGTGTTGAGTCCTCTGGAAGGATTCTTCTTCAAGGATTCATCAAAATAAATTTCCTTCTATTTTTCTTTGTCCTTAGGCACCGTGGCCTGGACAGGTGTAGCGGTTCCTGACGTCGTTGGTTAGGGTGCTCCGTCAGGTGTCTGGTCATACTGATGCAAGTACTGTTTAACAGAACGTGTACCCTATTGGAACTTACTTTTGACGATACATTTGTGAAGCCACATCATATGGAGCTCTATCTCAAACCTATTCAAGAGTTCTACATGATCAAGACTTCCCAAAGAGTTGATAATGATGTGTATTGTAATTGTTGATAGCATGTTAAAAGCCTTGAAACTCACACACACATCATAGACTATTAGTCGACTTATAGCCTTTTGTAGTCGACTTATACATAGTATAGTCGACTTATAGATTTCCCTAGTCGACTAGCTTTTTGTCCTGAAAGATCCCAACTCTCTGTTTGTCAGTATTAGTCGACTAATAACCTGATGTAGTCTACTAATCCCTTAGTTTAGTCGACTAGTTTCAGTTTCAGAAACTTGTCTTTTGATTTCAACTTGACCAAGTCGACTTGGTCCCAATACTAGTCGACTAACCCAGAGAAATTTGCCTGCCCTAGTCGACTAACCTATATGTCAAGTCGACTAATGGCAGTTTTTGATTGTTGGACAGTTTCTGTTTTCTGGTATTTCCTTCAACGTTATCCAACGTTTAAACATTCAAAATGGACCTAATAACTACCCTAACTAACCATAGAGTTCAGCTATGGGCATGTTTGTTTCGCCACAAAACGCAAGTCGTAAAACTTCTTTTACATTTTTCGTTGTTTGTTTCGCTGAAAAACAAGTTGCAAAATGCAACTCTTCTTTTCCCACTTGCAGTTGCTACAGTTAAATTTGTGGTCATGTAAATCTTACTTTTACACTTATATTTTTTCACTTGCAGTTGCTACAGTTAATTTTGTGGTCAAGTAACTCTCACTTGTACTACACTTACAGTTCAAAACAGTTACTTGATAATCAATATATAATTTAATATTATTAAATATTTAATATTTTAAATAGTGTTCAATTTCTTATTTAATTATTTAATTATTTTATATTTTTAATCTATAATTTTTTTATTGTTTTTAATATTGTTTTAATATTTAATATTACTATTTTAATTTAATATTTTATTATTTTATTAATACTTATTCCATTTTTTATTATTTTATTTAGAGTTAATATTTTATTAATATAACAATATTATACTTAATATAAAATTACTATATATTTAATTATTTATTTTTAATATAAAAATTACTTTATTAATATCATAATATATTTTATTATTATATTAATATTTTATTATGTTAATATTGTAATAATATTTCAATATAATAATACTATAATGATAATTTATTATTAATAATTATATTTTACTTTGTTAATTTTATATTTCTATAATATTACAATAATATTATAATAAAATTTATTTAATAATTTTCAAGTATTTTTAATATTATAATATTATAACTATATTTTATTATTGTTGTAAGATTTTTTAATATTTATATTTTATTAGTTTTCTTAAATTTTATATATTATTTATTTAGTTAATATTTTAGTAATATTTTACTATTTATACTAATATTTTATTAATATTATTGTTATAAATAAAATATTAAGATTATTAATTTTTTATCTCAAATTTATTAATACAATTTAATTTGCAATAGTAGATTTAGTTTAATAGTATTTATAATATTTAAATCACTGCTACAGTTAATGTTGTGGTCAAGTTTTTCACTTACACTTTTACATTACCAACCAAACACCGTAAAACACAATATACTTTATCATTTACACTTTCACTTTATCAACCAAACACCCTAAAACACAATATACTTTTTCATTTACACTTCACTTTATCAACCAAACACCATAAAACACAATATATTTTCTCTGCTACAGTACACTTTTTCCATTCTCATTTTACGACTTACGACTTACGACGTTTTGTAACGAAACAAACAGGCCCTATATATAGGGTTGTTATCTTAAGGTTAAAACACCAATTCAAATCTATAGTTTTCTGACCAAAAATCTTGCCAAAATTCTGGTTCTCTGAAAACTGTTCTCACTTTATGTTTTTTCACCAAATTCATACTCCAAAGTGAAGATTTCTGAAAGTCAACCTATAATAGCCCTTGTTCACGATCACATACAGATTCAAGCTTATAGGAAAGTTTGTAATCACTCAAAGGAAGCATTGTACAAGAGTGTCTTCTTGGTGTAGAAGAGAAGTTGTACAAGGTGTTGTGGTCTTCTTAGTTGTAAGAAGAGTTATATACATTTGGCAAAGGGGATTTGTCAAGTGGGATACAAGGTATTGATTTTGGATGTACAAAGTCAAAGGATAAAGGAAAATTTCAAGCGGGTAGCATGGGGACTGGATGTATGTCACGAGAACCGAACCAGGATACATCACTCATGTTTGCATTTGCTTAACTTTTCTGTGATTTATTTTCCTTATTGCAAGTATATTTATTTCTTTAACACTAATATCCATGTGTTAGTATTGACATTGTATTTTAGATCCACACTTGGAATCATCTCGGGACCAAAATTTGGTATCAGAGCCCTGCATATCCAGTCAACAACATACTAGGATGGCAACGGAGTTCCCTTCGTCATAATTCAAAGAAGGACATTCTACGCAACGTACACCGCTATTTGGCGGATCCAACTACAACTATTGGAAGTGTAGAATGAAGATCTACTTGCAATCACTCAACTACGAACTTTGGAACATTGTAGAAGCACCGTACACCGAACCGACAACCAACTACAACGCTTGGAGTGATGATCAAAAGAAGAATGCGAACCTTGATGCCAAAGCAATGAATGCTTTATTCTGTGCCTTAACTAAAGAAGAATTCAACCGTGTGTCAACAGCCACTTCTGCAAATCGAATATGGCACACTCTTCAGGTAACACATGAAGGCACAAATAAGGTTAAGGAATCTAAAATTTCAGTTCTTGTCCATAGGTTTGAACTATTCAAAATGAAGGAGAATGAAACCATCTCAGAAATGGTTACAAGATTCACTGACATAACCAATTCCTTAGCATCCCTTGGAAAGGAATACACCCAAGTAGAAAAAGTTTGCAAGATCCTTCATGCACTCACATCAGATTGGGAGAAGAAGATAACTGCAATAGAAGAAACGAATGATCTCTCAACAATGTCATTAGAAAACCTTATTGGTAATCTAATGGCATATGAAGTGCAACTCGAAGACAGAAAGAAGGATAACAACAATCTCTCTCAAAGAAAGAAGAACTTGCCTTCCATGCATCCTCAGACACAGACAATTCAGATGACGATGAAGAGGAGATGACAATGCTTTCAAGAAAATTCAGAAGATTCTTGAAGCAAGGTAAGTTTAAATATTTTAATTGCAATAAAACATGCCATATGAAGAAGATTGCCCATTGCTCAAAAATAAAGGTAAATTCAAGAGCAAAACGTTCAGAAAGAAGAAAGACTACCAAGCTTCATGAGAAAATAGTGATTCCTCTTCCTCTGATGAAGAAGAAACCACTGAACATGCCAACATCTATTACATGGCGCTATAAGAAGATGAGGTACAATATACTGAACTTTTAGATGCGTTCCATGAATTATTCAATGATCTAAAGAATGAAAAAATGAAGAATAAAATTTTATTAAAGGAAAATGAAAAACTTTTCAAAGAAAATTCATGTTATGTCTCTAAAGTTTCTTCTATAAATTCTCAAAAAGATGATTTTAAAAAAGTGATATCATCATTGAAAAAGGATAATGAGAATTTTATAAAAGAAAATATTTTGCTTAAAAAGGAAACTATGTCTTTAAATAAAAGAATTTCTGTGTTAGATAAAGACATGTTAGTTTTCAAAATGAAATATGAAGAGATTTTAAAAAATGTGACTAAGTTTAATCAAGGAAAAGAAAAGTTAAATGATTTATTATCATATCAAAAGATGTCACATAATCATTATGGTCTTGAATTTTTTGAAAAATCTTCATATGTTAATAATCTATATAATTCTTTTGTGAAAAGAAAGTCTGATATTATTTCAAAAAGAATTAAGAATAAGTTCATATGAATTCCTAAAAACTTAAGCATTGTTGATAAAAATACTTATATTGCGTCATACATACATGATATATATAATTCATGCAATTATGTGTATACTAACAGATGGAAACCAAATTCAAATTGGGTTTGGTCTCCTAAAGGTTAATGCTTTACTCTTATGATTGGTACCATCTAATTTTTATTTTCAGGTACTATATAAGAAGGTTGATAAGAATAATACTTCAAATATTTATCATATATATACATGTTATGATATATTTGTTGCAGGGGAGAACACCAATTTTTCTATATCTGTTATAACCCATTTTTCTACAGGGGGAGAACATATAACTTATTTTCTGCAGGGGGAGTATTTGTGCACACAAAATGTCATCATCAAAAAGGGGGAGAATGTTGGAACTTACTTTTGATAATACATTTGTAAAGCCATATCATATGAAGCTCTATCTCAAGCCTATTCAAGAGTTCTATATGATCAAGACTTCCCAAAGAGAGTTGATAATGATGTGTATTGTAATTGTTGATAGCATGTTAAAAGCCTTGAAACTCACACACACATCATAGCCTATTAGTCGACTTATAGCCTTTTGTAGTCGACTTATACATGGTATAGTCGACTAACTTTTTGTCCTGAAAGATCCCAACTCTCTGTTTGTCAGTATTAGTTGACTTAACAGTATATATAGTCGACTAATAACCTAATGTAGTCGACTAATCCCTTAGTCTAGTCGACTAGTTTCAGTTTCCAGAAACTTGTCTTTTGATTTCAACTTGACCTAGTCGACTTTGTCCCAATACCAGTCGACTAACCAGAGAAATTTGCCTACCCTAGTCGACTAACCCATATGCCAAGTCGACTAATGGCAGTTTCTGACTGTTGGACAGTTTCTGTTTTCTAGTGTTTCCTTCAACGTTATCCAATGTTTAAACATTCAAAATGGACCTAATAACTACCCTAACTAACCATAGAGTTCAGCTATATATAGGGTTGTTATCTTAGGGTTAAAACAACAATTCAAATATATAGTTTTCTGACCAAAAATCTTGCCAAAATTCTGGTTCTCTGAAAACTGTTCCCACGTTCTGTTTCTTCACCAAATTCCTACTCCAAAGTGAAGATTTCTGAAAGTCAACCTTAATAGCCCTTGTTCACGATCACATACAGATTCAAGGCTTATAGGAAAGTTTGTAATCACTTAAAGGAAACATTGTACAAGAGCGTCTTCTTGGTGTAGAAGAGAAGTTGTACAAGGTGTTGTGGTCTTCTTGGTTGTAAGAAAAGTTGTATACATTTGGCAAAGGGGATTTGTCAAGTGGGATACAAGGTGTTGATTTTGGGTGTACAAAGTCAAAGGATAAAGGAAAATCTCAAGCGGGTGGCTTGGGGACTGGATGTAGGCCACGAGGACCGAACCAGGATAAATCACTCATGTTTGCGTTTGCTTAACTTTTCTGTGATTTATTTTCCTTATTCAAGTACGTTTATTTCTTTAACACTAATATCCTTGTGTGAGTGTTGACATATTATTTTAGATCCACACTTGGCATCATCTCGGGACCAACATACCCACCGGCTGAGATATAGAAGATTGTGCTGCTAAGGCAGGCTTCTCTCCTTCTAGGTCACCAAGAGAGGCTATAGTTACAGAGTCATCGTCTATTGTGAGAGAGATGGCATTGCATGACTTACCTTTGATCTTAGGCCTGTTGGTCTCTCATTGCTCATCTTTGACAATATCTGGGTGGACCCATATGATTTCTCCAGTTTCTATCATGATTGGGATGAGGCCCTTAGCTTCCTGCTGTTCAGACATAGGGTTGATGACATCCAATCTTGCTTTAGGGATTGGGACCAATTCGTCATGGACAGTTATCTTCGGAATGTCTTGAAATTAAGAGTTACCATGTTGGCAGTGACTTTCTTTTATTCTAACTTAAAAGTTAGAACTCCAACATCTATCAGGGCTTGGATCTTGTCCTTGATGACGTAGCACCTACTGGTAAGGTTATCCAGTATCTTATGAAAGAGGCAGTAATTAGGATCATTTGTACGCCTTACTTCATTAGGTCGTTGAGGTTCAGGTAACTTGAGCTTGTTACCCTTGTGTAGCAAATGGAAGATCACCACCACCTGCTCGTGTTTGAAGGAGTACACCTTTAGCAGGAATTTAAATTCCTGATTGTTATTCTTCTGGTTTGGTTAAGCCACCCCTGATAGCTCAACGACCATGGTTTCCTTCCCCTTTGATTGAGAAGACTGAGCTGCATCATGCCCCATGGTATTAATCCCCACTTGTTCTTAAGGGCTGAGGATTCTAATTTCTTACCCGACTTCTCGACTATCTCAGCTTGTTGAACACGCTCCTTCCATGTATGGGCTTTGACAGCTCCCATATGAACTTTCACTCTGTTGAGGAAGTTATGCCGGCATGTCAGGAGTAACATGGGTAACGGCATACCTACAAGGCACATGAGAGAAAGGTTGCAAAATCTCTCAATTTATTCCGGATTGGTCACCAATAATGCATATTTTTAGTCACATTTTCACACTTATTTTTTTTAAAACATTACTATTTAATTTATTTATAATTTAGTAATGTGCAGGCCTCCACAATCTAAGAGACAATCATTTTTATTCTTTAAAAATTCATTTTCCTTTAAGGCAAGGTCAAGTTAGGATTTCAATAAGTTCCTTTCATTTGAAATCTCATCCCTCTCTTGCAAAACTAAGTCAAGTTTTAAACACAAATCCTTATTTTCTTTATTTAATTTAATACTTTTCTTTTTAAAAACTTGGTATTTTTCAAGCAAGTCTTCACACACTAAAGATAGTTCTTCATTTAAAACATTAGCATTCATATAATCATCATCTGAAGAACTAGCACTATCATCTAGTTGAGTATCCGAGTTTACCTCAAGGGAGTCATTCCCTTAGACTATGTAGCAAGCTTGTTCGGATTCATCCTCACTAGATTCCTTCTCCACATATTTTATCGTTTGTAGCGCGGGAGAGTTCAAAGTATTCCACACTGCAAAAGCGGAATCACAATGAGAAACCTTAGACAAATAATCTTTGCTAAGGGTGCATCTAAGTGCCTCTAGGGCGTGTGCATTGGCCTCTATATGCTTGTTATTACCAAGATAGGATTTCTTGGTAGTAGCAAGGTAAACATGCATACCTAGGGTTTTAAGGTTGATCAGTCACATGTAGTGCATACATATTGTCACATTTCCATGCTTATTATCTAAATAAATCATATTAATAAGTCCTATTGTTCTTTATAAAATGCAGGCCCATTGCTAAAGGATAAGCCAGACCAAAAGCCAATTTAATTCAGAATAAATTTGAAATTAGGGAATCAGGGCAGATCTTGGCAAATCAGAGAGGTTGAAAACTGGTTGAAATGAATTTTCCTGAGTCAAGCGGTTGAAGCCAACAAATCAAAGATCGTTTCGTCAAATCTGAGAGTTGCAATAGTGAAACCAGCAAGACAAAAGGGAGCCCAAATCCATGCCATCCATCTCTCCACCTGGATGTGGCCAATTGGCCACATCCAGGCTGCGGATCCGCAGCCCAAGCTACGGATCTACGGCTTGTTGGTGGATATAAGGGGAGCGTTTGCTCCCCTTATATCCGCACTCCCTTCCCTCTGAGTTTTTGCCTATAAAAGGCAGGGTTTTGTACTGAAAATTCAGTGAGGACTAGGATTAAATTTATTGTTCATTTTTAGGGTTTAGGAACATTGTTAGATAGCTTGGAGAAGTTGTATCTCCTCTTTATTCTTTTTTTAGTTTAGACCAAAAAAGAGAGGAGTTGAATTGAGTGTGTAATTCGTCTTTGAAGTGACAATCAAAGGAGCTTCTACTTGCCATTCCAACTCAACTTGAATTCGGTATGTTTGTGTTTAATTGTCAATTTCTTGTTTGTTTTCATTTCATAATGAGTAGCTAAATCATTTTCTAGGCTCACTAATTGATGTTTTCTACCTCCTCTCTCTCGATTGAATTTGATGGAAGAACTCTCTTGAATCATAATGCATAAAGTTAAATTTTATTATTGAAAGCTCATGATGATGCTCTTCTTTTAAAACTTGGATTTTCAAGGCATAACTATTGTTAAATCATTTTTATTCCATACTTGCTTCCTCGCACTTGATGGTTTAACATTCTATTTTTAATGTTGTGTTAAGAAAGATCTCAAGATTTGACTCAAAATCATCTCATTTATTTTACTTGAACATTAAAAGAATTAAGCTTTTTTGCTTATGATAAAAGTGATGCACTAAAAATATTCTTGAGATAAGTAGTGAAGTAAATAAAGTTAGTGAGCCCAAATCTTCTTCTCATATTAAAAACAACCAAATAATTTTCAAAGTTTTTTAAATCACCTTTTCCAAAGCCTTCTCCAAAGTTGCAATTTCTCTTTCAATCACTTCCTTCTCTCCATTCTTCTTTTCAACTAAAAAATGAGCACAATTCTTTGTTACTAAACAAAACGCCAAAAAGTTTTCATCGCATTCCTCCTCGTGGACACGACTCGTTAGCCCAAAGCTACACGGTAAATTCTTAACTCTTTGATTTTTCAATCAAATTTTGGCGCCGTTGCCGGGGAGGGAACGGTGTATTTATTTTTTAACAAGTTTAGTATCTTGTTTCAGGGACGTCAAGATTCAGATCTAGCATTCAAGCTTTACAGGAGAAGACTTGCTATTTTGTGCCCCTACTCTCGAAAGTAGGAAACAGAATTTCAAGAAATTGCGTTGCAAAAATTGAAAATTTTGTTGGACTACTAAAACTCTTTTTTGCAGGACATATTGCTTGCAAAAAAATTAAGTTTTTGTGTGTTTTTCTTGCTATATCTGCTATTTACAATCCTGTTTTAATCCAGCAGTAATCTGAGTGATTGTTAATTGCTTAAAAAATGTTTAGACTTGCATTCAAGTCATTTGTCTAATTACGTTTATTTTACAATTACTGTTGAAGATAGCTGGAGACAAGGTACGTATGCATAGCATATAGTTTAGGAAACATTCTTAGGTGATATTTTGCTTTTAAATGTTACTTTTTTATATCTTGCACACTTTGCACAATAAATTCTAAGGGCAAAACCCAATTCAAAATAAGGTGGGAAAGTCATTACCCTTTCTTAGCCCACAAATCATCTCCAAGCACGCACAACCTAATCTTAAGTAAAATCTGATAGACGTTGGCCTTAGGACATCTCGAACTCACTAGGAGATTATCCTAAGGGGGAAGGTGTTAGAATTTGACTCCTGCCAAATAGTGTCTAGGAAGGAGATTAAGGGCCGAAAGCCCGAAGGTTGGTGGTTACTTAATTAAGGAACGTCTTTGACGGATAACCTCCTACCAATCTTGCCCTGACCTGGCTAATTAGCTTGTGGTCAAAGTCTGCATTATACCTCCATTGGACAATCAACCAGTTAGGAGTTATCTAGGTCAAGGTTACCTTAGACTAGGCTTGGTTGTTTTCTCTTCTTGACTATTGGTGAACTTGTTTGTGATTGTGTTTGTGTATGCAAGTATGGTCAAGAGACCCTAATTCATCTAGGTTAACTAGAAACACATCACACCCAAGTTCAAACCAAGACCAGATTCGGTTATGGATCAACCGACATCTTTACAGGATAGGTTCTATCCCATTAGAACATCACTTCCATCCTGCATCCAACTTCCATCGGTTGGTGAACACAACTTTGAGCTTAAGCCACAGTTCATCAACACACTCCCTAAGTTTGATGGCTTAGAGTCCGAAGATGCTTATTTCTTCATAAGAGAATTTGAGGAAGTATGCTTAATGATGAAAATCCCACACCTTACAGATGATGCTATTAGGTTGAGATTTGTCCCATTTGCTCTTAAGGACTTAGCCAAGAAATGGCTCTACAGCTTAGCGGCTGGCTCTATCACATCCTGGGATGGTTTTATCAAGATTTTCTTAAAGAAATTCTATCTAATTCACAAGACCGCTCTCGTTAGGAAAAACATCATGCAGTTCAAGTAAGAACCTAGTGAACCATTTTGGAGGTACTTTGAACGCTTCAAAGATCTCCTTGTCCAATGTCCTCATCATGGAATAGGAAAATGGCGACAATGCCAAATTCTTTATGACGGTTTAGACTACTCAACCAAGACCCTCTTAGAAAGTATGTGCCAAGGGGGATTCTTGCAGACGGATGAGCATGAAGGATGAAATTTATATGAGAATCTAGCTGAAAAGACCATCCAATGGAAACCTACTAGTGAAAGCTCTAGGAATCCAAACTCTATCTCTTTAAGAGGAGGTCTCCATTCAATTGAATCATCCATAGCTAATGAGGCTAAGTTAGCTAACCTAGCGAGAAGACTGGAAGCTTTAGAAACTAAGGAACCAAGTCCAGTCAATCAAGTCAGCCCGAACTAATTTCCAACTCCGGGTTGTACTTACTGTCAGGCCATGAATTATGTGTTTGAGGAGTGTCCTGCATTTCAAGCTCAACAACTCCTTTCTAAACCGATGAATACGGCATTTTCAAGGCCGAACAAAGATCCTTACGCTCTAACATACAATCCTGGCTGGAGAAATCACCCAAATTTCTCATGGAGCCAACAAAATAATGACCACCCACGGTCAAACCATGCAAGCCACTTCCATCATTCTAATAATTCTTCCAGTCACCAACCTAACTTTCCAAATCACCCTCACAATTCTCCCAACAATTTTTCACACTATCAACAAAATTTTCCCAATCAAGCTCCACAACCTTCCTTTCAGAATCCTCAGCTTGAAAGGAGAATGACCGACTTTGAGAGAAATATGGAAGGGTACATGAAGAATCAAGATTCCCTCAAGCAAATAATACAGAGGTTAGAGGGTCAAATAAGCCACTTAGCCAATCCACAACATGAGAGGCAAAAAGGTAACTTGCCCAGTCAACCAATTATGAATCCTAAGAATTCACAACAAGCTCATTTGGTAGAGGATCAATCATTGAATCAATGTAATGTTGTTCATACATTGAGGTCGGGAAAGAAAGTTGATAACCAAGTGTCACCATCACCCAATCCCAGTCCGCACAATCACACTCCAGCATCCACCTCATCTAGTCCCAAGCCTTCCAAATCTGACGAATATGAAACAGATAAGTCAACCAGTCAGGTGTACAAGCCTAAAGTACCATTTCCTAATAGGCTAAAGAACAACAAGAAAAATCCACACATGGATAAGATAATTGAGATATTTAATCAAGTTAAGATAAATGTGCCACTCCTTGATGCCATCAAACAAGTCCCTTCCTATGCAAAATTTCTTAAGGACATGTGCACCAAGA
Source organism: Agave tequilana (assembly GCA_038442645.1). Lineage (NCBI taxonomy): Eukaryota > Viridiplantae > Streptophyta > Magnoliopsida > Asparagales > Asparagaceae > Agave > Agave tequilana. The sequence continues at coordinate 153,133 of JAVJIF010002801.1, forward strand.
AGAGAAAGACTAATGTACCTAAGAAAGTCTTCTTAGCCACTAACATTAGTGAGCTACTATCGGGTCCGATCCCTGTCAAGTATAAGGATCCGGGTTATCCCAGCATTGCCTGTACTACAGGACAAGCCGAGATTAGTCATGCACTTCTTGATTTGGGAGCAAGTATTAACCTGCTTCCATTCTCAGTTTATCAACAACTTGAGTTGGATAATCTTAGTCCAACTCGAGTCACTATCCAACTGGCTGACCGTTTTGTGAAAGTTCTAAAGGGAGAAATTAATGATGTCCTTATCCGGGTCGGGGAGTTTATCCACCTAGTTGATATCATAGTTCTTGAGACACAACCTATGTCCAATCCTAGGGCTCAAACTCCTGTTATCCTAGGGCGCCCATTCCTTGCTACTGCTAATGCTATTATCAATTCTAGGAATGGGTCTATGAGATTAACCTTTGGGGACATGACTAGAGAAGTCAATGTCTTTAACTTAGAAAAACAACATCGTAAGATAAGAGACACCAAACATTTGAGGTAAACTTTGTTAAAAACAATCATGATGAAGAGAGTGAAGGTATAGAGAATGAGTCATTGTTTCTTAATGAATTATTTAAGAATGAATGCGATTATCTTGATGAGAAGGCATATGTTGGAGATCCTAATGTCAGAGTACCCTTTAAAAAAGGGAAATTTGATTTGAATATCTTCACTTTCGATGAGCCAACCAATAATCTATTGCATGAGAATATAATTCAAGAACCTCCGATTGACATACTCTTTGAAAAACTCTTCAACGAAGAACTCATGTGTTTGGATGAACCAACTAGGGATATTTTGGTTAATTACATATCTCCAGAGGAAAGTGTTGACCTAAGCTTTGAGGAGATATATGAAACTGAGTTAGAATTCTTAGGCATTCATAATGAAGAAGTTCCAACTGAAAAGTATGGTAGGGATCAATTTTTGAATAATGAATATAGTCATATGAGGAAGAAACACCTAAAGAAGGTGAGACTTGGGAGGAAGAGAGCTAAAATGACAAAAAAATTGACCTCCCCCTATGCCCTTTAAAGAGGACCCATTGGAATGATGGGATGAAAGCTAGAGGGATGAGACCAAAAAAGAACTAGGTGTGGGAGAAACTTGATGTTGTACATATTTTTGTATAATATTTGCACCTCTTTTACATTTCTCTTCATGCATCTATACATTTTTTTCATACATTGGGGACAATGCATGAGATAAGTGTGGGGAAAGGTTCTAACATGACTAATATAACTATATAAAAAAGAGAAATATATATATATATATATATATATATATATATATATATATATATATATATATATATATATATATATATATATATATATATATATATAAACTTTTGAAAGGAAAGAACAATATTTTGATATATTTTTTGTAAGAAATTAAGTCAATTTTAAGGAATAGGAAAATCATAATTAGGATTTCTTACACTTGGTCAAAATAAGATGAATTGTTTGATTTTTAGGGTTAGGAAGAAAATTTGTGAAAGTAATTTAGTCTTGATCTTTACCTTGATGAAATATGCACACTTTATACACCTACATACTTAGAGTTCAAAAACAAAGACTCTTATGCCTTATAAAAAAAAGAAAGAAAAAAAACTATATGAAAAAAAAATCTAATTATTGATTAGCTAGGTGCTTTGGCCTAAGCAAGCCTTGGTATTTATGTAAAAGATAATTAGATAAGTTTGAATACATATATAAATCCTCTGATTAAGATGGGTATCTATGCCTCATGAAGCATAAGTATCCACGCCTAAAAAGGGTACATTTTACAAATAAAAACCTTAGTTTCGTGGCCTTGTCTGCTCGAGTGTTTAAGTCCTTAGGGGGTTTTTCTCACCTGGTACCCTAAGACTGTCCAGTTTGGGTGTCACCGACTAAAGGCTCGTTATATGGGCAGATTAGAAAGCCTAATGGAATTGACGAATAAATACCACAAAAAAATAAATATAAATAAGGCAGAGGAGTTAATATTAAAGAACTCTTAGTCAAACTTCACAGTCTCGATGATGCATATGACTCAGGGTAAAGTAATAGACTAGATAAGAAAGACAATTTGACTCCTTACTTTGATTGATGACATGTCTTTGAATGGAGACTAAGTTTAGGAATGAAAATTTTGATATTCTTATAACTTATAGATTACTTAAACTCTCACAAATATACTTCAAATATTTTCTCTTTTCAAAATGCTTTTCAAAAACACTAACTTTTTTCTCTTTCTTTATGGATTTTGTGGGTGCAATTCACTGAAAACCTTAACGAGACAAAACTCATCCTCTAGGGGTAACCTAGAGGTTTAACGGCTTGTTGCACATGCTCAGTGCAATCGAGTGACCTGCGAAAGTGGTCTAATAATTGATTAAGATTAGTTTTGATATTTTGCTCGAGGGCGAGCAAAAGATAAGCATGGGGATGTGATCGGTCACATATAGTGCATACATATTATCACATTTCCATGCTTGTTATCTAAATAAATCATATTAATAAGTCCTATTGTTCTTTATAAAATGCAGGCTCATTGCTAAAGGATAAGCCAGAGAAACGAGCCCAAAAGCCCATTTAATTTAGAATAAATTCAAAATTAGGGAATCAGGACAGATCTTGGCAAATCAGAGAGGTTGAAAACTGGTTAAAATGAATCTTCCTGAATCAAGCGGTTGAAGCAAACAAATTAAAGATCGTGTCGTCAAATCTGGGAGTTGCGATAGTGAAACCAGCAAGATAAAAGGGAGCCCAAATCCACGCCATCCATCTCTCCACCTGGATGTGGCCAATTGGCTAGATAAGGGAAGCATTTGCTCCCCTTATCTCCTCACTCCCTTCCTTCTGGGTTTTTGCCTATAAAAGGCAGGGTTTTGTACTGAAAATTGAGCGAGGACTAGGATTAAATTTATTATTCATTTTTAGGGTTTAGAAACATTATTAGATAGCTTGGAGAAGTTGTATCTGCTCTTTATTCTTTCTTAGTTTAGACCAAAAAAAAGAGAAGAGTGGAATTTGTTGGCCCAAAGGCCTTCCACTCTAGTTTTGATGATGATTAACTCATGTAGTTATGAGTACTAATAATCTTGTGATTTTAGTTTCAGATCATTAACCAAGATATTAGTTGGTGTTTAGCTTCAACAAGATGATTTGGAAGCTTGCACATGTTGATTCAAGAGCCCAAGCGTCAAAGATCATATATAGCACTGCTTGGTGAATCACGGTTTGGACCGAGTCAACTTGGAGACGGCGCTCTACAAGAAGACTTAGGTATCCCTAGTTTAGTTTGTGTTTAGAGCCTAATTGTAAAGATTAGTATAGTATGATAAGCTCAAGTTCACAACACACACGTTTCATGTTTTTGAATATTGGTTTTCGGATTTTGGTTTAACCGATCTTGGTTTTCATGAATAGATTTTTTATCGAAACAAGTTTACATGGTTTATGTATATTAGATTTGTTCTATATACATGCATGCTTCAATTGTTTAGACAAACTTTGTTTGATAATCTATTCCATGTGTTTTATGTTTTGGTATTTACAACAAAACCTATTTTTGGACTTAATGACAAAAATCATGATATATATATGTTTCTTGTATATTGAATTTCTATTCATATACAATATGCTTCAAAGTGTTTAAATATCATATTTTTGTATCATGAATGAGTTTTAGACAATGTGTATTTCTATTCAAAATACAAGGTTTTAGAAAATACGGTTTTTGGTTTTTGGCAAAATTTCTATGACACAAAAATAGTCAAATATGTTTGAAATTTGTGTTAGAATTTTTAACACAAGTTTGTATTTCAACATAAAATGATAAAACTATTTTTGTGGAATTTTAGAGATTTTGTGGGATTTATTATAATATTTTTCCCCAGATTTCAGACCTGTTTTTGTCTGCCAGGCTTTTCCGGTCGACTGGTACGGTCGACCGCAACAAAGAAGCCAGTCGACCGTTCTGGTCGACTGACGTGCACGGATACGTGCACGCAGGCTGACACTGCATCCGGTCGACCGAAGCGGTCGACCGACAGAGAGCTGTTTGCTCTCAGGTATTTTCGGTCGACCGAGGCGGTCGACCGGTAGCCACAACGGTTCAAAATTTGACCGTTGGGCGGTCGACCGTCCCGGTCGACCGGAAGGCTATTTTTGGCTAAATTTCTGTCAACGGCTATTTTCTGATAATTGCCTATAAATACCCCTTTTGCAAGAGTTTTTCTCTAAGATTTTTTTGTGCGAATTTTTCCATTCTCTCTGGTGTTTTTACAGCAATCAAAATAGGTTTTTGGCTTCAAATTGAACAATCTTTTTGGCGTTTTCATTAGGGTTTGAAAAATCAAAGAAAGGGTTTTGGGAAAAGCTTTTGAATTGAACTTCTCTATCTTGGTTTCATTTATTTCCCAAAGATTTTCTTTGAGTTGTTGGTTTCAAATCCCTTGGTTTTCTCCACACTTGAGCTAAAATCTACTATCTATATCTATAGGTTATTTGTGTGGAAGAAGAAGTTGTTTGTGGTTGTTGTTGTGACCACCAAGTTGTAACCCAATCTTTTCTTAGCTTTGTGCTTTGGGTTGTATCCCTCTAGTTGAGAGGTGATCCTTGTATTGGTTGGTGATTGAGAGTTTGTTGTATTGGTTGGGAGTTTGCCTCAAGAAGGAGGTTGTGATTGTTGGAGTTTGCCTCAAGGAGGAGGTTGTGTTTGTTGGCTTGGAGTGGTGCCTCAAGAAGGAGGTTGTACTTGTAAAGAGAGGAGTTGGGTACTCCTTGTGAGAGTTCTTGGTGAACGAGCTAGTGGATTAGAAATCCTTCGTGTGTCGAAGGCGGGGATGTAGAGCTGGGTGCTCGAACCTCGAAACATATCTCTGTGTTTGCGATTGATCCATTGACTCTCTCTCTATCTCTCTCTTTACTTTGTGCCTTGCATTTATTTTCATTGCTCATTCATATTTGCTTGGCTTGGTTGTGTGCATCACTTGTTGATAGCACTTGAGTGTAATTTGGATTAAGTTTTTTAAATTCCGCATTTAGTTCATAGATTAGCATCGTCACCTATTCACCCCCCCCCTCTAGGTGACTTTTCAATTGGTATCAGAGCTAGCGCTCCTGATATTTAGGTTTAACCACCTAGGAGTTAAGATCTTGGTTTGCTAATCTTCATTTGCACTCACATATAGTTGCACTTATGGCTAGCCCTCCTTTGTTTGACCATTTTAGACTTGATGCTTGGAAGGTGGACATGACAAGGCATTTAAAAACTCTAGGTCATCTAGTTTATCAAGCCATCACTATAGAATCCCTCCCTAATAGTAGCAAGCATAAGAAGGCCAATGCATTAGCACTTAGAGCACTTAGAGCATCTCTAAATGAATTTCTTTTACCCGTTTTTGATCACTATAATTCGGCTTTTGCAGTTTGGAGCATCTTGACGTCTCCCGAGCTTCCAAGGATAATTAACAAGATGAGGAGATCTAAAAGAGAAAAGTCCGGAGAGCAATGCCTCATGGTCCAAGGGAAGAACTCCCTTGAGGTACAATCGGATTCTCATATTGATGATAGCTCTAGTTCCTATTGCCATGGTTGTTTTGAAGTTCAAACTTTAAATATGGAACTTGCTCAAAAGCTTGAAAATTTGTTGGAAAAACATGATTTGTTGAAAGAGGATAATCTTGTGTTGAAAAATGAATTAAGGGATTTATGCTCTAATTTTGAATTGGTTTTGCAAGAGAAGGAAGAGATTGCAAGTGAATGTGACTCACTTAAATCTCAACTTGAACTTGTTTTAAAGGAAAATGAATTTTTGAAAAACAAAAATGATTGTGATGATGTTGTAAAGCACAATGAGATTTTATCTTCAAAATTGGATTTTACTTTTAAAGAAAATCTTACTTTGAAAAATGATATTGATTCAATTACTAGAGAATTGGATTTGGTTTTGATTAAAAATAAATCTTTGTAAAAAGAGATTGATGTTTGCCATGCTAATGTTGCTTCATGTTCTAGCACACCTATTGCATGCTCCACTTTATCTTCTAACATTGAAAATGATATACTTGTTTTGAAGAAAAGTGTTGATAGTTTGGGCTCCACTTTGAGCCATTGTGCCATGAATCACACACGATTGGAAACCTTGGTTCGCAAGAAACAAGTTCCAACCTTGCATGCACACCCATCTAGGCATACACATGCTTTTCATGATCACCACCATCATATGTATGCTCACGTGTACACATGTACACATTGTGGTCGAAAAGGCCACCTTGCTAGATTTTGTTATGATCGCATTTATCATGAAAATTTAGCAACTAATTATGTTTGGGTTAGAAAAGACACTAACCCCCGTGGACCCACTAGAAAATGGGTACCAAAAACCACCTCTTTGACTTTTGATGTAGGTGGAGGCTCTCGCATCACATGAGAGATTTGGTGCCTTGAGGTGGATGCGTTCTAAGCCTAAAGAAAATCATTTGGATGCTTCACACTCAAGGGAATTAGGTGGAGAGGACCGCCTTGTTTTGGAGATCTAGAGATGCACCTTCATCGGTTTTGGTATCATTCTCTAACTCCCATTTTATTTGCATACTTTCATGTTCATCTTTTGATAGCACGATATGTTTGTAGTTCATTATGCTTATGCCATGTTGAATAGATTAGTGTTATACATGATTAGTTCTTGAGCACCCATGTTTTATATGGATCTATATTTAGTGTTCTCACTTTTGTTTAAACTAACATGTATGCCCTAGATCTATTGCACATGCTTATGCTTAATGATCATTTGGATACTCATGATTCTATGATTTTTGTTTTAATGATTTTTGACTTGATTAGTATATTAATTGCCATGACTATTAGTACATGTGGATTTGTATTATGATCATTTCTTTTGTGATATTGTTGATTTATGACCCGTTTTATGCTTAATGATTTGGATATATACTTGAATGATAATTTTCATTAAGACTAGAATTTATACTTGTACAACGAGTGAGCTACAAATAGACCTTTATATATGTTGTGCTTGAACGCTCATTTGTATTCACTTGATGTACTAGTATAGTCTAGTTTTGATGATTCTTGCATTTGACTTGTATTCACTATTTTACATGTTTTGTTTTAACTTCATGTATATGTACATCTTGTCCAAACTATCATCTATACATATACATCCTTGAGCCACGTGCCTTCATGATATACTCTTGTGGACTCATTGTGTTTAGGATATGTATGTATACTTTAGTTTGTACATGACATACATATGCCTTGAAGTTTAGATCGTTTGGATGAATTTCATGTTTGCTAAGTGATTTCACATCTTAAGATGAATTTCATGTTTTCAATATTGAGCTTGATTGTCTATTTTCATGTTGATATGTGTCACACAACACTTGTACACTCACCTTATTTAATGTTTTCTCATGACTTAGTTTTCATGAGTATAAATTGTGATATATGGATTTTGAGTGTTTTAGTGCCATGTGGTTTACATGTGTCTTCATGAAAAATATTTTTGTTATTCCTTATTTGAAGAATCTCATATAACTAGTTGTGTTATTCTTCATTTGGTAGTGATTTTCAAACGTACTCTAATTTCAAATCTATTTTGAAAACCCCTACCATCAATGGGCGGTTGGATGGGAGATCATGTTCATGTATGCTTTATAATGAAAATCATTTTAAACTTGCACATGATTGGGTGGTAGTTGATATGAGATATACATTTGATCTTATTGTTATTTCAATTGGTATCATTGAATTCTTTCAATTGGTATCAATCTTGACATCCTTTTGTATACTCATATATGTTTTGTTTTATATATGTATGCTTACACTTCATATAGTATCAATTTCAATTGAGATATACACTTCATATCTATTTCTTACATACATATATAGATGATTTATTTGTGCTTCAAGATATCACAAATTTTGTTTATGATAAGCTTGATTTTTTTTAATGACCATCATTTTCAATTGATTCAATTTTCAATTGTTATCTTTATACAAGCATTATCATTATCTTGCTTATGCTTGAGCTTTAACATTATTTCAATTGACTTAGTTTTCTATTGGTATCTTATTTCTAGCTTATGCATATGTTTAGTTGGTATTTCATAAAAAAAAAAACTCACATTTCAATTTTTCAATTGGTATTTAGTTTACCATTGGTTTTGTTTCCCACTCCCTAACTTTATAATGAAAAATGATTAAAGAATGATTATTGATTTTTAATAAATATCTTCAATTGGTATCTAGATGCATTTGTTTACTCAAAATTAGTATCATTGTGTTTTTCAATTAGTATCATGTGTTTTATTTTTCAATATGTTTTAATTTCAATTGGTATCATATTTGTTTTCAATGCCCTTCTTACTTTCAATTGGTAATTGGTAGGCATTTCGTAAAATGTTTTTATGTTCACTTTCTTTGGTATCATAATGCACTTCAATGACACATTTTTTAATTGGTATCATTTTTGGTGTCACCCCTTTAAGTAGTTTATTGATTCTTTGTTTCATATATTTAGGGGGAGAAGAATTCATATCTATTTTGTTTTTACCCCTTTGTTGATGATTGACAAAAAGGGGGAGAAGAATTTGGAGTTGATATGCATGAGTTTTCAGTTTTATGTTCATTTCATCTCCATTGGTATCAAGAGCATTATGAGTTTTGGTTTTATTAATATCCATTGGTATCAAGAGCATTATGAGTTTTGTTTTTATTAGTATCAAGAGTTTTGTTTGGTAAGTTATTTGTTTTGTTTTAATTGGAATCAAGAGCATGTTTCATATGCATATTCTTTTTATGTCAAGAACCTTGTTTATATGCATCTTATTGTTTGTTTATTCCTATGCATGAGTTAAGGGGGAGCTTCTTTGAAGCTTTACTTTAATCCATGCATATATAACTCCATGAGTTTTGTCATCATTAAAAAGGGGGAGATTGTTGGCCCAAAGGCCTTCCACTCTAGTTTTGATGATGATTAACTCATGTAGTTATGAGTACTAATAATCTTGTGATTTTATTTTCAGATCATTAACCAAGATATTAGTTGGTGTTTAGCTTCAACAAGATGATTTGGAAGCTTGCACATGTTGATTCAAGAGCCCAAGCGTCAAAGATCATATATAGCACTGCTTGGTGAATCACGGTTTAGACCGAGTCAACTTGGAGACGGCGCTCTACAAGAAGACTTAGGTATCCCTAGTTTAGTTTGTGTTTAGAGCCTAATTGTAAAGATTAGTATAGTATGATAAGCTCAAGTTCACAACACACACGTTTCATGTTTTTGAATATTGGTTTTCGGATTTTGGTTTAACCGATCTTGGTTTTCATGAATAGATTTTTTATCGAAACAAGTTTACATGGTTTATGTATATTAGATTTGTTCTATATACATGCATGCTTCAATTGTTTAGACAAACTTTGTTTGATAATCTATTCCATGTGTTTTATGTTTTGGTATTTACAACAAAACCTATTTTTGGACTTAATGACAAAAATCATGATATATATATGTTTCTTGTATATTGAATTTCTATTCATATACAATATGCTTCAAAGTGTTTAAATATCATATTTTTGTATCATGGATGAGTTATAGACAATGTGTATTTTCTATTCAAAATACAAGGTTTTAGAAAATACGGTTTTTGGTTTTTGGCAAAATTTCTATGACACAAAAATAGTCAAATATGTTTGAAATTTGTGTTAGAATTTTTAACACAAGTTTGTATTTCAACATAAAATGATAAAACTATTTTTGTGGAATTTTAGAGATTTTGTGGGATTTATTATAATATTTTTCCCCAGATTTCAGACCTGTTTTTGTCTGCCAGGCTTTTCCGGTCGACTGGTACGGTCGACCGCAACAAAGAAGCCAGTCGACCATTCCGGTCGACTGACGTGCACGGATACGTGCACGCAGGCTGACACTGCATCCGGTCGACCGAAGCGGTCGACCGACAGAGAGCTGTTTGCTCTCAGGTATTTTCGGTCGACCGAGGCGGTCGACCGGTAGCCACAACGGTTCAAAATTTGACCGTTGGGCGGTCGACCGTCCCGGTCGACCGGAAGGCTATTTTTGGCTAAATTTCTGTCAACGGCTATTTTCTGATAATTGCCTATAAATACCCCTTTTGCAAGAGTTTTTCTCTAAGATTTTTTTGTGCGAATTTTTCCATTCTCTCTGGTGTTTTTACAGCAATCAAAATAGGTTTTTGGCTTCAAATTGAACAATCTTTTTGGTGTTTTCATTAGGGTTTGAAAAATCAAAGGAAAGGGTTTTGGGAAAAGCTTTTGAATTGAACTTCTCTATCTTGGTTTCATTTATTTCCCAAAGATTTTCTTTGAGTTGCTGGTTTCAAATCCCTTGGTTTTCTCCACACTTGAGCTAAAATCTACTATCTATATCTATAGGTTATTTGTGTGGAAGAAGAAGTTGTTTGTGGTTGTTGTTGTGACCACCAAGTTGTAACCCAATCTTTTCTTAGCTTTGTGCTTTGGGTTGTATCCCTCTAGTTGAGAGGTGATCCTTGTATTGGTTGGTGATTGGGAGTTTGTTGTATTGGTTGGGAGTTTGCCTCAAGGAGGAGGTTGTGATTGTTGGAGTTTGCCTCAAGGAGGAGGTTGTGTTTGTTGGCTTGGAGTGGTGCCTCAAGAAGGAGGTTGTACTTGTAAAGAGAGGAGTTGGGTACTCCTTGTGAGAGTTCTTGGTGAACGAGCTAGTGGATTAGAAATCCTTCGTGTGTCGAAGGCGGGGATGTAGAGCTGGGTGCTCGAACCTCGAAACATATCTCTGTGTTTACGATTGATCCATTGACTCTCTCTCTATCTCTCTCTTTACTTTGTGCCTTGCATTTATTTTCATTGCTCATTCATATTTGCTTGGCTTGGTTGTGTGCATCACTTGTTGATAGCACTTGAGTGTAATTTGGATTAAGTTTTTTAAATTCCGCATTTAGTTCATAAATTAGCATCGTCACCTATTCACCCCCCCTCTAGGTGACTTTTCAGAATTGAGTGTGTAATTTGTCTTTGAAGTGACAATCAAAGGAGCTTCTACTTGCCATTCCAACTCAACTTGAATTCGGTATGTTTGTGTTTTTTGTCAATTTTTTGTTTGTTTTCATTTCATAATGAGTAGCTAAATCATTTTCTAGTCTCATTAATTGATGTTTTCTATCTCCTCTCTCTTGATTGAATTTTATGGAAGAACTCTCTTGAATTATAATGCATAAAGTTAAATTTTATTCTTGAAAGCTCATGATGATGCACTTCTTTCAAAACTTAGATTTTCAAGGCACAACTATTGTTATATCATTTTTATTCCATACTTGCTTCCTCGCGCTTGATGGTTTAACATTTTATTTTTAATGTTGTGTTAAGAAATATCTCAAGATTTGATCCAAAATCATCTCATTTGTTTTACTTGAACACTAAAAGAAATTAAGCTTTTTTGCCTATGATAAAAGTGATGCACTAAAAATATTCTTGAGATAAGTAGTGAAGTAAATAAAGTTAGTGAGCCCAGATCTTCTTCTCATATTAAAAACAACCAAACAATTTTTAAAGTTTTTTAAATCACCTTTTCCAAAGCCTTCTCCAAAGTTGCAATTTCTCTTTCAATCACTTCCCTTCTCTCCATTCTGCTTTTCAACTAAAAAACGAGCACAATTCTTTGTTACTAAACAAAACGCTGAAAAGCTTTCATCGCATTCCTCCTCGTGAACACGACCCGTTAGCCTAAAGCTATACGGTAAATTCTTAACTCTTTGATTTTTCAATCAAAGGTACATGGACATCTTAACTTTCCAAGCATCAATGTTGGAAATATCATACATGGGAGGCGTCATGAAGTCCAAAAGTGTGTATAAACAAATAAGTGTGCAAATGCAAATGTAGATTAGCCAACCAAGATCTCACTCCTAGGTGGTTAAACCTAATATCAGGAGCATAGGCTCTGATACTAATTGAAAGTACACCAAGAAGGGGGCGAATAGGTATATGGCTAATCTAATGACAAATGATGCGGAATTAAAAACTAATTACAACACACTTAGTGTAACCAAAGAGTGTAGCCGAATTCCCGGTGAAGGGCTTTGGACTAACTCCTCTAAATTCCTCTAAATAAGAGTTGAGGTGCTATGTAAAGCTCTCTTGGTTCAACACAAGTGAGGCACACAAACAATACAAAGCATATATAAGATATGAACAGTATGATGCAATGCAAGATATAAGAGAGAGAGTTAAGAGATAGTGGATCAAACGCAAACAGAAAGATATGTTTTGATGTTCGAGTCACTGCTCTATGTCCCCGCCTTCACACAGAAGGATTTCCACTATACGTCCACACAGGACTTCCCACACAGGGAACCTCCGCTGAGAATTTGGGTAAATACAACTAGGAGTACATAACTCCTCTCTCCAATAAACACAACCTCTACACAAGAGTCATGGCACAACAACAATCACCTCTACATTTAGAGGGACGCACACTTAGCCAAACAACAATCTCAATCACCTCTCCACTTAGACGGATACCAACACAACCTCCACAATCACTTCTACGCAAGAGGGATAAAATTAAACACAAAGAAGGTTACAACACTTGGTGGCCTTAACAAACCACAAACTAATTTTTCACCAAAAACAAGATCCTAATAGATAGGATAGATGATAGCTCAAGTGTGATAAAACAAGGTGTTTGGAAATCAAAACACAAAGAAAAAAACTTGAGAAAAATTATAGATAAAGATAGAAATAAAGATCAAATCCAATATCTCAAATACTCTATTTTTCTTTAAATTTTTCAACCCTTGAAAACAAATAAAGATAAAATCTTTAAGCCCTCTTGAAAACTTGTTGCTAAAATACTTAAGAAGATGGAAAAATTTGCTCTTAAGATTCTTAGTTAAAACAGCCCAAGAGATGGGTATTTATACCCTCTCAAAAATTATAGCCGTTGCAGTCTGGGAATGCCCAGATTGCCCTTCCGGTTGACCGGCCGATCGACCGGCCAACGGTCATTTTTTTGACCGTTGAGCTTACAGTCGACCGCCCGGTCGACCGGGTCGAAGCCATCGGTCGACCGCGTGGTCGACCGGCCTTCATGGCTGGCCATGTGCACGTCTTCGTGCATACTGGTCCGGTCGACCGCCAGTCAGTCTGGCTGGGGATTTTTAGATATTGAAAACTTATCTTTTTAATTTCAATTAAATCCCATAAAATCACATAAATTTCACAAAAATAAGTTCTTATAAGATCTTTGAAATACAAATATGTGTGACTAAAATTCAACACATATTATAAACAATTTGAACTATTTTTGTGATATGAAAATTAGGCTTAAACACAAATTCTGTATTTTCTAAAACTTGGATTTTTGAAATGAAAAATCATTTTCTCCAAAACTCATATGGATACAAAAATAAGATATTTAAACAACTTTGAAGTATATTGTATATGGATAGAATCCAATATACATATAAAATATATATTTATGTTTTTGACATGAAATCCAAAAACCGGTTAAACGAAAACAAAAAACGATAAACTTTTAACTTTTGTGTGTGTGAACTTGAGCATATCAATACTATCTACCTTTACATAAGATCTAAACAACTAAACTAAACAAATCGAAGTCTTCTTGTAGAACTCCTTCTCCAAGTCAACTCAATTCAAACACGATCCGAAGAGCTTGACTCCAACTGAGTGCTAGATGTGTCGAGCTCTTGAATCAACATGTGAAAGCTTCAAAACTCCTTTGTTGAAGCCAAACACCTACTAATATCTTGGTCAATCACTGAAACTATTTAAACACAAGATTATTAGTAAACTATAACTACATGAGTCAATCATCATCAAAACTAGAGTGAAAGGCCTCTGGGCCAGCAGAAGGTTCCATTTTGCGTAGGGGTTTCACCCTTGGGGTATTCCTACCTTAATGAACTTGGGAGCAGTCTGACCACGTCCCTTCTATGACCGATGGGGAAAGAAACATTATTGGAGATCTTTACCTTGGAGACACCCGACTGTGTCCTAGTCAAATCCCAGTCCATATACTAGCGAAGAGACATGGATTTTCGATCTGACAAAGCCATTTGTAGTTCCTGTCATATTGATCTTCCCCATCTTCCTTAATGGAGTCCCTGAAGAAAATTTTAACTTCCTAAGGAGTCTTCGGTCCTCGTATTCAAACCTCCCAATTATGAGAGTACCTCTCTGAAGGTTAGCACATTACCCTTAGCCAATCGGGCCTGGCGTTCTTGGTTTTTTCTCATAAATGTTGGCATCGTCTTCTGAAGACTAAAGAGGACATTAGGGTCCATCCCACCAATTTGTTCGAACTGTTCTCTTTGATAAAGGATCAGAGGAGTATCTCACTGCAAGGAGGAAAAACACAAAAGTTAATAACTTTGAGGCAGTGAAAAACACTAAGTGTTGAAACTCAAACGTGGGTCTCAACACATGAGACTCATGTCCAAAGGCTTGAAATGCGAGGCTCACGTGAAGTTCTTGTTTAAGTTTCAAAAGTTGAAATAGAAAAAAACACTAAGTGTTGGGACTCAAACACGAGTCTCAAATTCATAAGACCCGCATTTTAAGTCTCAAAATGCGAGTCTCATCAGAACCGCGTTCTATTCATCAATGCGAGAGTCGCATTCATAAATCAAAATGCAATTCTCATGAGACTCGTGTCAATTGTTCAACTTCAAAGAAGTTAAAGAGACAGATCCCTTTAGATTTCAAAAATGGCGAAGCTATTTTTCATCTGAGATGGGGGGCCTCTTGATGAGGAGAACACCCACGGTTGTGGAAGCAGCAGCTGTGCTTGATGAAGAAGCAACATGCTTTCCTTTTGGGGCCATTGAATTAGTTCTAAATCTTAAGAAAGATTATGAAAAAGCTGAAGCATTTGGATTTTTAGAAAGCTCGAGATCTTTAGAGTCAAACGCGGGTCTGATGAAGAAGATAGTCAAAGTGAGAAGACTATTAAAAGACCCCTGGTTTTTTATAGGCCATTCAATGATTGTGATACACGACTCAGATCTTGAACTCAATCTGAGCTTAACATGTGTCACATGGGGAAGCTCGCATTTCAGATGACGCTCGCGTCCAAAACCATCTAACGCGAGCATCGCGTTTCAAACGCAACAATCAGCTAGGATTGCGTCTTCATCAAATGAGGGCTCGTCTTCATCAATGAGGTCCGCGTCCAAAGATACAAAACATGACAGTTATGCATCTTATGAGAGTCACATTCTCTCTCAAACACAAAGAGTATGTTTTGGCTTTTGCAACTGGTTCAGCAGTACACCGATAAAACAAATCAGAGCTTAGATAAGTTCTAGACTGTGTTTCTAGACACTTACGATGATCTTCCCTAAGGGCTTCAAGCAGTTCAACAGTACACTTATAAAGACCAATCTAGACAAGATCAAGCTCAGGACATTTCACGAGATTGCTGATTAGTCTTTACATTTGCATATTTTTCAACACATTTTCACATTTATTTTAATAAAATTCTGTTGATTAATAGGTTTTTCTCTTTGTTTTTATGTCCATGGCTTGAAGTGAAGAAGAAACCCAAAACTCTCACTTATTTAAGAATTTTTAGAGCCAAGAAGAAGGCCAACTCTTTGAAGCCTATTATGCTGCTGCTGGGAGAAGAGAACAAAATAATTAATGCAGTTGCAAGGACAACATGGCAAACACCAGTTGCACGCTTCAGCGTTGGTGCAATGATGCCAGAATGGTGGCGTTTTCACGGCCAGAGCATAGAAACGTGACAAAACTGGTGCCGCTGCGCCAGCGTTTGAGGCCACTCCTCCCACTCTGCATGCCTATATTCTTGTGCCTATAAATATCCCCCTTGATTATCAGAGAAAGGGGAAATCCAAAGTTGGGAAGTTTAGGCTAGTGTGTTCTAGGATTTTATTTAGTTTTTCTTGTGTTCTCTTCTTGCTTTTTATTTTAGATCAGAAGTTGGAGTGAGAGAGAGAGAAAGCGTATGTTATATCTTGAAGGTGACAATCAAATACAAGTATACTTCTTCTTCTTCCTCTTATTTCTTGTGTTCTTTACTTGCTTTCATTTTCTTGCAACTAGAGTAGATGTCTACTTTCTTTGTATCTATTCTTTTGTTTTCATCTACCATATGTAGCTAACTTCTTTATAGCATGGCTAACTAACTACTAACCCACTAATCTCTAGTAACTTGATTGACAACACAAATTAATCAATAAGTATCACATAAGCCTTGTGCAAACAAGAGCAATGATATCTTAAGATGATGGTTCTAACTCCAACTTACTAACAAGTAGAATCACTTTCATACTTCATGCTTAGCTCACAAGTTTTTGATGATTTATAGAATGTGTTAACTTTACTTATTTTTTGTAAGTTAGAGGAATCCCTATTTATCCTTGCCGATACCAATAATGCACTTGCTTCTTCCTTCATGCTCGCCTTTAATTGGATCTTGATGGGGGAATGTGCAAGTGTTACCATGTGAATCAAGATGATGGGAAAAACTATTATTCGATCTACCACATGAAAAGTTCTTGCGCACAAGGTTTGTGATTGCCTATGATCCATTGTGAGGCTATATCTTCAAGGAATTAGAGGTTAGTGGGGGCACTTATAAAAAGTTAGCCATATATCTTTCCCATATCTAAAACACAAATCACTTTTCCAATAACCAAATCACTTCAAACTACTTTATCATCTTTCTTATTTTTCTTTTATTCATTCTTGAAACAAGAAGAAACTTTAAAATGAACAACAAACCGCACATAATGCTTTTATCGCCTTCCCTCTTTGTGGATACGACCCGTTTAGTTGTTGTTCTATTATAGTAGAATCAAGGAAGCTACAACACCGTTCACACTCTTTTTACCTATTTTTGTGCAACACTTTCCACCGATCAAATTTTGGCGTTGTCCAATCATGAAGGCCCAATTCAATATGAAGTCCAAAGTATTGAAAAGTCCTTCCTAGTCAACCACAAGGTTTCAAATACTTTGGAGGGATTCTGTAGGCTGCCTAGAAAGATCAGGGTGTCATAATATATGAGCTTTAAACATTTTCTGCTTAATCTCAATGTAGACTTTATGTGAAAAAAGGGTCCACTTAATAGTGTCTAACTTCAAATAATTAGTGACCGGAGTGGTAATGATACTGAATCCCTTAATGAATTTCCTATAGAAGGATGCTAAACTATGAAATCTACAGGGTTCAGTCAATGTCTTAGGCTGTGGACACTGTCTTATGGTTTTAACCTTATCTAGTATTAACAAAAAGTACTTGGGAAGACACAATGAAACCTAAGAACAACACTTGATTTTTCAAGACTTGACAGCACAAAGAGTCCATAAAACCTTATGAAGATGAGTTATATGTTCATCGTTTGTCTTACTGTAAAACTATATGTCATCAAAGTTCACAACAACAAACTTACTTATAAAAAGTCATAATACATGAGCCATTACTCTCACGAAAGTACTAAGGGCATTAGGTAAATTACCTAGAGGGGGTGAATAGGCGACAAGCTAATCTAATGCTCAACAATGCGAAATTAAAAACTATTTATGTAAAATAAAAACTATTAAGCAAACACGCAATGTATAACCAAATAGTGTAGCTAAATTCCTGATGATGAGCTCTGGACTATCTCCTCAAGATTTCTCTAAATTAAGAGTTGAGGTGCCACTATGTCTCTCTTGGTGGAATACTATTGTGAGTAAACAAACAACCCAAGCATATATATATCAATAAAGCACAAGTATATCAAGCATGTAAAGATGAACAATAAACGCATGCAAGATATAACACAAGTGAGAGAGAGATGAGCAATCTCAAACATGAAAGATTTGTTTCGAGGTTCGAGCACACTTGCTCTATGTCCCCGTTTTAACACTATGAAGGATTTTCACTATAACGATCCCGCAAGATTACCCGGTGCGCAAGACCTATAACGAGTTCACACTAGAACTCTTGGACTCACAAGTTTCTTACTTGTTCCCGCAAGAACAACACAATACGAACGCACAAGTTTGCTGAGGATGCACATCTACAACACTCTCCAATACAAGGTGGAACACTTGTGATCACTTCTCTTGATCATTTAAAAATAAATCTCACAAACAAAGCTCCTATAAGATAGATAATGCTATGAAAAGCTCAAACTTGTGTGAGAAAAACTTAGATAGATTTGAAGGTGGAAAAATCAAAAAAGCTTTTGATAAAATCAAGAGATTCACTTTTGAAAAACTCCTTTTGATTTGAAAATGATAGCTCTCTTGTTGGAAAACCCTTAAGAAAGGGAGGAAAACAGGCTCAAAAAGCCTCTTAAAATCTTGTACAAAACTGGTCAAGAGAATCCCATTTATAGAGCTAAGAAAATTAGCCGTTGGGGTAAAAACCCAGACCAGATGACCAGTCGGTCGACTGGCCAACGGTTATTTCAGACCATTGGGGTTACCGGTTGACCGCTTGGTCAACCGCACCCAGGGATTGACCTGTCGGTCAAGGCAAGAACCGGAGAGCACTAGTTGTAGAATTAAAGTGAAATGAATTACCGTGTAGCTTTGGGCTAATGGGTCGTGTCCACGAGGAGGAATGTGATAGAAGCTTTTCGGTGTTTTTATTAAGTAACAAAGAATGAAGTTGGCGTCTTTCTTTTAAGCTGAAAAAGAGAATGGAAAGAAGGAAAATGATTAAAAGAAAAATTGCAAATTTAGAGAAGGCTTTGGAAAAGATGATTTTTTATAAAGCTTGAAGAGTGTTGTTGTTTTTTTTAATATAAGAAGAAGATCTGGGCTCACTATCTCACTACTCAATGATTTGTTCTTCTCTTGAAATCCTTAGTGCCTCAACTTGATTATAGGCAAAGTTTTAAGCAAAGCAAGTAAGATAGTTTAGAAAAGTTAACTCTTTTCTTTACAAAATCATCTTGAGTTGTATGTGAAATGTCACCTAGAGGGGGGGTGAATAGGTGACGATGCTAATCTAGTGAACTTAATGCGGAATTTAAAAACTAATTGCAATTACAACAATGATGCACACACAAGCAAGTATAAGATATAGCAATTTGCACAATACACAAAGTAAAGAGAGAGATAGAGAGAGAGTCAAAGGATCAATCGCAAACACAGAGATATGTTTCGAGGTTCGAGCACCCAGCTCTACATCCCCGCCTTCGACACACGAAGGATTTCTAATCCACTAGCTAGTTCACTAAGAACTCTCACAAGGAGTACCCAACTCCTCTATTTACAATCACAACCTCCTCCTTGAGGCACAACTCCAAGCCAACAATCACAACCTCCTCCTTGAGGCAAACTCAAAACCAATATAATCTCAACCTCCTCCACAACCACAAACTAATACAAGGATCACCTCACAACTTGAGGGATACAACCCAAAGCACAAAGCTAAGAAAAGATTGGGTTACAACTTGGTGGTCTAAAACAACAACCACAAACTATATCTTCTCCCACACAAATATCCTATAGATTTAGATAGTAGATTTTTGCTCAATTGTGGAGAAAACCAAAGGAATGGAAATCAGAAATCACAAAGAAAAATCCTTGGGAAAAATTGAAACTAAGATAGAGAAGTTCAATCAAAATCTTTTCCCAAAACCCTTTCTTTGATTTTCCAAACCCTAACACAAACACCAAATAGATTGTTCAAATCAAGCTCAAAAACTTCTTTTGATTACAGTAAAAACACCAGAGAGTATGTAAAAATTCGCACAAAAAATCTTAGAGAAAAACTCTTGCCAAAAGGGTATTTATAGGCTAATCCAGAAAATAGCCGTTGGCAGCAGAACTGCCAGAAATACCCTGGCGGTCGACCGCCCGGTCGACCGCACAACGGTCATTTTTTGACCGTTGGCAGCTACCGGTCGACCGGCCCGGTCGACCGAAACAAACAGAGAGCTCTGCTCTCAGTCCGGTCGACCGTCCCGGTCGACCGTCCCAAAGCTGCCAAACGTGCACAGATTTGTGCACGTCGGTCGACCGGCCCGGTCGACCGACCTCAGCCCTAGTCGACTAGTCAGGTTACTAGTCGACTTGGTTGAAGCCTGGAACAGAAAATTCAATTAGAAATATGTTTAAAAATTCTTTTATCTTTTCTAAAAATCACCAAAAATAGTTTTATCATTTTGCATTGATATATAAACATGTGGTAAAAAGTTTAGCTCAAATATCAATCAATATGAACTATTTTTGTGTCTAATCATTTTTACCAAAAATCAAAAACTGTATTTTCTAAAACTTGGATTTTGAATAGAAAATACGTTTTGTCCAAAACTCTTCCAAGTACAAAAAGTATGAAACACATGAATATCATGTTGGAATATTAAGTTTAAGTATCATGATTAAATATCATGTTTTTGTATTTGATTCCAAAATATGTTTTGTTAGAATTACCAAAACATAAAACTCATGAAGTAGACTATCAAACTAAGTTTGTTTAAGCAATAGAAGCATGCATGTATATAGAACAAATCATATATACACTAAACCATGTAAACTTGTTTTAATATAAAATCTATTCATGAAAACCAAGATCGGTTAAACCTAAGACCGAAAACCAATGTCAAAACATAAAACGTGTGTGTTGTGAACTTGAGCATATCATACTAATCTAATCTTTACAATTAGGATCTAAACACAAACTAAACTAGGGATACCTAAGTCTTCTTGTAGAGCGCCGTCTCCAAGTTGACTCGGTCCAAACCGTGATTCACCAAGCTTGACTCCAATGAGTGCTAGATGTCATCTTTGATGCTTAGGCTCTTGAATCACCTTGTGAAAGCTTCTAAACCATCTTGTTGAAGCTATCACCAACTAATATCTTGGCTAATGATCTGAAACTAAAACATCACAAGATTATTAGTACACATAACTACATGAGTTAATCATCATCAAAACTAGAGTCGAAGGCCTTTGGGCCAACAATCTCCCCCTTTTTTATGATGACAAAACTCATGGAGTTATATATGCATGGATTAAAGTAAAGCTTCAAAGAAGCTCCCCCTTAACTCATGCATAAAGATAAACAAACAATAGAGATGCATATAAACAAGGTTCTTGACATAAAATGAATATGCATATGAAACATGCTCTTGATACTAATAAAACAAATGCTCTTGATACTAATTAAATAAACAAATAAATTATCAAACCATGCTCTTGTTACCAAAAACTCTTGATACTAAAAACATGCTCTTGATACCAATGAAAATAAAAACTTAAAACAAATAAAAGCTCAAAACATGCTCTTGATACCAATGAAAATAAAACAACCAATAAAACAGAAAACTTATGCATAAATCATGCATATGAACTCCAAAATTCTTCTCCAAACTAAATCATGCATATTAATTTTCAAATTCTTCTCCCCCTTTTTGTCAATCATCAACAAAGGGGTAAAAACAAGCATGATAGAAACAAAGTTTTCTCCCCAAAATGTTTGAAACAAGGAACCAATAAACTATTCTAAGGGGTGAAATCAAAACCAATATGATACCAATTAAAACATATGTCTATGAAGAGCATTATGATATCAAATGAAATAAAAAAAAGATATGACAATGCCAATTGAAATTAAACAAGGTATTGAAACACACACAACATTTTATATCAAAAAGAAACATATGTAGAGTAAACTAGATACCAATTCACATGATACCAATTGAAAATAAAACATATTGAAAATGAAACACATGATACCAATGGATAATAAAAACAAATTGATACCAATTTTGAGTAAACAACAAGCATCTTGATACCAAATGAAAATATTTGTTACCAATTGAAAAATGAAATACTAGATATCTTCCTCTTTATGAAATACCAAACAAAAATATGCGTATGCTTGAGATAAGATACCAATTTGAAAATTAAATCAATTGAAGCAAAGCATAAACAAGGTTTTGTGCTTAAAAATATAGGGATATAGTAAGCACAAATAAATCTTCTATATATGTATGTAAAAGATAGATATCAATTGAAATTGATACTATATGAAGTGCAAGCATACATACATAAAACACAAACATATATGAGTTTACAAAAAGATGTCATATTGATACCAATTGAAAGGATTCAATGATACCAATTGAAACAACAATAAGATCAAGTGTATGACTCATATTAACTATACCTCCCAATCATGATTCAAGTTTTAAATGATTTTCATTATAAAGCATACATAGAACATGATCTCCCATCCATCCGCCCATTAATGGTAGGGGTTTTCAAAAATAGATTTGGAATTATAGTTTGTTTGAAAAACTCTACCAAATTGAAGAATACGAACTAGTTGTATGAAAATTTAAAAACTAGCACGTAATCCTTCAAGTGAGGAATAACAAAAATGTTTTTCATGAAAACACATGTAAATCACATGACATTAAAACACTCAAAATCCATATAGCACAAATTGTACTCATGAAAACTAAATCACGAGAAAACATTAAATAGGGTGAGTGTACAAGTGTTGTGTGAAACATATCATCATGAAAATGGACAATCAAGATCGATTGAAATTCCTTTAAAATATGAACACATGAAAAACTAAATCTTCATTACTAAAGGAAATTTCCTCAATGACACGAAAATCATCATAACAAATTAAACTCCAAGGCATATGTATGTTTTGACAAAACAAAAATGTACATACATATCTCTAAACACAATTGAGTCCAAAATATAGATTTGCATGAAAAGCAAATGACTCAAGGGGCATACATGTATATCTTAAGGTTTGGCAAATAGACATATACATGAAGTGAAAACACTTAATCATAGAAAACACATCAAAAATAGGAATACATGTTTGAATGCATGAATCATCAAAACTAGACTATACTAGAACATCTAATGGGTACAAATAGGCATCCAAGCACAAACATATATAAAGGTTTATTTGTGGCCCATTCTATGTACAAGTATAAATCCTAGTTTTAATGAAAACTAACATCTAAGCATATATCCAAATCATTAAGCATCAAACGAGTCATAAATCAACAATATTCTAAAAATGATCATTATGTAAATCCACATGCTATAAGAATCATAATATCAAAACAATTGTGAAAACACAAATTATGGATTCATCTAAACAATGGAGATATCAAATTGCAATACATGCATAGCAATAAACACACTATTCAAAACATGAATAATTAAAATGAAAGTCATACAATCATGAACATCAAATGATCATTATGCATATGCATGTGCACTAGATCTAGAGCATACATGTTAATTTAAACAAAGTGAGACACTAAGTATAGATCCATATGAAGCATGGGTGCTCAAGTAGCTAAACATGTACAACCTTAATCTAATGAACATGGCACAAGCATAACAAAACACAACATGCTAAAAAAAATGAACGTAAAAAGCATGTAAACACTAAATGGAGTAAGGGATTGTTACCAAAACCGAAGGGGCAACTCTCCATGTCTCCAAAACACCCGGTGGTCCTCCCACCTAACCTCCTTGAGAGTGAAGCATCCAAAAGGTTCTCCTTTTAGCTTAGAATGAATCCACCTCAAGGCACCAACACTCTCACGTTATGCGAGAGCCTCCACCTACATCAAACATCAAAGAGGTGGATCTTGGTACCCATTTTCTTGTGGGTCCACGGGGGTTAGTATCTCTCCTAACCCAAACAAGATTAGTTGCTAAATTTTCAATATGTAATCTATCATAGCAAAATCTAGCAAGGTGGCCTTTTCGACCACAATGTGTACAAGTGTACACATGAGCATACATGTTATGATTGTGTTCGTGATGAGCATGTGTATGCCGTGTTGGGTGTGCATGCAAGGATGGAACTTGTTTCTTATGAACCAAAGATTCCAATCGTGTATGATTTAAAGCACATTGGCTCAAAGTGGAGCCCAAACAATCAACACTTTTCTTCAAAATATTTATATCATTTTCTATGTTAGAAGACAAAGTGGAGCATGCTATAGGTGTGCTAGAACAAGAAGCTACACTAGCATGGCAAACATCAATCTCTTTTTGCAAGGATTTATTTTTAATCAAAACCAAATCCAATTCTTTTGTAATTGCATCAATATCATTTTTCAATGTGAGATTTTCTTTAAAAGTAAAATCCAATTTTGAAGATAAAATCTCATTGTGCTTTACAACATCATCACAATCATTTTTGTTTTTCAAGAATTCATTTTCCTTTAAAGCAAGTTCGAGTTGAGATTTAAGTGAGTCACATTCACTTGCAATCTCTTCCTTCTCTTGCAACATCAATTCAAAATTAGAGCATAAATCCTTTAATTCATTTTTCAAAACAAGATTATCATCTTTCAACAAATCATGTTTTTCTAACAAATTCTCAAGCTTTTGAACAAGTTCCATATTTAAGATTTGAACTTCAAAACATCCATGACAATATGAACTAGAGCTATCATCTATTTGAGAATCCGATTGTACCTCAAGGGAGTTCTTCCCTTGGACCATGAGGCATTGCTCTTCGGACTTTTCTCTCTTAGATCTCCTCATCTTGTTGATAATCCTTGGAAGCTCAGGAGAAGTCAAGATGCTCCAAACTGCAAAAGCCGAATCATAACGATCAAAAACATGTAATAAATGTTCATTTAGAGATGCTCTAAGTGCCCTAAGTGCTAATGCATTGGCCTTCTTATGCTTTCTACTATTTGGGAGAGATTATATGGTAATGGCTTGATAAACTAGATGTCCTAGGTCTTTTAAATGTTTAGTCATATTAGCCTTCCAAGCATCAAGTCTAAAATGATCAAACATAGGAGGGCTAGCCATAAGTGCAAACTAAATGTGTGCAAATGAGAATGCAAATGAAGATTAGCAAACCAAGATCACTCCTAGGTGGTTAAACCTAAATATCATGAGCACTAGCTCTGATACCAATTGAAATGTCACCTAAAGGGGGGGTGAATAGGTGACGATGCTAATCTAGTGAACTTAATGCGGAATTTAAAAATTAATTGCAATTACAACAATGATGCACACACAAGCAAGTATAAGATATAGCAATTTGCACAATACACAAAGTAAAGAGAGAGATAGAGAGAGAGTCAAAGGATCAATCGCAAACACAGAGATATGTTTCGAGGTTCGAGCACCCAGCTCTACATCCCCGCCTTCGACACACGAAGGATTTCTAATCCACTAGCTAGTTCACCAAGAACTCTCACAAGGAGTACCCAACTCCTCTCTTTACAATCACAACCTCCTCCTTGAGGCACAACTCCAAGCCAACAATCACAACTTCCTCCTTGAGGCAAACTCAAAACCAATATAATCTCAACCTCCTCCACAACCACAAACCAATACAAGAATCACCTCACAACTTGAGGGATACAACCCAAAGCACAAAGCTAAGAAAAGATTGGGTTACAACTTGGTGGTCTAAAACAACAACCACAAACTATATCTTCTCTCACACAAATATCCTATAGATTTAGATAGTAGATTTTTGCTCAAGTGTGGAGAAAACCAAAGGAATGGAAATCAGAAATCACAAAGAAAAATCCTTGGGAAAAACTGAAACTAAGATAGAGAAGTTCAATCAAAATCTTTTCCCAAAACCCTTTCTTTGATTTTTCAAATCCTAACACAAACACCAAATAGATTGTTCAAATCAAGCTCAAAAACTTCTTTTGATTACAGTAAAAACACAAGAGAGTATGTAAAAATTCACACAAAAAATCTTAGAAAAAAACTCTTGCCAAAAGGGTATTTATAGGCTAATCCAGAAAATAGCCGTTGGCAGCAGAACTGCCAGAAATACCCTGGCGGTCGACCGCCCGGTCGACCGCACAACGGTCATTTTTTGACCGTTGGCAGCTACCGGTCGACCGGCCCGGTCGACCGAAACAAACAGAGAGCTTTGCTCTCAGTCCGGTCGACCGTCCCAGTCGACCGTCCCAAAGCTGCCAAACGTGCACAGATTTGTGCACGTCGGTCGACCGGCCCGGTCGACCGACCTCAGCCCTAGTCGACTAGTCAGGTTACTAGTCGACTTGGTTGAAGCCTGGAACAGAAAATTCAATTAGAAATATGTTTAAAAATTCTTTTATCTTTTCTAAAAATCACCAAAAATAGTTTTATCATTTTGCATTGATATATAAACATGTGGTAAAAAGTTTAGCTCAAATATCAATCAATATGAACTATTTTTGTGTCTAATCATTTTTACCAAAAACCAAAAACTGTATTTTCTAAAACTTAGATTTTGAATAGAAAATACGTTTTTCCAAAACTCTTCCAAGTACAAAAAGTATGAAACACATGAATATCATGTTGGAATATTAAGTTTAAGTATCATGATTAAATATCATGTTTTTGTATTTGATTCCAAAATATGTTTTGTTAGAATTACCAAAACATAAAACTCATGAAGTAGACTATCAAACTAAGTTTGTTTAAGCAATAGAAGCATGCATGTATATAGAACAAATCATATATACACTAAACCATGTAAACTTGTTTTGATATAAAATCTATTCATGAAAACCAAGATCGGTTAAACCTAAAACCGAAAACCAATGTCAAAACATAAAACGTGTGTGTTGTGAACTTGAGCATATCATACTAATCTAATCTTTACAATTAGGATCTAAACACAAACTAAAGTAGGGATACCTAAGTCTTCTTATAGAGCGCCGTCTCCAAGTTGACTCGGTCCAAACCGTGATTCACCAAGCTTGACTCCAATGAGTGCTAGATGTCATCTTTGATGCTTAGGCTCTTGAATCACCTCGTGAAAGCTTCCAAACCATCTTGTTGAAGCTATCACCAACTAATATCTTGGCTAATGATCTGAAACTAAAACATCACAAGATTATTAGTACACATAACTACATGAGTTAATCATCATCAAAACTAGAGTCGAAGGCCTTTGGGCCAACAGTATGTTAAATCATCAAGTATTTCAAGTATGAGATAAAAATAAGTTCAAAAGTAGTTTTAAAAGAAATAGAAGTTTAGAAATCTAAACCCATCCTCATGTGCCTTCTAGAACACTTTCAAAGAAGAAAGGCTTTAGTTTAGATATGCAAATGATTCATTGGGTCTTTTCATGAAAACCATTCAAAAAGAAGAGGGATTTGAGAAAGAAAAAATAGTGAGCCCAGAAAACTAATTTAGCTACTCATGGAAGATGAAAAATAATGCATGTAAATAAAGCAAGACATACTGTGAATTGGAGTGGAAGAAGAGAAAACTTAATCTTTTTATTGA
Organism: Agave tequilana; assembly: GCA_038442645.1. Taxonomy (NCBI): domain Eukaryota; kingdom Viridiplantae; phylum Streptophyta; class Magnoliopsida; order Asparagales; family Asparagaceae; genus Agave; species Agave tequilana. The sequence goes on from JAVJIF010002801.1 coordinate 180,435, forward strand.
TGTCACTTCAATCTTTAGAATACATTCACTCAATTCCTCTCTCTCACTGGTATTTGAACATAACTACAAATTACAAAACAGAGTTATAACTTCTATACTATCTGACAAAGAGCCTAAACCTTAAAAACAAAGAGAAAAACTAAATCTAAGTTTCGGTCCCTTTTTCTGTATAAAACCCTACTTTTTATAGGCAAAACCCCAGAGGGAAAGGAGTAAGGAGATAAGGGGCAAACGCTCCCCTTATCTCCATCAACAAGCCGCGGATCCACGGCTTTTGCCGCGGATTCCCGGCCAGGATGTGTTCAAATGGCCACATCCTTGTGCAGAACTGGCTGGCGTTGACGTTGGCTCCCTTTTGTCTTGTTGGATTTACTGTATTAGCTGCTGGATTTGACGAAATAATCTTTGATTGTTGGCTTTAACCACTTGATCTGGGAAAATTTATTTTAACCAGTTTTTAACCTCTCTGATTTGCCAATATCTACCCTGATTTCCTGATTTCAAATTTATTCAGAATTAAATCATAATTTGATAGGCTTTTGGGCTCGTTTCTCTTTCCTATCCTTTAGCAATGGGCCTGCATTTTATAAAGAAAAATAGGACTTATAAATATGATTTATTTAGATATTAAGCATGATAATGTGACAATATGTATGCAATATATGTGACCGATCACACCCCCAAACTTATCTTTTGCTCGCCCTCGAGGAAAATATTAAAACTAATCCTAATCAATTATTAGACCACTTTCGCAGGTCACTCGACTGCACTGAGCATGTGCAATAAGCCGTTAAACCTCTAGGCTCCCCGTAGATGACGAGTTTTGTCTCCTGAGGGTTTTCAGTGGATTGCACCCACAAAATCCATAAAGAAAGAGAAAAAAATGTTAGTTTTTTTTCGAAAAGCATTTTGAAAAGAGAAAATATTTGAAGTATATTTGTAAGAGTACAAGTAATCTATAAGTTATAGGAATATCAAATTTTTTATATTTAAACTTAGTCTCTAAGAAACATGTCATCAATCAAACTAAGGAGTCAAATTGTATTTCTCATCTAGTCTATTACTTTACCCTGAGTCATATGCACCATCGTGACCGTGAAGTTTGACTAAGGGTTCTTTAACATTAACTCCTATGCCTTATTTATTTTTGGTGGTATTTATTTCTCAATTCCATTAGGCTTTCTAATCTGCCCATGTAACGAGCCTTAAGTCGGTGACACCCAAACTGAACAGTCTTAGGGCACGAGGTTAGAAAACACCCCTAAGGACTTAAACACTCGAGCAGACAAGGCCATGAAACCAAGGTCTTTGTTTATAAAATGTACCCCTTTTAGGCGTGAATACTTATGCTTCATGAGGCACAAATACCCAACTTAATCAGAGGATTTATATATATATATATATATATATATATATATATATATATTAAACTTATCTAATTATCTTTTGCATAAATACCAAGACTTACTTAGGCCAAAGCACCTAGCTAATCAATAATTAGATTTGCATATATATATATATATATATATATATATATATATATATATATATATATATATATATATATATATATTATTTTATTTTTATAATGCATAAGAATTTTTTGTCTTTGAACCCTAAGTGTGTAAGTGTATAAAGTGTGCATATTTCTTCAAGGTAAAGATCAAGACTAAATTACTTTCATCAATTTTTTTCTTAACCCTGAAAATCAAACAAGTTATCTTATTTTGACTAAGTATAAGAAATCCTAATTATGATTTTCCTATTCCTTAAAATTGGCTTAATTTCTTACAAAATAATATATCAAAATATTGTTCTTACCTTTCAAAAGGTTTTTATATATATATAAAATTTTTTCTTTTTTTCTTTTTTTTTAGTTATATTTGTCATGTTAGAGCCCTCCCCCACACTTATCTCATGCATTGTCCCCAATGTATGAAAGAAATGTATGGATGCATAAAATAAAATAGAAAAGAGGAAAGTTACCGATGCACTGGGTCAAAAAGACCCATAGCCGTTTCATTTACCGGCACTGATTCCAAGAAAGGTTTAAGGCGTTGACCATTTACCTTAAAGTCATTTCCATTCTTGGTGTCACTGATCTCTACAGCACCGTGTGGAAATACGATTTTTACAACGAATGGCCCAATCCTTCTTGATTTTAATTTTCCTGAAAAAAGATGAAGCCTAAAATTATAGAGTAAGACTTTTTGTCCAAGGATAAAGGTTTTTCTTATGATGTGTTTATCATGAAAAATCTTAACTCTATCTTTAGTGATCTTAGCATTTTCATAGGCCTCATTTCTTAACTCCTCTAATTCAGAAATTTGTAATTTTCGAAGGTCACCGGCGTTAGTCAAGTCAAAATTCAACTACTTGATTGCCTATAAGGCTCGGTGCTCTAACTCAACGGATAGGTGACAAGCATTACCATAGACTAACCTATAAGGAGACATCCCTAGAATCGTATTAAAAGCGGTCCTGTAGGCCCATAGGGCATCTACAAATTTGGTGGACCAATCTTTTCGGTTTTTATTCACAGTCTTCGCCAAGATATGCTTAACTTGTCTATTGGAAACCTCAACCTACCCACTGGTTTGAGGATAATAAAGTGTGGAAAACTTGTGAGTTAGGGCATACTTTCACATAAGAGCTTCAAAGGATCTATTGCAAAAGTCAGTGCCATTATCACTGATGATAGCACGAGGGGTTCCGAAGCGTGAGAAAATGTTCTCTTTCAAAAATTTTATGACAAACTTTTGTTATCATTAGTTCTACTAGGAATGACTTCTACCCACTTGGACACATAGTCCAAAGCAACCAATATGTATTGGTTTCCAAATGAATTAGGAAATGGACCCATAAAGTCGATGCCCCAAACATCAAAGAGTTCTAGTTCTAGAATTGGGCTGAGGGGCATCATATCTCATTTTGAGATCCTTCCTATCATCTGGCATCTAGGGCACGTCTTGCAAAATTCATAAGCATCTTTGAACAAAGTAGGCCAATAGAACCCACTTTGTAGCACTTTTTCAGTAGTCTTGCGGGGACCAAAGTGTCCACCGCATGCAAGTTCGTGACAAAAGGATAAAATACTCTTAACCTCCTCATCAGGAATGCATCTCCTAATAATTTGGTCAGAACAGTACTTAAAAAGATACGGTTCCTCCCAAAAGAAATACCGGACTTGGGATTGAACCAGTATATATCGTTTTTGGACCAATGAGATGGAGTTTGATTTGTGACTAAGTAACTCACTATATCAGAAAACCAAGGTTCCCTAAAGATAGCTAAGAGATTTTCATCAGAAAAATCCTCATTTATGGGTAATTCGTTGCATGGAGAATTAGGGATTCGTGAGAGATGGTCAGCAACGATATTTTCTACGCCTTTCTTGTCTCGAATCTCGAGATCGAATTCTTGAAGAAGGAGGATCCAACGAATGACTCGGGCCTTGGCATCCTTCTTCATCATGAGGTATCTAAGCGCAGAATGATCGGTGAAAATTGTGGTTTTAGACTCTAGTAGGTAGGAACGAAATTTCTCTAAGGCAAACAATACTGCCAAGAATTCCTTCTCAGTAGTAGTGTAATTCAATTGAGCATCATTGAGAGTCCTACTAGAGTAGTAAATCACATGCTGCTTGTTATTAATGCGTTGTCCTAGGACAGCGCCTATGGCAAAATCAGAAGTATCACACATGATTTTGAACGGCTTAGACCAATCTGGTGCAGATATGATTGGTGCAGAAATAAGCTCTCTCTTAAGATTCTCCTTAGAATTCATACATTCAGCATCGAAAGTCACGGACACGTCCATAACTAACAGATTAGTCAAGGGCCTAGCAATCTTACTAAAATTCTTGATAAATCTTCGGTAAAAACTGGCGTGTCCTAAGAAGGATCTAATATCCTTCACGCATTTGGGCATTGGAAGCTTAGAAATAACCTCAATCTTGGTTCTATCCACTTCAATTCCCTTCTTGGAGATTTCATGACCCAAGATAATTCCATGTTTTACCATGAAGTGGCATTTCTCCCAGTTCAGTGTCAGATTTTTCTCAGCACAACGTTGGAGGACAAGTTCTCAATGGTGGAGACATTGAATGAATGAATCACCGTAGATGGAAAAAACATCCATGAAGATCTCTAAGAATAGTTCTACTATATCAGAAAAAAGACTCAACATTCAACGTTGAAATGTTGCAGGGGCATTGCACAAGTCGAAAGGCATTCGACTATAAGTAAATGTTCCAAATGGACATGTGAACATAGTCTTTTCTTGGTCCTCAGGAGCAATAGGAATCTGATTATACCCCGAGTAACCATCCAAGAAACAGTAATACTCGTGGCCCGCCAATCGTTCAAGCATTTGATCAATAAAAGGAAGTGGAAAATGGTCCGTACGAGTTGCAGCATTAAGTTTCATATAGTCAATGCAAACTCGGATCTTCGTGAAAAGTCGAGTTTGGACCAACTCTTTGTTCTCATTTTCCACTACGGTGAAACCAGATTTCTTTAGAACTGCATGGATAGGACTGACCCATTGGCTATCAGAAATGGGATATATTATCCTATTGTCTAACAGTTTCATAATTTCAGCATGAACAACCTCTTGCATTATAGGGTTTAACCTATACTGCGAGTCTCTTTTAGATGTGGCATCTTCATTGAGATGAATGCGATATTGAACGATGGTTGGACTCAATCCCTTTATATCAGTCATAGTCCAACCAATGGCTTCCTTATGTTTTCTTAGAAATTCTTTAAGATCTTCTTCTTGCCCATTATTTAAATGGGAGGCAATGATGACAGGAAAGGTCTCTTGTTCGCCTAGATAGACGTACTTGAGATGCGCAAGTAAGGTTTTTAATTCTAAGGAAGAGGAAGGCTCACTAGAAGGATGTGTTAAATTAGTTGGCTCCATATTTGGTGAAATAGAGTTCGAGGCCCAATTCACAACAGACTCAAAAACTTGATCAAGATTAAAGTCGTCAGACTCTAACCTGAAGTCACACTCAGTTTCTAATTCTAATTCTTTCCTTTGTTCACTTGTTAAGTTCTCTATGCGGTTGACTTCAAATGTTTGGTCCTCAACATCACGGGGTTATTTTCTTAGGTTGAAGACAATGACTTCTCTAGTCATGTCTTCAAAGGTTAACCTTATGGACCCATTCCTACAATTGATGATGGCATTGGTAGTAGTAAGGAATGGTCGCCCTAGGATAACAGGAGTTTGAGCCCTATAATTGGACACAGGTTATGTCTCTAGAACTATGAAATCAATGGGGTAAATAAACTCTCCGACCCGGATAAGGACATCATTAGAACTTTAACTGAACGGTCAGCCAGTTGGATAGTGACTCGAGTTAGACTAAGATCGCCCAACCCGAGTTGTTGATAAACTGAGAATGGAAGCAAGTTGATACTTGCTTCCAAATCAAGAAGTGCACGACTAATCTCGGCTTGTCCTATGGTGCTAGCAACGGTGGGACAACCTGAATCCTTGTACTTGACAGGGATTAGACTTGATAGTAGCTCACTAATGTTAGTGGCTAAGAAAACCTTTTAGGTACATTAGTCTTTCTCTTCTTGGTGCACACGTCCTTAAGAAACTTAGCATAGGATAGGACTTGTTGGATGGCATCAAGAAGTGGCACATTTATCTTCACTTGATCAAAGATCTCAATTATCTTATCCATATGTGGATTTTGCGTGTTATTTTTTAGCTTATTAGGAAATAGTACTATAGGCTAGTGCACCTGACTTGTTGACTTATCTTTTCAGATTCGTCAGATTTAGGAGTGGGATTAGATGAGGTGGATGCTTGATTGTGGTTGTGCTGAATGGGATTGGTTGGTGTTGACACTTGATTATCAACTTTCTTTCCTGACCTCAATATATGAACATCATTACATTGATTTAATGATTGATCCCCAGCCAAATGAGCTTGTTGAGAATTCTTAGGATTGGTTATTGGTTGACCAGGCAAGGTACCCTTTTGTCTCTCATTCTGTGGAGTGGCTAATTGGCTCATTTGAACCTCTAGCCTCAGTATAGTTTGCATGAGAGAATCTTGGTTCTTCATGTTGTTGGCCCGGAGGCCTTCCTCTCTAGTTTTGATGATGATTAACTCATGTAGTTATGTTTACTAATAATCTTGTGATTTTAGGTTCAGATTATGTAACAAGATATTAGTTGGTGATTGCTTCAAAAAGAGGAGTTTGAAAGCTTTCACATGGTGATTTCAGGGCCCGAGCATCAAGATCATACATAGCCTAGCTCGTGGATCACGTTTGGGATCGAGTCGACTTGAAGATGAAGATCGTCAAGAAGACTTAGGTATCCTAGTTTTAGTTTAGTGTGATTTAGATCCATTTGTAAAGATAAGAATAGTTGATATGCTCAAGTGCACAACACACACGTTTTATAGTTTTTCGGTTTTTAGTTTAACCGATATTTGTTTTCATGAATAGATTGATCAAAACAAGTTTAAATGGTTTATATGTATAGTAGATGTATTCTTTCTATACATGCATGCTTAAACTTCTTAGACAAACTTATTTTGACTATCCTATTCATGTATTGAAAAATCCAAGTTTAATAAAATACAAGTTTTGGTTTTTGGTAAAAATGTTAAAACACAAAAATGGTTTCATATGCTTGATATTTGAGTTTAAATGTTTATCACAAGTTTATATATCAATGCAAAATGAGAAAACTATTTTTGGGGATTTTTAGAAGAGATAAAAGAATTTTTAAAAATATTTTTAACCCCAGTTTCTGCCCTAGAACAGTGGCTGACAGACCAGGTCGGCCGACCGCACGGTCGACCGCACCAAGGGCCGGTCGACCGTACGGTCGACCGACGTGCACAGAGCTGTTCACGTCTGGCAGCACAGTGGGCCGGCCGACCGACCGGTCGACCGGACCAGAGAGCTTTGCTCTCTGTATCTGGGCGGTCGATCGGACCGTCGACCGAGTTTGCCCAACGGTCATAAATATGACCGTTGGCGGTCGACCGGCCGGTCGACCGCAGGCCTGTCAGGCTGCCAGATCAGCCTAACAGCTAGTTTTCTGTTTGGGCTATAAATACCCCATTTCTTGGGGGTTTTGGATAAGATTTTCTAGAGCAAAAATTATCCTATTCTCTGGTTTTAAAAACAAGTTTTCAAAAGTGTTTAAGTGCCAAAAAGATCAATCTTATTTGTTTTATGTGTTTTGTTTATTTTCAAAGAAAATAGGTTTTTGGGAATTGGTTTCTTGTTCTTCATTTCTATATCAATTTGGTATTTTCCCAAGAGATTTTCTTTGATCAAAACACTTGTTTTTTCCACACTTAAGCTTATCATCTATCCTATTTTATTAGGATCTTGTTTTGTGGAAAAGAGGAAAAAGAGATTGTTTGAGGTTGATTGAGCCTCCAAGTTGTAAACACCCTTGCCTTTGTTGTATCCCTCTTTGGTAGAGGTTGATCGGGTGATTGGTTTGCTCCCTCTTTGGTAGAGTTGAGGATTGTGGTTTGCTCCCTCTAGTGAGAAGTGGAGTTTAGTTTGTAACCCTCTTCGGTAGAGGTAATTTGTTTTTGTTTGGCTACGGGCCTACCCCTCGGTTGTGAGGCGGTGTTTGAGAGAGGAGTTCGGTACTCCCTTGTTGTAAAAAATCCTTCTCGGTGAAGGTTCCCTCGGTAGGAGTCCTCGGTGGACAAGATAGTAGATTAGAAATCCTTCTCGGTGAAGGCGGGGACGTAGAGTTAGGGGCAGGCTCGAACCTCGAAACATATATTTGTGTTTGCGTTTGATCCATTGTCTCTTAACCCTCTCTCCCTATTTGTGTTGTGCATAGCATTATTCATATTGCCATATCATTCATATTTGCTAGCATTTATGCCTTGCATTAATTCACATTGCTATTTCATCCTTATATGCTTGGCTTGCTTGTGTGTGTGCCTCACTTGTACTTAACCACAAGAGCTTCATATAGCACCTCAACCCTTATCTAGGGGAATCAAGAGGAGTTAGTCCAGAGCCCTTCACGGGAAATTCGGCTACACTTGTTGGTTGTATTAAGTGTGATTGCAAATTTGTTTTAGCTTCCGTATTTAGTTTCTAGATTAGCATTATCACCTATTCACCCCCCCCTCTAGGTGATTTACAATTGGTATCAGAGCCTACGCTCCTGATACTTTAGGTTTAACAACCTAGGAGTGAGATCCTTGTTTGCTAATCTGCCATTTGCATTTGCACATTTGTTTTCTTGCACACATTTTGTTTGCACTCATGGATAGCCCTCCTATGTTTGATATTTCTAGACTTAATTTTGGAAGGTCAAGATGAGTTGCTATTTGAAGACCCTAGGCTTGCATGTCTTTCTTGCCGCTACCAAGAAATGGTATCTTGGTAACCGCAATCATATAGGGGCCAATGCACAAGCCCTTGAGGCCATTAGAAGCACGCTACCTAAAGAATATCTTATGCATGTTTCTAATCTTGATTCCGCCTTTGTAGTGTGGAACAAGTTGACAACAACCACCACCTCCGAGCTTCAAATGCCAATCCAACAAAAGGAGGAATCTAGTGGAGAATCTGAGCCGCAACAATGCTATATGATCCAAGGGAATGACTCCCTTGAGGTACAATCAGAAACTCAACTAGATAGTTTTGATTCTAGTTCTTCATGTGATGATCATATTGATGTCCATGCTTTGAATGAAGAACTTTCAATAGTTTGTGAAAAATTAATTGAAAAATATAAGGTTTTGAAAAAGAAAAGTCTAGGAATTGAAAAAGAAAATAAAAGTTTGCATTCTAGACTTGACAAGGTTTTGCAAGAGAAGGTTGAGGTCTATAATGAAAGGGATTCATTGAGATCTCAACTAGACCTTGTACTAAAAGAAAATGAGTTTTTGAAAAATAAAAATGATTGTGATAATGTGTTGAAGAAAAATGAGTTTTTGTCTTCAAAAGTAGATTTTATTTTAAAAGATAATGATTCTTTAAAAAGAGAAATTGATTTTATTTCAAAAGAATTAGAAATTTGTTTAAATAAAAATAAATCTTTGAAAAATAAGATTGATTCTCATGTTTGCCATACTAGTGTAGTATCTCACACTTCACCTATTGCATGCCACACTTCTTCTTTGATTGATAAGGATATATCCATGCTTAAGAAGAGTGTAGATTGTTTGGGCTCCACTTTGAGCCAATGTGTTGTGGGCCATACACATTTGGAAACTTTGTTTCGAAAGAAATAAGTTCCATCTATTATGCATGCACACCCATCACGGCATACACATGCTCCTCACGGACACCATCATCACTTGTATGCTCATGTGTACACTTGTGCACATTGTGGACGTAAGGGCCACCTTGCTAAATTTTGCTATGATAGAATACATGTTTCAAATTTAGCAAAGAATTTTGTTTGGGTTAGAGAAGGAACTAACCCCCATGGACCCAATAAGATATGGGTACCAAAGACCACCCCTCTTGTTTATGATATAGGTGTGGGCTCTCACATAACGTGAGAGTAGCGGTACCTTGGAGTGGATCGTTCCGAGCTTAAAGAAGACTTTTTGGATGCATCACTTTCAAGGGAAGGGTTGGTGGAGATGACCACCTTGTTTTGGAGACATGGAGAAGTTGCCTCATAGATTTTGGTAACGGTCTCTTACTCCTTATTTATTTATGCATGCTTTTCATGTTCATTATTTATAGCATGTTTTGATATTTATATGATCATTATGAAAATGCCATGATTATTAGACTCTTGACATGCATGTATAGCCCTTTTTGAGACACCCATGCTTATATGGACCCATATTTAGTGTTCTCACCTTAGTTTAGCTATCATGTTTATCATAGGTTTAATAACATGTAGATTTTCTTAATAATCATGTTTTTTTTTATCATGATGATTTTTATCTTGTTTTGATGCTTCATGTTTTTGAATATATGTTTAAATGTTAGTTTTCATTAAAACTAGGTATATATTTGTGCATATAGTGGGCTACAAATAAATATATATATGTTTATGCTTGAATGCTTATTTGTTCCCATTAGATGTGCTAGTATAGTCTAGTTTTGATGATCCATGCATTTTAAACTTGTATTCCCATTTTGGTTTTGTTTTATGATCATGTGTTTTCATTTCATGTATATGTCTATTTTGCCAAACTTTAAGATATACATGTATACCTCTTGAGTCATTTGCCTTTCATGCAAATCTATACATATGGACTCAATTGTGTTTAGGGATATGTATGTATACTTCTTGTGTTGACAAATCATACATATACCTTGAAATGAAATTTTTTTTAATGAAAATTTAGTTTTTCATGTTTCCATGTGTTTATATTTAACTTCATGTATATGTCTATTTTATCCAAATTATTGTTTATATATATACATCCTTTTGAGCCACGTGCCTTCATGCATATATCTTTGTGGACTCATTGTGTTTGGATATGTATGTATACTTTAATTTGTATAGGACATACATATACCTTGAAAATTAAATAGTTTTGATAATTTTCATGTTTTCATGTTTCAAGGAATATCGTGCTTAAGTGCTTATTTTCATGATTATGATCTTCACATCTTATTTGTACACTCACATTTACTTGTTTACTCATGATTTGTTTTCATGAGTTATATTTATGCTTAATTGATTATGAGTGTTGACTATTTTGTGAATTTCATGTTTTCTTGAAAAATAATTTTTGTTTTATTCCTTACTTGAAGGATTTCGTACTAGTTGACAAATTTTTCATATAACTAGTTGCAATATTCTTCATTTGGTAGAGTTTTTCAAACAAAGCTTATTTTCAAACCTATTTTTTGAAAACCCCTACCATCTACGGGCGGATGGATGGGCGACCATGCTTATGTATGCTCTATATTGAAAGAATCCAATGATACATGTGCATGAGTTGGGTGGTAGTTATATGATGGATACACTTGATCATTATTGCTGTTTCAATTGGTATCATTGAAATTCTTTCAATTGGTATCAATATTAACATTCTTGTATACTCATATATGTTTGTATGTATGTATGCTTTCAATTCCAAGAATATCAATTTCAATTGGTATCTATTTTTCATATATATATATGTTTTATTTGTGCTTATTATATCCCTATATCTTTAAGCACAAAATCTTGTTTATGCTAAGCTTGAGTTTCAATTTTGTTTCAATTGATTCAATTTTCAATTGGTATCTTATTTCGAGCTTACGCATTATTTTTGTTTGTATTTCATAAAGGGGGAAAAAATTCGATTTTCATATTTCAATTGGTATTTGTATTTCCACTCCCTTGCTTTATGATAGAAAATAAAATTTTTTTTTGATATCATATACTTAAAAAGAAAAATACTCTCTTTTGATATCAAGATGTTTATTTGAATGTTTTAAAATTGGTATCTCAAAATTTTGTTTAAAGATAAATACAAAAGTTTTGAGTTGTATTGCCTATATGCAAGGAGAGCTTAACATCTCTTCTATATATAGATTCATGTTGAGTGTATCTTGTATTGAGGAGCTTGACATTTCTTCTTTATGTGGTACACGTGTGTAGGGGGAGCTTCACATCTCCTCTTATGTGTTGCATAGTGTACGTTATGTGAATTAGGGCTTGTCATCCGTCCTTCATATAATGTATCTATGTAGGGAAGCTTCACATCTTCCTCTTCATGAATGTATATAGCATATACCCTTTATTTATTGATCTATGTTTACTTTCAATTGGTATCAAGATGCTACTTTGACATATTTTCAATTGATATCTTAATTGATTGTCACCCCTATTTGGTTTTGTTTTTGTTTTAGACAAAAAGGGGGAGAACATTGTCTTTATTTACCCCTTATTAATGATTGTTTCTTTGTATTAAAAAGGGGGAGAAGTTTTTGTTTTGTTTTGGTTTTTACCCTTTTGATTGATTCATTGTTTCGAACAAAAAGGGGGAGAAAAATTTATTGATTTGTTTTTGCTTTTACCCCTTTATTGATAATTGAGTAAAGGGGGAGAATTATTTGAGAGTTTAACATGCATATATAAAACTTGATCAAAACTCAACTCAAAATCTTTCTCTATATATGCATGATTGGTACATTTTTTTTTATATATGCATATTTATGTTTTGCATATATTAAGTTTAATTTAGTTTAATTTTAATTAGTATCTAGAGCATGTTTTGTTTTTGAACATTTCATTGGGTATCTAGAGCCTTTTATTGTTTTTGCATTGTCATTCATTGCATATTTATGTTTATTTGTTTTATGCATGAGTTAAAGGGGAGCTTCTTTGAAGCTTAACTTTAATCCATGCATATATAACTCCATGAGTTTTGTCATCATCAAAAAGGGGGAGATTGTTGGCCCGGAGGCCTTCCTCTCTAGTTTTGATGATGATTAACTCATGTAGTTATCTTTACTAATAATCTTGTGATTTTAGTTTCAGATCATGTAACAAGATGTTAGTTGGTGATTGCTTCAAAAAGAGGAGTTTGGAAGCTTTCACATGGTGATTCCAGGGCCCGAGCATCAAGATCATACATAGCCTAGCTCGTGAATCACGTTTGGGATCGAGTCGACTTGAAGATGAAGATCGTCAAGAAGACTTAGGTATCCTAGTTTTAGTTTAGTGTGTTTTAGATCCATTTGTAAAGATAAGAATAGTTGATATGCTCAAGTGCACAACACACACGTTTTATGGTTTTTTGGTTTTTAATTTAACCGATATTTGTTTTCATGAATAGATTGATCAAAACAAGTTTAAATGATTTATATGTATAGTAGATGTATTCTTTCTATATATGCATGCTTAAACTTCTTAGACAAACTTATTTTGACTATCCTATTCATGTATTGAAAAATTCAAGTTTGATAAAATACAAGTTTTGATTTTTGGTAAAAATGTTAAAACACAAAAATGGTTTCATATGCTTGATATTTGAGTTTAAATGTTTATCACAAGTTTATATATCAATGCAAAATGAGAAAACTATTTTTGGGAATTTTTAGAAGAGATAAAAGAATTTTTAAAAATATTTTTAACCCCAGTTTCTGCCCCAGAACAGTGGCTGACAGGCCAGGTCGGCCGCCCGCACGGTCGACCGCACCAAGGGCCGGTCGACCGTACGGTCGACCGACGTGCACAGAGCTGTGCACGTCTGGCAGCACAGTGGGCCGGCCGACCGACCGGTCGACCGGACCAGAGAGCTTTACTCTCTGTATCTGGGCGGTCGACCGGACCGTCGACTGAGTTTGCCCAACGGTCATAAATATGACCGTTGGCGGTCGACCGGCCGGTCGACCGCAGGCCTGTCAGGCTGCCAGATCAGCCTAACGGCTAGTTTTCTGTTTGGGCTATAAATACCCCATTTCTTGGGGGTTTTGGATAAGATTTTCTAGAGCAAAAATTTCCCTATTCTCTGGTTTTAAAAACAAGTTTTCAAAAGTGTTTAAGTGCCAAAAAGATCAATCTTATTTGTTTTAAGTGTTTTGTTTATTTTCAAAGAAAATAGGTTTTTGGGAATTGGTTTCTTGTTCTTCATTTCTATATCAATTTGGTATTTTCCCAAGAGATTTTCTTTGATCAAAACACTTGTTTTTTCCACACTTGAGCTTATCATCTATCCTATTCTATTAGGATCTTGTTTTGTGGAAAAGAGGAAAAAGAGATTGTTTGAGGTTGATTGAGCCTCCAAGTTGTAAACACCCTTGCCTTTGTTGTATCCCTCTTTGGTAGAAGTTGATCGGGTGATTGGTTTGCTCCCTCTTTGGTAGAGGTTGAGGATTGTGGTTTGCTCTCTCTAGTGAGAGGTGGAGTTTGGTTTGTAACCCTCTTCGGTAGAGGTAATTTGTTGTTATTTGGCTACGGGCCTACCCCTCGGTTGTGAGGCGATGTTTGAGAGAGGAGTTCGGTACTCTCTTGTTGTAAAAAATCCTTCTCGGTGAAGGTTCCCTCGGTGGGAGTCCTCGGTGGACAACATAGTGGATTAGAAATCCTTCTCGGTGAAGGCGGGGACGTAGAGCTAGGGGCTCGAACCTCGAAACATATCTTTGTGTTTGTGTTTGATCCATTGTCTCTTAACCCTCTCTCTATTTGTGTTGTGCATAGCATTATTCATATTGCCATATCATTCATATTTGCTAGCATTTGTGCCTTGCATTAATTCACATTGCTATTTCATCCTTATATGCTTAGCTTGCTTGTGTGTGTGCCTCACTTGTACTTAACCACAAAAGCTTCATATAGCACCTCAACCCTTATCTAGGGGAATCAAGAGGAGTTAGTCCAGAGCCCTTCACGGGAAATTCGGCTACACTTGTTGGTTGTATTAAGTGTGATTGCAAATTCGTTTTAGCTTCCGCATTTAGTTTCTAGATTAGCATTATCACCTATTCACCCCCCTCTAGGTGATTAACACATGTATCTTTTCATGTTTCTCTAAAATCAGTCATTCTCCTTTCTAATTGAGGATTCTGAAAGGAAGATTGTGGAGTTTGGTTGGGAAAGTTTTGCTGATAGTTTGAAAAATGAGGTGGATGGTTGGGAGAATTATGATGGAAATTGGAAAAGTTGGGTTGATGATTGAAAGAATTATTAGCATGATGGAAGTGGCTTGCATGATTTGACCGTGATGGTCATTATTATTTTAGCTCCATGAGAAATTTGGGTGATTTCTCCAGCCAGGATTGTACGTTAGTGCGTAGGAATTATTATTCAGGCTTGAAAAGGCCGCATTCATCGGTTCAGGGTATTATTGCTGAGCCTGAAACATAGGACACTCCTCAAACACATGATTCATGGCTTGACAGTAAGTACAGCCCAGAGTTAGAAATTGGTTTAGGCTGACTTGATTGACTGGACTTGGTTCCTTAGTTTTTAAAGCTTCTAGTCTTCTCGCTAGGTTAGCTAACTTAGCCTCATTAGTTATGGATGATTCAATAGAATGGAGATCTCCTTTTGAAGAGATGGAGTTTGAGTTCCTTAAGGTTTCACTAGTAGGTTCTCATTGGATGGTCTTTTCAGCTAGATTCTCATATAAATCTCATCCTTCATTTTCATCCTTCTGTAAGAAACCCCCTTGGCACATGCTTTCTAAGAGGGTTTGGTAGAATAGTCTAAACTGTCATAAAGAATTTGGCATTGTCGCCATTTCTCTATTTCATGATGAGGACATTGGACAAAGAGGTCTTTAAAGTGTTCAAAGTACCTTCAAAACGGTTCACTAGGTTCTTACTTGAATTGTATGATGTTCTTTCTAATGAGAGCGGTCTTATGAATTGGATAGAATTTCTTCAAGGAGACCTTGATGAAACCATCCCAAGATGTGATAGAGCTGGCCGCTAAGCTGTGAAGCTATTTCTTGGCTAAGTCCTTAAGAGCGAAAGAGGCAAATCTCAGCCTAATAGCATCATCTACAAGATGTAGGATTTTCATCATTAGACATACTTCCTCAAATTCTCTTATGAGGAAGTAAGCATCTTCGGACTCTAAGCCATGAAACTTGGGGAGTGTGTTGATAAAGTGAAGCTTGAGCTCAAAATTGTATTCACCAACCGATGGAAGTTGGATGCAAGATGGAAGTGAGGTTCTAATGGGATAGAACCTATTTTGCAAAGATGTCAGTTGAGCAATAACCGGATCTTGTCTTGGTTCAAACTTGGGCGGTGATGTGTTTCTAGTTAACCTAGATGAATTAGGGTCTCTTGACCACACTTGCATACACAAACACAATCACAAACAAGTTCACCAATAGTCAACAAGAGTAATCAACCAAGCCTAGTCTAGGGTAACCTTGACTTAGACAACTCGTAACTGGTTGATTGTCCACAGGAGGTATAATGCAGACTTTGACCACAAGCTAATCAGCCAGGTCAGGGCAAGATTGGTGGGAGGTATCCGTGCAAAAGCGACGGGCCTAATTAAGCCAAACCACCAGCCTTTGGGGTTTTCCCCCTCAATCCTTTTCCTAGACATAAATTTGGTAAGAGTCAAATTCTAACACCTTCCTCCTTAGGATAATCTCCTAGTGAGCTCGAGATGTCCCTAAGGCCAACGTCTATCAGATTTTAAATTAGGCTTAGGCTGTGCGTGCTGGAGATGGTTTGTGGGCTAAGGAAGGGTAATGACTTTCCCACCTTATCTTGATTTAGGTTTTGCCTTTAGAATTGATTGTGCAAAGTGTGCAAGATATAGGAAAGTAACATTCAAAAACAAATATCACCTACGAATGTTTCCTAAACTATATGCTATACATACGTACCTTGTCTCCAGCTATCTTCAACAGTAATTATAAAATAAACGTAATTAGACAAATGCCTAGAATGCAAGTCTAAACGTTTTTTTTAAGCAATTACAATCACTCAGATTACTGTTGGATTAAAATAGGGATTGTGAATATCAGATATAGTAAGAATAATAACACAAAAACTTTATTTTTGCAAGCAATATGTCCTGCAAAAAAGAGTTTTTAGTAGTCTAATAAAGAAATTTCAACTTTTGCAATGCAATTTCTTGAAATTCTGTTTCCTACTTTCGAGAGTAGGAGCACAGAATAGCAAGTCTCTTCCTGTAAAGCTTGAATGCTCAATTTGAATCTTGACGTCCCTGAAATAAGACACCAAACTTGTTAGAAAATAATTACACGTTCCCTCCCCAGCAACGGCGCCAAAAATTGGTTGCAGAATTAAAGTGAAAAGAATTACCGTGTAGCTTTGGGCTAACGAGTCGTGTTCACGAGGAGGAATGCGATAGAAGTTTTTCAGTATTTTTGTTAAGTAATAAAAAATGAAGTTGGTGTCTTTCTTTTAAGTTGAAAAAGAGAATGGAAAGAAGGGAAATGATTAAAAGAAAAATTACAAAATTAGAGAAGGCTTTGGAAAAGGTGATTTTTTATAAAGCTTGAAGAGTGATTTGTTGTTTTTTTTAATATAAGAAGAAGATCTGGGCTCACTATCTCACTACTCATGATTTGTTCTTCTCTTGAAATCCTTAGTGCCTCAACTTGATCATAGGCAAAAACTTAAGTTTTAGTTTGGAAAGTTTTAAGCAAAGCAAATAAGATAGTTTGGAAAAGTTAACTCTTTTCTTTACAAAATCATCTTGAGTTGAATGTTAAATCATCAAGTATTTCAAGTATGAAATAATAATAAGTTCAAGAGAAGTTTTAAAAGAAATAGAAATTTAGAAATCCAAACCCATCCTTATGTGCCTTCAGGAACATTTTCAAAGAAGAAAGGCTTTAGTTTAGGCATGCAAATGATTCAATGGGTTTTTTTATCAAAACCATTCAAAAAGAAGAGGGATCGGAGAGAGGAACAATAGTGAGCCTAGAAAACTAATTTAGCTACTCATGAAAGATGAAAAACAATGCATGTAAATAAAGCAAGACATACTGTGAATTAGAGTGGAAGAAGAGAAAACTTGATCCTTTTATTGATGTCACTTCAATTTTCAAAATACAATCGCTCAATTCCTCTCTCACTGGTATTTGAACTGAACTATGAACTACAAAATAGAGTAACAACTTCTATACTATCTAACAAAGAGCCTAAACCTTAAAAATAAAGAGAAAAACTAAATCTAAGTTCCGGTCCCTTTTCTGTACAAAACCCTATCTTTTATAGGTAAAACCCCAGAGGGAAAGGAGTGAGGAGATAAGGGGAGCAAACGCTCGCCTTATCTCCACCAACAAGCCGTGGATTTTGGCCGCGGATCCGCAGCCAGGATGTGGCCAAATGGCCATATCCTAGTGGAGAACTGGCTGGCGTTGACGTTGGAACCCTTTTGTCTTGCTGGATTTACTGTTTCAGCTCTTGGATTTGACGAAACGATCTTTGATTGTTGGCTTTAACCATTTGATTTGGAAAGATCCATTTCAACCGGTTTTCAACCTCTCTGATTTGCGAAGATCTGTCCTGATTTCTTGATTTCGAATTTATTCTGAATTAAATAAGAATTTTATGGGCTTTTGGGCTCGTTTCTCTTTCCTATCCTTTAGCAATGGGTCTGCATTTTATAAAGAAAAATAGGACTTATTAATATGATTTATTTAGATAATAAGCATGATAATGTGACAATATGTATGCAATATATGTGACCGATCAGGCACTCCTCTCTTGGTCGGCGATCGCTCGGTTAACCGGGGCCAAATCTAGAGAGCAAACTCTCTGGATCGATCGACCCTCTGGTCGATCGGCCCTTAAGACAGGCTCAATGTGCATGTTTCTGTGCACATCGGTCAACTGCTCGGTCGATTGATCTCTGGTTCGATCGACTGGTCGGTCGACCACCAGACGCCCATGTCAGGGTTTTATAGGAATAAAAACTTGGTCTTTTAAAAATCATAAATTTTTATTAAATTTCATAAAAATCAGCAAAAATTCATTGAAATACTTTAAAGTACAAATATGTGTGATAAAAAATCAACACATATTACAAACAGATTGAACTATTTTTGTGATGTAGAAATTTAGCTTTAAAACAAAATCCGTATTTTTTAAAATTAAACTTCAATTTGAAAAATGATTTTTCCAAAACTTGTTTAAATACAAAAGTAAGATATTTTAAATACTTTTGAAGCTTAGTGTGCATGGATATGATCCAATACACATAAAAGATGAAATATCTATGTTTTTGACAATAAGCTCTAAATAAGTTTTGACTTTAACAAAACTTAAACAAATGGTATTGAAACATCAAATAAGTTTTTCTAAACATTTGAACCATCAATGTATATGGATGAAATCCAAAATATATATAAAACATGTAAACTTGTTTTGATAAGCTCTATTTATGAAACATAAAGATATCTTCTTTGAAGTTCAAAATCAAAAATGAAACTATAACTTTTTCTTATGAAAACATATATAAATTTTTTGTTTGTGTATTGAGGTTGACCAATCCACAACTAATCTATCCTTTAATTTTATCTAAAAAAATTTTAAAACTCACAAACATAGACTCAAGCCTTCAAAATCTTCTTCTCTGTCTTGACTTGGTCCAAACGTTGATCCAAAGAGTTCGACTCCTCTTGAGTACTTGATGCGATCTTGAAACGCGAGCTCTTGAATCAACACATTCTAACTTCAAAACTTAACTTCGAATCTTTCGTTGAAGCTAAAAACCGACTAAGATCTTGATAGAAAATCTGAAACTAAAAGAGCACAAGATCATTAGTACTATAACCACATGAGTTAATTGATCGATCACATATATTGCATATATATTGTCACATTACCATGTTTATTATCTAAATAAATCATATTAATAAGTCCTATTTTTCTTTATAAAATGCAAGCTCATTACTAAATGATAGGAAAGAGAAACGAGCCGAAAATCCCATCAAATTTTGATTTAATTCAGAATTAATTCAAAATCAGAAAATCAGGATAGATCATGGCAAATCAAAGAGGTTGAAAATTGGTTAAAATGAATCTTCCCAAATTAGGTGGTTAAAGCCAAAAAGGAAAGGCTGTTTTGTCAAATCCTAGAGCTGAAATGGGAAAACCAGTAGGGAATAAAGGGGAGTTACCAAACGAGCGAGACCAAACAACCTAGTGTGGCCACCTGGCCATACCATGGCCACGAAAACGCGGCCATAGCCGCGTTTTCGCGGCTTGTTAGGATTTGTTGGGGGAGCGTTTGCTCCCTCTATCTCGGACGACCTCCCCCGTTTGGTTTTTTCCTATAAATACTGTATTTTTCAGAAAAAAGGGACCGAAAATTAGTTTAAGATTTTCTCTTTGTTTTTAAGGTTTAGGCTCGTTGTTAGATAGTATAGAAGTTGTATCTCTATTTTATAATTTATAGTTCAGTTCAAATACTAGTAAGAAAGAGGAATAGAGTGATTGTAATATGAAGATTAAAGTGATATTAAAAAAAGATCAAGCTTTCTCTTCTTCCTCTCCAATTCACGGGTATGTCTTGTTTTATTTTCATGTATTATTTTTCATCTTCCATGAATAGCTAAATTTGTTTTCTTGATGATTATTGTTCCTCTCTTCGATCCCTCTTCTTTTTGAATGATTTTTATGTAATGACCCAATGGAATCATATGCATGCCTAAACTAAGCCTTTCTTCTTTGAAAGTGTTCTTGAAGGCACATGAGGATGGGTTTGGATTTCTAAACTTTTACTTCTTTTAAAACATCTCTTGAACTTGTTTTTATTTTATGCTTGAAATACTTGATGATTTAACATTCAATTCAAGATGGTTTCTTAAAGAAAAGAGTTAACTTCTTCAAACTATCTTATTTGCTTTGCTTAAAATTTTCTAAACTCAAGTTTAAGTTTTTTTTTTATGATCAAGTTGAGGCCCTAAGAATTTCAAGAGAAGAACACATCATTGAGTAGTGAGATAGTGAGCCTAGATCTTCTTCTTATATTAAAAATAACAAATCACTCATCAAGCTTTTCAAAAAATCACCTTTTTCAAAGCCTTCTCTAAGTTTGTAATTTTTCTTTTAAGCATTTCCCTTTTCTCCATTATCTTTTTGAATTTTTAAAAAAAAGAAGAGAAAGACACCAACTCTATTCTTTATTATTAGACAAAAACTACCGAAAAGCTTCTATCGCATTTCTCCTCGTGGCCACGACCCGTTAGCCCAAAGCTACACGGTAATTCTTATCACTTTCATTTTACAATCAATTTTTGACGCCGTTGCCGGGGAGGGAACGGTGTATTTATATTTTAACAAGTTTGATGTCTTATTTTAGGGACATCAAGATTCAGATTTAGCACTCAACGTTTGCAGGAGAAGACTTGTTATTCTGTGCCCCTACTCTTAAAAGTAAAAAACAGAATTTCAAGAAATTGCAGCGCAAGTTTGAAAATTTGTGGACTACTAAAAAACTCTTTTTTGCAGGACATACTGCTTTGCAAAAATACAGTTTTTGTGTATTATTCTTACTATATTTGATATTCACACTCCCTGTTTTTAATTCAACAGTAATCTGAGTGATTGTTAATTTCTTAAAAAACGTTTAGACTTGCATTCTAGGCATTTGTCTAATTACGTTTCTTTTACAATTACTGTTGAAGATAGCTGATGACATGGAACGTATGCATAGCATATAGTTAGAAAACATTCTTGGGTGATATTTTCTTGTGAATGTTACTTTTTTATATCTTGCACACTCTACACAATCAATTCTAAGGGCAAAACCAAAAGTAAGATAAGGTGAGTAAGTCATTGCCCTTCCTTAGCCCACAAATCATCTCCAAGCACACACAAACTAAGCCTAAGTAAAATCTGATAGACATTAACCTTATGGACATCTCGAACTCACTAGGTGATTATCCTAAGGGGGAAGGTGTTAGAATTTGACTCTTGCCAAATTAGTGACTTGAAAAGGGATTGAGAGGCGAAACCCCGAAGGCTGGTGGTTTGGCTTAATTAGGCCCGTCACTTTTGCACGGATACCTCCCACCAATCTTGCCCTGGCCTGGCTGATTAGCTTGTATTCAAAGTCTGCATTATACCTCCTGTGGACAATCAACCAGTTAGGAGTTGTCTAGGTCAAGGTTACCTTAGACTAGGCTTGCCTGTTTTCTCTTGTTGACTATTGGTGAACTTATTTGTGATTGTGTTTGTGTATGCAAGTGTGGTCAAGAGACCCTGATTTATCTAGGTTAACTAGAAACATATCATCACCCAAGTTTGAACCAAGACCAGATTCGGTTATGGCTCAATCGACATCTTTGCAGGATAGATTCTATCCCATTAGAACCTCACTTCCATCCTGCATCCAACTTTCATTGGTTAGTGAACACAACTCTGAGGTTAAGTCACAGTTCATAAAACACTCCCTAAGTTCCACAGCTTAGAGTCCGAAGATACTTATTTCTTCATAAGAGAATTTGAGGAAGTATGCTTAATGATGAAAATCCCACACCTTGCAGATGATGCTATTAGGTTGAGATTTGTCCCTTTCGCTCTTAAGGACTTACCCAAGAAATAGCTCTATAGCTTAGCGGTCTGCTCTATCACATCCTGGGATGGTTTCATCAAGATTTTCTTGAAGAAATTCTATCCAATTCATAAGACACTCTCGTTAGGAAAAATATTATACAGTTTAAGTAAGAACCTAGTGAACCATTTTGCAGGTATTTTGAACGCTTCAAAGACCTTCTTATCCAATGTCCTCATCATGAAATAGAGAAATGGCGACAATGCTAAATTCTTTATGATGGTTTAAACTACTCAACCAAGACCCTCTTAGAAAGCATTTGCCAAGGGGGATTCTTGCAGAAGGATGAGAATGAAGGATGGAATTTATATGAGAAACTAGCTGAAAAGACCATCCAATGGGAACCAACTAGTGAAAGCTCTAGGAATCTGAACTCTATCTCTTCAAAAGGAAGTCTCCATTCAATTGAATCATCCATAGCTAACGAGACAAAGTTAGCTAACCTAGCAAGAAGAGTAGAAGCTTTAGAAACTAAGGAATCCAGTCAATCAAGTCAGCCCAAACTAAATTCCAACTCCGGGCTGTACTTATTGTCAAGTCATGATCATGTATTTGAGGAATGTCCTATGATTCAAGTTCAATAACACTTTTCAGAACCGATGAATGCAGCCTTTTCAAGGCCGAACAATGATCCTTACGCACCAACTTACAATCCTGGCTGGAGAAATCACCCAAATTTCTCATGGAGCCAACACAACAATGACCACCCACGGTCGAACCATACAAGCCACTTCCATCATTCTAATAATTCTTCTAATCATCAACCCCACTTTCCAAGTTACCCTCACAATTCTCCCAATAATATTTCAAATTATCAACAAAACTTTTTCAACCAAGCTCCGCCATCTTCCGTTCAGAATCCTCAACTTTAAAGAAGAATGACTGATTTTGAGAGAAGTATGGAAAGGTATATGAAGAACTAAGATTCTCTCATGCAAATAATATAAAGGCTAGAGGGTCAAATGAGCCAATTAGGCACTCTACAGAATGAGAGACAAAAGGTACCCAATAATGAATCCTAAGAATTCTCAACAAGCTCATTTGGCTGAGGATCAATCATTGAATCAATGTAATGTTATTCATACATTGAGGTCGGTAAAGAAAGTTGATAATCAAGTGTCAACACCATCTAATCCCATTCAGCACAACCACAATCAAGCATCCACCTCATCTAATCCCAATCGTTCTAAATCTAATGAATCTGAAACAGATAAGTCAACCAGTCAGGTGTACAAGCCTATAGTACCATTTCCTGATAGGCTAAAGAACAACAAGCAGAATCCACACATGAATAAAATAATTGAGACTTTCAACCAAGTGAAGATAAATGCGCCATTCCTTGATGCCATCCAACAAGTCCGATCCTATGCAAAATTTCTTAAGGACATGTGTACCAAGAAGAGAAAGACTAATGCACCCAAGAAACTCTTCTTAGCAACTAACATTAGTGAGCTACTGTCGGGTCTGATTCCCGTCAAGTACAAGGATCCGGGTTGTCCCACCATTGCCTGCACTATAGGACAAGCCGAGATTAGTCACGCACTTCTTGACTTGGGAGCGAGTATTAACCTACTTCCATTCTCAGTTTATCAACAACTCGAGTTGGACGACCTTAGTCCAACTCGAGTCGCAATCCAACTGGCTGACCGTTCTGTGAAAGTTCCAAAGGGAAAAATTAACAATGTCCTTATCTGGGTTAGGGAGTTTATCTACCCAGTTGATTTCATAGTTCTTGAGACACAACCTGTGTTCAATTCTAAGGCTCAAACTCCTGTTATCCTAGGGCGTCAATTCCTTGTTACTGTCAATGATATTATTAATTGTAGGAATGGGTTTATGAGATTAACCTTTGGGGACATGACTAGAGAAGTCAATGTCTTCAACCTAGAAAAATAACCTTGTAAGATAAGAGACCAAACATTTGAGATAAACTTTGTTGAAAATAATTGTGATGAAGAAAGTGAAGGTATAGAGAATGAGTCTCTTTTTCTTGATGAATCATTTAAGAATGAATGCGATTATCTTAATAATAAGATATTTGTCAGAGATCCTAATTTTAGAGTCCCCTTTAAAAAAAGAAAATTTGATTTGAATATCTTCACTTTCGCTAAGCCAATTAATGATATATCGTATGAGAATATAATTCAAGAACCTCCAATTGACCTACTCTTTGAAAAACTCTTCGAAGAAGAACTCATGTGTTTGGATGAACCGACTAGGGATATTTTGGTTAAATACACACCTCTAGGGGAAAGTGTTGACCTAAGTTTTGAGGAGATGTATAGAACTGAGTTAGAATTCCTAGGCATTCATAGTGAGGAAGTTCCAACTGAGAAGTGTGATGGTGATCAATTTTGAACAATGAATGTAGAAATATGAGGAAGAAGAACATAAAGAAGGTGAGACTGGGGAGGAGGAGAGCTAAAATGACAAAAAAATTGGCCTCCCCACTATTCCCTATAAAGAGGACCTATTGAAATGATAGGAAGAGAGCTAGAGAGATGAGACCGAAAAAGATCTAGGTGTAGGAGAAACATGATGTTGTACATATTTTTGTATAGTATATGCACCTCTTTTATATTCCATTTCATGCATCTATATATTTCTTTCATACATTGGGGACAATGCATGAGATAAGTGTGGGGGAGGGCTCTAACATGACTAATATAACTAAAAAAAGAAAACAAAGAAAATATATATATATATATATTATATATATATATAACTTTTTAAAAGGTAAGAATAATATTTTGATATATTTTTTGTAAGAAATTAAGTCAATTTTAAGGAATAGAAAAATCATAATTAGGATTTCTTATACTTGGTCAAAATAAGATAACTTGTTTGATTTTCAGGGTTAGGAAGATAATTGATGAATGTAATTTAGTCTTGATCTTTACCTTGAAGAAATATACACACTTTATACGCTTATGCACTTAGGGTTTAAAGACACAAAATTCTGGTGCCTTATAAAAAAAAGAAAATATATATATATATATATATATATATATATATATATATATATATATATATATATATATATATATATGCAAATCTAATTATTAATTAGCTAGGTGCTTTGGCCTAAGCAAGCCTTGGTATTTATTCAAAAGATAATTAGATAAATTTGAAAAATATATATATATATATATATATATATATATATATATATATATATATATATATATTATATATATATCCTCTCATTAAGCTGGGTATTTATGTCTCATGAAGCATAAGTATTCACGTCTAAAAGGGGTACATTTTATAAATAAAAATCCTTGGTTTTGTGGCCTTGTCTGCTTGAGCGTTTAAGAACTTAGGGGTGTTTTCTCACCTGGTGCCCTAAGACTGTCTGGTTTGGATGTCATCGACTAAAGGCTCGTTACATGGGCAGATTAGAAAGCCTAATGGAATTGAGAAATAAATACCACTAAAAATAAATATAAATAAGGTATAGGAGTTAATGTTAAAAAATTCTTAGTCAAACTTCACGGTCACGATGGTGCATATGACTCAGGGTAAAGTAATAAATTAGATGAGAAATACAATTTGACTCCTTACTTTGATTGATGACATGTTTTTTAATAAAGACTAAGTTTAGGAATGAAAAGTTTGATATTCATACAACATATAGATTACTTGAACTCTTAAAAATATACTTCAAATATTTTCTCTTTTCAAAATGCTTTTCGAAAATACTAACATTTTTCTCTTTCTTTATGGATTTTGTGGGTACAATCCACTGAAAACCCTCACAGGGCAAAACTCGTCCTCCAGGGGTAACCTAGAGGTTTAACAGCTTATTGCACATACTCAGTGAAATCAAATGACCTGCGAAAGTGGTCTAATAATTGATTAGGATTAGTTTTGATGTTTTCCTCGAGGGCGTGTAAAAGATAAGTGTGGGGGTGTGATCGGTCACATATATTGCATATATATTATTATATTACCATGTTTATTTTCTAAATAAATCATATTAATAAGTCTTATTTTTCTTTATAAAATGTAGGCCCATTGCTAAAGGATAGGAAAGAGAAATGAGCCCAAAAGCCCATCAAATTCTGATTTAATTCAGAATTAATTTGAAATCAGAAAATCAGAGCAGATCATGGCAAATCAAAGAGGCTGAAAATTAGTTAAAATGAATCTTCTCAAATCAGGTGGTTAAAGCCAAAGAGAAAAGGCTGTTTCACTAAATCTTAGAGCTGAAATGGGAAAACCAGCAGGAGATAAAGGGGAGTCACCAAACTAGCGAGACCCACCAACCTGGTGTGGCCACCTGGCCACACCATGGCCACGGAAATGCGGCCATAGCCGCGTTTCCACAGCTTGTTAGGATTTGTTAGGGGAGCGTTTGCTCCCCCTATCTTCTTACGACCTCCCCCGTTTGGTTTTTGCCTATAAATACTGTATTTATCAGAGAAAAAGAGACCGAAAATTAGTTTAAGATTTTCTCTTTGTTTTTAAGATTTAGGCTCTTTTAGATAGTTTAGAAGTTGTATCTCTATTTTATAATTTGTAGTTCAGCTCAAATACCAGTGAGAGAGAGGAATAGGGTGATTGTAATCTTAAGATTGAAGTGACATCAATAAAAGGATCAAGCTTTCTTTTTTTTTTTACTCCAATTCACGGGTATGTCTTGCATTATTTTCATGTATTATTTTTCATCTTTCATGAGTAGCTAAATTCGTTTTCTGGGCTCACTATTGTTCCTCTCTTCGATCCCTTTTTTTTGAATGATTTTTATGTAAAGACCCAATGGAATCATATGCATGCCTAAACTAAGCCTTTCTTCTTTGAAAGTGTTCTTGAAGGCACTTGAGGATGGGTTTAAATTTCTAAACTTTTACTTCTTTTAAAACATCTGTTGAACATGTTTTTATTTCATGCTTGAAATACTTGATGATTTAGCATTCAATTCAAGATGGTTTCTTAAAGAAAAGAGTTAACTTCTTCAAACTATCTTATTTGTTTTGCTTAAAACTTTCTAAACTCAAGCTTAAGTTTTTGCCTATAATCAAGTTAAGGCATTAAGAATTTCAAGAGAAGAACATATCGTTGAGTAGTGAGATAGTGAGCCCAGATCTTCTTCTTATACTAAAAACAACGAATCACTCATCAAGCTTTTCAAAAAATCACCTTTTTTAAAGCCTTTTCCAACTTTGTAAATTTTCTTTTAATCATTTCCCTTCTCTCCATTATCTTTTTCAATTTATAAAAAAACAGAGAGAGAGAAAGACACCAACTCCATTCTTTGTTACTAAACAAAAACACCGAAAAGCTTCTATCGCATTCCTCCTCGTGGACACGACCCGTTAGCCCAAAGCTACACGGTAATTCTTATCACTTTCATTTTACGATCATTAATCATTATCAAAACTAAAGTGATGAGCTTTTGGGCCAACAATCTCCCCCTTTTGACGATGACAAAACTCATGGAGTTATATGTGCATGGATTAAAGTTAAGCTTCATAGAAGCTCTCCCTTAACTCATGCATAGCAATAATCATTAAAGATATTCAATAAAATCATGTAATCAAAATAAACATATTGCATAGACAATAATATAAACATGCATATATAAACTCTCTAAATTCTTCTCCCCTTTCTATCAATTCATCAACAAAAGGGTGAAGAAAAACAAACAATATAAAAGATGTAAATACGATATATATTCATGAAGAGGAAAGACGTTAAGTTAGCTCTCTCTGCATACATGCATTATATGGAGAAGGGATGACTAGACCCTAACCCATATAAAGCATAACATACAATGTATAAGCGGAGACCTACCACGTGTACCACATAAAGAAGAGAGGTCAAGCTCCTCAATATATAAAATATACTCAACATGAATCTATATATAGGGGAGATATTAAGCTCCCATTCCTTATAAGCAATTCATATCAAACAAAATTTTTAAGAATTTTGAAACCACTTTTAAAACAAATTTTGAAATTTCTTGATGTCAACAAAATGAATAATGATACCAATGAAATCAAATAGTAGTTGACAAAAATAAATGTTGGTACCACTTGTAGATAAATAAAAAATTTTAAGATACCAATAGTAGATTTTGATACCAATTGCAGATGAAACATGAAGTATATTTTGATACCAAAAAAATACCAATTGAACTCAATACATAAGCTTGTGAAAATACCATTTATCATTTAGAATTAAAATCAAGTTTAGCATAAACAGTTTTGTGCTTTAAAAAAGTGTGTAAAGATATTGTAAAATAAGCACAATCAAAATCATAATGTGTGTGTGTGTATGAAAATGGAAATATCAAGTGAAATTTGAAGCATAAATATATAAAAAACAAGTAAGAGTATATAAAAATAAAATATCTTGAAAATTAAGTGTATAACTCATAATAATCCACACTTTCATGCACATATAAAAAATAATTCAATAAGGCACACAAGGCATAGTCGCCCTACACTACCAAGTGAAGAATAAATAACTAGTTTAAAGTAATTTTTAAATACTAGTTAAAGATCATTCAAAATATAAAACCAAATCATGTATCCTATGAAACATATATATATTACACAAAAGTTGACACTCAAAATCCATAAAGTCAAAAATTTACTCATGAAAATAAAATCATGAGTAAATAAAAGAAATGTGAGTGTACAAGAATCATGTAAATGACATATTCATAAAATAAACAATAAAGCTCAAAACAAAATTTATATGAAATTTTTTTCTCAAAAATATGATATATCATATAATCATGAAAGAATCATCAAAACTAAGACATACAATGTACAATCAAACAAATAAATAAGCACACAATAGAAATAAGACATGTATAGCGTGTAACTCAAAAATTGTACATTATAACACAAGTTTTAATAAGATTTGCATATCAACACATGATATAGACATATAAAACAAAAAAATAGGCATGTAAATTTACTTGAAAACATAAAGAAAGTGTTTCAAAAATACGTGAATAGCTAACAACTAATTAACTCAACATTAAGCATAAAATAACAAATGATTGAGTCAAGGTCACTACACTAGCATATAAACAATAAAAATATTTTTAAAAGAGGAGAATAAAATAGTTACCAAAACTGATATAGCCAACTCATTTCTCCAAAATAAGGTGGTCCTCTCGCTAAAGCTTCCTTGATAGCGATGCATCAAATAGGTATGTCCTTCAAGTTCCAAATGCATCCACCACCAACCCTCTCATATTTTGTGAAAGCCCATACCTATATCAAACACAAGCGGTGGAAATTTTGGTACTCAAATTTTTTTGGGTCCATGAGGGTTAGAAACAATAGGAACCCAAATTTTTTATTTATAAAATTTAAAGAATTTAATTTATTAAAATAAAATTTTGCTAAATGACCTTTGCAGCCGCAATGTGTACATTTGTACACTCTAGTATATATATGAATGTGGGTGTGATCATGGTGTGCATGCGTATGCCATGGGGTATGTGTTGAACATGTGAAATTTATTTTTTGCGAAATATGGATTCTAATCTATTATGGTTAAATGCACATTGGCTCAAAGTGGAGCCCAAACAATCAATTTTCTTCTTCACAATGCAAATTTCATTATTAATTTTTGGAAGAAGAAAAATGAGAAGCAAAATTTTTCCTTTTTAAAATAGAAATATTTTTCTTTTCTTTCAAAATTATTTTCTTTTTCAAAAGCTCATTTTCATTTAAAACATCCTCTTTTTCTTTTAAGACAAAATCCTTTTCTTGAGAAATTAAATCAACTTGATTTTTCAATGAATTGTTTCCTTCAAAAATAACATTCAATTTTGAAGATAAGGAAACATTCTCCATTTTCAAAATTTATTTTGTATCAACAAAGTTTTATTTTCATTTAAAACTAAATCTTTTTCTTCTTTTAACAAATAATATTTTTGAAAAGGTTTTTTGATAAAAAGATGCAAGCTCATCATAAGGCATGTCAATATCTTCTTCATCAAGCTCGGATTCGGAATTTATCTCAAGGGGGTCATCCCCTTGGATCATGTAGCATGTGTTGGAAGCATCGCTTCCATCATCCAAGTCACTTTCCTTAAGATATGGCGTTTGCTCCCCAAGGAAGAGAAGAGTGTACCAAACTACAAAACTTGATTTAATATTAGAAATCCTAAATAGATAATCATCATTTAGGGTACTTTTTAATGCATGAAGGGCTTTTACATTAGCCTCAAGATTTTTGCCATTTATAAAATAAGAATCTTTAATAGTGGCAAAATAAACATGAATACCTAGAGCTTTTAGGTACATGGACATCTTAACTTTCCAAGTTTGGATGTTAAGAATATCAAACGTGGGTGGTGTCATAAAATCCATGTGTCTGTGTTCAAATATTGTGATTAGCTAAAATGTGAGGATCTTTAACTCTAGGTTGTTAAACTTAAATCAAGAGCACTATGCTCTGATACCAATTGTAATTACCTAGAGGGGTGAATATGTGACAAGCTAATTTAATGCTCAACAATGTAGAATTAAAAACTATTTATGTAAAATAAATGCTATTTAGTAAACATACAACGTATAACAAAAGAGTGTAGCTGAATTCCCAGTGAAGGGCTCTGTACTATCACCTCAAGATGGGAGATTTATTTCGAGGTTCGAGCACACTTGCTCTATGTCCCCGCCTTCAACACTATAAAGGATTTTTACTATAATGATCTCACAAGATCACTCAGTGCTGCAACACCTACAACGAGTTCACACTAGAACTCTTAGACTCACAAGTCCCTCACTTATTCTCACAAGAATAACACAGCACGAACGCACAAGTTCACCGAGGCCGCACCTCTACAACACTCTCCAATACAAGGTGAAACACTTGTGATCACTTCTCTTGATCACACAAACAACTCTTACAAACAAAGCTCCTATAAGATAGATAAGGTTATGAAAAGCTCAAACTTGTGTGAGAAAAACTTGGATAGATTTGGAGGTAGAAAACTCAAGAAAGCTTTTGATAAAATGAAGAGATTCACTCTTGAAAAACTCTTTTTAATTTTAAAATGATAGCTCAAAAATCTTGTTGGAAAACTTCTGAGAAAGGTGGGAAAAACTAGCTCAAAAACCCTCTTAAAATCTTGTACAAAACTGGCCAAGAGAACCCCATTTATAGAGTTCAGAAAACTAATCGTTGGGCAAAAACCCAGGCCAGATGACTTGTCAGTCGACTGGCCGGTCGACCAGCCAACGATCATATTTCAGACTGTTAGGGTTGCTGGTCGACTGTACCCAGGTCTTGACCTATCGATCGACTGCTCGGTCGATCGAGGCAAGAACCAGAGAGCACTGATCTCTTGGTCGGTCGACCAGGGCTAGATCCAGAGAGCAAACTCTCTGGATCGGTCGACCGTCCGGTCGACTGGCCCTCAAGCCAGGCTCAGTGTGCATGTTTTTGTGCACATCAGTCGACCGCTCGATCGACGGACCTCTGGTTAAGTCGACCGGTCGGTTAACCGCTAGAAGCCCAGGTCAGGGTTTTATAAAAATGAAAACTTGGTCTTTTAAAACCCATAAAATTTTATTAAATTCTATAAAAATCAACAAAAATAGGTTCATTGAAATACTTTGAAGTACAAATATGTGTGATAAAAAATTAACACATACTACAAACATATTGAACTATTTTTGCGATATAGAAATTTAGATTTATACCAAAACCTGTATTTTTAAAATTAAACTTCAATTTGAAAAATGATTTTTTTCAAAACTTGTTCAAATACAAAAACAAGATATTTTAAACACTTTTGAAGCTTAGTGTTTATGGATATAATCTAATACACATAAAAGATGAAATATCTATGTTTTGACAATAAGCTCTAAATAAGTTTTGACTTTAACAAAACCTAAACACATAATATAGAAATATCAAATAAGTTTTTCTAAATATTTGAACTATCAATGTGTATGGATGAATCTAAAACACATATAAAATATGTAAACTTGTTTTGATGAGCTCTATTCATGAGACATAAAGATATTTTCTTTGAAGCTCAAAACTAAAACCGAAAGTAAAACCTTTTCTTATGAAAACAAATATAAATTTTGTATGTGTGTGTATGAGCTTGAGCAATCTACAACTGTTCTATCCTTTATATTTTATCTAAAAATAAAAATCTTAACACTTACAAACACAGACTCAAGTCTTTAGACTCCTCTTGAGTACTTGATGCGATCTTGAAATGTGAGGCTTTGAATCAACACGTGCTATCTTCAAAACTTGACTTCGAATCTTTCGTTGAAGCTAAACACCGACAAAGATCTTGATAGAAAATCTGAGACTAAATGAGTACAAGATTATTTATACTATAACTACGTGAGTTAATCATCATAAAAAATAGAATGATAGACCTTTTGAAAATCACCTAGAGGGGGGGTGAATAGGTGATAATGCTAATCAATGGACAAATTAAAAATTAAGATGTAACAATCACCCAACAAGATTCACAAGATGAATGAAAGCAAGTAAATATAGCAATGATGATGATAAGCAAGTAATAAGTGCAAGTAAAGTAAAGTAAGGAGTGCAAGAATGTAAACTAAACGCAAACACAAGGATATGTTATCGAGGTTCGAGCACCCAGCTCTACCCCCCGCCTTCCCCAGAAGGATTCTAGCTACTTCACTATCACAAAGACAGTTACACAATAACCGCAGTACCCAACTCCACAGGAGTACCCGGTAACACAATCTCAAGTACAAGTAATCTCTGGGTAGTCAAAAGACCGCAAACTCTCTCTTGCAAAAATTCTCTTCCCTTACAAAAGGTCCTTAGAGAACAATGAGTAGGAATGAAGCTCTTGTGTGCAAGGAGAAAAGAAAATGAAATCAGAGAATTCTTTTGAAAAACACTTCAGAAAATGAGAGAATTTCAGCACAAGAACCAAGATCTTTTGAAAGCCTTAAACTTGGAAACTTTGGAATTTTTCTCTCTTGTAATTAATTGTTGTAAACAATCTCTCCCCAAACACCCCTATTTATAGGAGAGGGCTAGGGTTTAGGGATAAAACATAATTAGGATTAATCAGAGAGTATTAAGTTTGAAATATATCCCTTAAACTAATTTTAAACACAAAAAGACAAAATTTAAAACAGCCCAGAAAATAGCCGTTTACTGTTCAACGGCTAGTCCGGTCGACCGGTCGGTCGACCGCCTATTCAAAAATAGAGCCGTTACAGGCATACGGTCGACCGCCCGGTCGACCCAACAAACCCGAGAGCAAAGCTACTACAGTCAGGTTGACCGCCCGGTCGACCGGCAAACATGCACACTGATACGTGCATCTGCCAGAACCACGGTCGACTTGTCCGGTCGACCGGACAAGACTGACACAGGCACGGTCGACTGGTGCGGTCGATCGGGTCAGGTCAAAAGTTGAGTTTAAAACACAATTTTGAAAAGACTTTGATATTTATGAAAAATATCTTTAAATAGTACTAAGTATAAAACATAAAAATTGATTTGTAGGCAGAGGATTTTGTATCAAAATATTTTTGTACATTTTATAGAAAATCATCTTAGAAACAATATGTGCGCAAAAACGTGTGTGATTGAGCTTCAAACCTATCCATCATTCTTTAACAAAATTCTAAACGTATAAAACTAAAAACAAATCTTGTTGAGCAATCTTCAAGTCTTGAGCCATGCTATGCCTTGCTAGAGCCCCTTCTTCTATGTTCCTTCCTTGATATGCAATATGCCTTCTTTACTTCATGAAACCTAGAAGTTGTTGCAATAGCTAAGCAATGGCCTCCAAATATGGTACTAACCTGAAACTTATTTTAAACAAACTCATTAGTACCAAATAGCACTAATTTGGTTTGTCATCATCAAAACTCAATAAATGGAGAGTGTAACCTTTTGGGCCAACAATCTCCCCCTTTTTGATGATGACAAAACAAATAGGCTACAAGATAAAAATATAGGGGAGGAGAAAACTCCCCCTCAAATTATGCTATATAAAGAAAACATATAAACTCAAAACACAAGAATTCATTGAAAACATAAAAACATATATGCTTTTGATACCAATTTAAACCAATTGAAACAATAATGAAAATCACATGTTATTTTCTTGATACTAACAAAACACAAGAATTCTCAAAACGCATGAAAACAAAACAAGACAACAAAAACATATATAAACTCATATAAACTCATATGGAACCAAGACCATATAAATTTATTTTTATCATGCACTAACTTATTCTCCCCTTTTTGTCATACATCAAAAGGGTCAGGAATCACATGTTTAATCAATAATACAAACATTAAGTTCTCCACAAATAAACGAAAATCTAGCAAAATCAAGAGGTTTAGTGAAAATATCGGCTAGTTGCAAATCCGTAGAAACATAATCAATATCTATATCTCCTTTCTCAAAATGATCTCTAAGAAAGTGATATCTAATCTCAATGTGCTTGGTCTTACTATGTTGATTTGCATTCTTAGTCATGTGTATAGTACTAGTATTATCACAAAATATTTTTATATGATCAAAATGCAAATCAAAATCAAGGAGAGTATGTTTCATCCAAAGGACTTGTGCACAACAAGCCCCCACGGCAACATACTCCGCCTCGGCGGTTGAGAGTGCTACGGAATTTTGTTTCCTAGAGGACCATGAAACAAGACAATTACCAAGAAATTGACATGTCCCACTAGTACTCTTTCTATCTACTCTACAACCCGCATAGTCGGCATCCGAATAACTCGTCATTGAGAAATCTCCGGTTTTCGGATACCATAGACCCATCCCAATAGAGCCCTTAATATAACGAATAATGCGTTTTACCGCAATAAGATGGGACTCTTTAGGACACGATTGAAATCTAGCACAAAGACACACACTAAACATGATATCCGGCCTACTTGCCGTTAAATATAAAAGACTTCCTATCATACTTCTATATAATTTAATATCAACATTTTTACCTTGGTCATCTTTATCAAGCTTGGTTGTAGTTGCCATGGGAGTGTTGCAAGTCTTTGAGCCTTCAAGTCCAAACTTCTTTACGAGTTCCTTTGCGTACTTGGCTTGACTTATGAACGTCCCGTTTTGCAATTGCTTGATTTGGAGTCCAAGGAAGAAATTGAGCTCACCCATTGAAGACATTTCAAATTCAAGTTGCATGACCTTTTCAAAATCCTTACATAAAAGCTCATT
The DNA here is from genome assembly GCA_038442645.1 of Agave tequilana. NCBI lineage: Eukaryota > Viridiplantae > Streptophyta > Magnoliopsida > Asparagales > Asparagaceae > Agave > Agave tequilana. The sequence goes on from JAVJIF010002801.1 coordinate 215,601, forward strand.
AGTAGAACCAAAAATTATATCATCTACATAAATTTGCACAATTAATATATCATTATCAACATGCTTAGTAAATAGAGTTGTGTCTACTTTGCCTTTAACAAAATCATTTGAAATTAGAAAACTAGAAAGCCTTTCATACCAAGCTCTAGGAGCTTGTTTCATTCCATATAAAGCTTTATCAAGTTTAAAAACAAAATCGGGATGAACATGATCAACAAAACCGGGAGGTTGAGAAACATAAACTTCTTCATTAATAAAACCATTCAAAAATGCACTTTTCACATCCATTTGAAAAAGTTTAAAATTTTTGAAAGATGCAAAAGCTAGTGTCATCCGTATGGCTTCAAGCCGTGCTACGGGTGTAAAGGTCTCCTCAAAGTCAATTCCCTCAACTTGAGTGTAACCTTGGGCCACTAACCTAGCTTTATTCCTAATGACATTTCCAGACTCATCCATCTTGTTTCTAAAGATCCACTTAGTACCAATTATTGGTCTATCGTGGGGCTTAGGAACAAGGTGCCAAACTTGGTTGCGCTCAAATTGATTGAGTTCCTCTTGCATGGCAAGCAACCAATATGGGTCCGTCTCGGCTTCGAGAATGCCTTTGGGTTCAAAATGAGAAATGAAAGCAAAGTTACCACATAGGTCATGGAGTTTGGAGCGCGTTGTGACTCCTTTAGATGCATCACCCAAGATAAGCTCCTTAGGATGATTTGTAGCGTATCTCTAAGCTTTAGGAAGCAGTTGAGAGCTTTCCTCTTTATCCTCTTGAACATCACCAATTGATTCTTGCTTTTCTTCTTGAGCGGGTGAGTCCTTCAAGGATAGTTTCTCCATGTTTTCACCTAATGGTTCAATCTCTACAACATTCTCAACAAACACATTAGATTCTTCAAACTTAACATGCATGGTTTCTTCAATAGTATGTGAAGATCTATTAAATACTCTATATGCTTTGCTAGTAGAAGAATATCCAACAAAGATAGCTTCATAAGCCTTAGCATCAAATTTACCCAAATTCTCCTTAGTATTTAAAACAAAACACTTGCATCCAAAAACTTTAAAATATGCAACATTAGGTTTTCTAGAATGATACATTTCAAAAGATGTTTTGGAAGAATTCTTACACACATAAATACGATTTGAAATATAGCATGCGGTGTTTACGGCCTCGGCCCATAAATATTGAGGGAGGTCATATTCACTTATCATTGTCCTAGCCATCTCTTGAAGTGTTCTATTTTTCCTTTCTACTACTCCATTTTGTTGTGGAGTCCTAGGACAAGACATTTCATGCTTGATTCCCTTTTCATCACAATAAGTCATGAAGAGTTGGTTAACAAACTCACCACCTCTATCACTCCTTATTCTCAAAATCGAAAAGCCTTTTTCTTTTTCAATCCTTTTTCGAAAAATTTTGAAATGAGAAAAAGTTTGATCTTTATTTTGCAAGAAGAAAACCCAAGTGAAACGGGAAAAATCATCAACTAAAACAAATGCAAATCTACTACCATTTAAACTTTTAGTTTGTGTTGGTCCAAAAAGATCCATATGAATTAGTTCTAAGGGCCTAGTAGTCATGATATCCTTAATTGGTTTGAAGGAAGACTTGGTTTGTTTCCCAAGTTGGCACGCACCACAAATACGGTCTTTCTCAAACTTCAAGCAAGGTATACCCTTTACTAAATCCTTAGAATTAATTCTAGCAAGATGGTCAAAAGATGCATGTCCTAATCTTCTATGCCAAAGCCAAGAATTTTCATCAAAAGCATTCAAGCATTTAGTAGAACAATCTAAATTAAGCATGTCAATAATATAAACATTATTATCACGAAAACCGGTAAGAATACAATCATCGGATTTAACATCAAAAATCTTGCAAGAAGTATCATCAAAAACAACTTTAAGTCCACGGTCACAAAGTTGACTAATGCTAAGCAAATTATGTTTTAAATCATCAACTAAAACAACATTCTCTATAATAGGAGATGCACCAATTTGAATGTTACCTATACCGATGATAGTTCCTTTGGAGTCATCCCCGAAGGCGACGGAGCCACCTTCCATGTACCTTGATAGGGTTGTAAAGTTATTGATGTCCCATGTCATGTGTCTTGAACAACCACTATCAAGGTACCACCGCTCCCTACGTCTTGGAGCCTTGGTGTGTACCTACATCAAATAATTTAGGACTTGATTTTGGTACCCACATTTTCTTGGGTCCTAGAGGGTTAGTTTCATTAACCCAAACAAGATTATTTGATCTATTAACTTGGTCATAGCAAAATTTAGCTAAATGTCCATTCTTACCACAATATGTGCATCTATATACTCTACCATATTTGAAAGCATAATGAGTGTGTGATTTGTGAGCATGAGAGTTGTGAGCATGAAAAGATTTAGCATGTGTAGTGTGAGCATGTGAATTTTTAGCATGAGAGGTGTGCTTTTTGGAAAACTTTTCTTCAAGTTTCTTAGTGTTAAAAGCACAATCTTTCAAAACTTTTTCAAAATCAACCATTTTAGTTTTTAAAGAGGAAATTTCTTTTTCATCAACAATAGGAGATTTTCCCTTACAAGAAACCTTGTAGGCATTAAACTCATTTTGAATAGAAATAAGATTAGAAGAAATATCATCCTTTTCTTTAGAAACCATAGCAAGTTGATTTTTGAGAAAAGCAACTTCCTTTTGAAATTTTAAGCATTCAAGTTTCTTGTTATCATAAGTTTCGGAAAGTTCAACAAAGGCATGCACAATAACTTCTTTACTCAAACCATCATCTTCCTCATCAAGAGATTAAGGGTTACCTTTGGTGTGTTTGCCATGAAACACATATTCGCGGTATCCGCTTCTTCTTCTTCGGACTCACTTTCTGAATCCCATGTTGCCTTGTAAGCTTTCTTTTCTTCCGACTTCTTTGGCTTGAAGGAGGAGGTCATCTTCTTTTTGAACTCCGGGCAATCTGCCATGATGTGTCCTAGCCTTCGGCAATTGAAACATATAATTCTTTTCTCCTCTTTGCCTTCAAACTTTCTTTGGAAGTTGAGCTTTTTCTTCCGGTACAATCTTTTCATGTTTTGCACAAGGAGGGAGAGCTCCTCATCTTCTTCTTCATCTTCCTCATCGTCTTCAAGGGTGGATGAAGACTTGAAAGCTATTGATTTCTTCTTTGTTGGAGCGGCCTCTTCTCTTGCTTTCTTCTCCATCTCATGGGTCTTTAAGTTCCCAATGAGGCTAATGAGGTCCATCTTATCCTTGTCGTTTAACTCCTTTAAGGTGGTGGCCTTTATCTCCCAAGATGGAGGAAGCGCCCGAATTACTTTTCGCACCTTTTGATCGTTGGAGATGACATCGCCTAAGGAAGAAAGAGCATTGGTAATTTTAGTAAACCTTGTAATCATAAAATCAATAGTTTCATCATCAAGCATTTTAAATGATTCATATTGAGACCTCAAGAGATCTATCTTAGCTCTCTTGACTTGTGAAGTCCCTTCATGTGTGACCAATAAGTGTTGCCAAATCTCATAGGCGGATTGGCAATGAATTACCCGTGTAAGGTCATCCTCATTCAAGGCGGTTAATAGGGAGTTTTGGGCCTTGGAGTTAGCCTCATATTCTCTAAAGTTGAAGTCGGTCCAAGTGCTCTCATCACTATCGGGTGCTACATAGGGTTTGGTCAAGGACTTGGCCACTAAGCTACCCAAAGATTGCGAAAATATAGTCATCCTAACCTTCCAAATAGGGAAATTAAGTCCATCAAATTTAAGAGGGGTTTTAATGTTATCGGCCATGTTTACTAGTGTATGAATGTATGAATGAAAATGTTGATTAGCAAATTTTAAGGATCTCTCTATGGATGTTAAGCCAAAACCTAGAGTCCAAGCTCTGATACCAATTGAAAATCACCTAGAGGGGGGGTGAATAGGTGATAATGCTAATCAATAGACAAATTAAAAATTAAGATGTAACAATCACCCAACAAGATTCACAAGATGAATGAAAGCAAGTAAATATAGCAATGATGATGATAAGCAAGTAATAAGTGCAAGTAAAGTAAAGTAAGGAGTGCAAGAATGTAAACCAAACGGTAACACAAGGATATGTTATCGAGGTTCGAGCACCCAGCTCTACTCCCCGCCTTCCCCAGAAGGATTCTAGCTACTTCACTATCACAAAGACAGTTACACAATAACCGCAGTACCCAACTCCACAGGAGTACCCGGTAACACAATCTCAAGTACAAGTAATCTCTGGGTAGTCAAAAGACCACAAACTCTCTCTTGTAAAAATTCTCTTCCCTTACAAAAGGTCCTTAGAGAACAATGAGTAGGAATGAAGCTCTTGTGTGCAAGGAGAAAAGAAAATGAAATCAGAGAATTCTTTTGAAAAACACTTCAGAAAATGAGAGAATTTCAGCACAAAAACCAAGATCTTTTGAAAGCCTTAAACTTGGAAACTTTTGGAATTTTTCTCTCTGTAATTAATTGTTGTAAACAATCTCTCCCCAAACACCCCTATTTATAGGAGAGGGCTAGGGTTTAGGGATAAAACATAATTAGGATTAATCAGAGAGTATTAAGTTTGAAATATATCCCTTAAACTAATTTTAAACACAAAAAGACAAAATTTAAAACAGCCCAGAAAATAGCCGTTTACTGTTCAACGGCTAGTCCGGTCGACCGGTCGGTCGACCGCCTATTCAAAAATAGAGCCGTTACAGGCATACGGTCGACCGCCCGGTCGACCCAACAAACCCGAGAGCAAAGCTACTACAGTCAGGTCGACCGCCCGGTCGACCGGCAAACATGCACACTGATACGTGCATCTGCCAGAACCACGGTCGACTTGTCCGGTCGACCGGACAAGACTGACACAGGCACGGTCGACTGGTGCGGTCGACCGGCTCAGGTCAAAAGTTGAGTTTAAAACACAATTTTGAAAAGACTTTGATTTTTATGAAAAATATCTTTAAATAGTACTAAGTATAAAACATAAAAATTGATTAGTAGGCAGAGGATTTTGTATCAAAATATTTTTGTACATTTTATAGCAAATCATCTTAGGAACAATATGTGCGCAAAAACGTGTGTGATTGAGCTTCAAACCTATCCATCATTCTTTAACAAAATTCTAAACCTATAAAACTAAAAACAAATCTTGTTGAGTAATCTTCAAGTCTTGAGCCATGCTATGCCTTGCTAGAGCCCCTTCTTCTATGTTCCTTCCTTGATATGCAATATGCCTTCTTTGCTTCATGAAACCTAGAAGTTGTTGCAATAGCTAAGCAATGGCCTCCAAATATGGTACTAACCTGAAACTTATATTAAACAAACTCATTAGTACCAAATAGCACTAATTTGGTTTGTCATCATCAAAACTCAATAAATGGAGAGTGTAACCTTTTGGGCCAACACCTTTGGGCCAACACATTAGACATTCCAAAAGGCATTACTAACTACTTATAAAATCTATCTTGTGTCTTAAAGACTGTTTTCAATTCATCTCCAGGGCAAATTCTAATTTGATGGTATCCACTACACAGATCAATCTTAGAAACTATTTGACACTAGATAGCTCATCTAACATATACACAAGTTTAGGAATAGGAAACCTACATTTGACTGTGATTATTTTAATGGCTCGACTATCTCCAAGATCCATCTTTCTTAGGAGTTAACAAAATAGGAGCAACACAAGAACTAAGACCATGACAAAGAAAATCTTTCTCCAAAAGACCTTCAAGTTGTCTATCTAACCCAGCTCTTTCTGCATGATTCATCCTACAATGGAGAAGGTTAGGCAATTATGATCCTAGAACTAAGTAAATAGCATGCTGGATGTCTGTAAGAGGTGGCAGCACATCAGGTAACTCATCAGGTATAGTATCTCTAAACTTATCTAACAGATTATAGAGATTAGGGTAATGAGTGGCCGAAGTCGAAGTCCCAGAAGGCATAGTAAAACTATCTATATTTAGTAAGGTAAAGAAATATCCAGACTCGATACTTTATTTCTCAAAATGTTTGCGGGTCAAGATTTAGAGTCGTTGGGTTGGAATATTAGTAGTAGATGACTTGGCTAAAGGTGAGTGCCAGTGACTGGCATTCCAGGTCTCAAAAGAATGGTCCTCTTATCATGTGTGAACTTATATGTATTATTACGATCGCGATGTTTCCCATGATTATCATACTACCAATGACGACTTAGCAAAAGATGAGCAAGATTCAAAGGTACTCTATCTCAAGAGTGACTAGACACTTATATGTATTCTTACGATCGCAATGTTACACAGGATTATCATACAACCAAGGATGACTCAGCCAAAGATGAGCGACATTTGTAGGTAATACCTCACAATAGATGTCCTTAGAATATGGTCCTATCTTAAGAGTGACTAGACATCGTTCCTTAATAGGTAAAAAAGTTTTATCTACCCAAGCTATCTTAAATAGACGAGGATGTGGTTCTACCTTAAGGGCAAATCTATCAATAGCAAATTTAGAAATCACGTTCATGGAACTATCTCCATCAATGACTAGCTTACATGATTTTCTATTTATAGAAATGAAAGTGTGAAAAATACTAGTGTATTTTAATTAAACACTATCATTGAGAGTGGACAAAAAATATCTCATTATTGTAAGATAATTCTTATTAAGGGAGATCATCCTCATACATCACAGAAGGTCCTCACATAATCAAGCTCTAAAAGGTCGTCATTAAAAATTCATTGATATCTTCAAGCAAGCTATTCTCCTCACAATCAATAACTAAAGCACATTGTAGACAATGAGAAGCTATATGACCTTTGGCATGACAATGGTGACACTCAATTTGGGATATAAAAGAGCGAGCACTAGACAAAGTTGGTGTTATAGTTTTAACCAAGCTAGTGGAAAAGACACTAAGAGTAGACCCTGATGGTGATGCAATGTCGACAGGTTGGGTACTAGGATAAGACCTAGAAAAGGTACTAGGGCGACTTGGACGAGTATCAGGATTGAAAGGAATATGCCTAGGAATGACACGAAAATACTTCTTATAATTTAAGGCCTTTTGATATGTGACATCTAAGGAATAGAGTGGGTGGATCTTAACTTCACACTTGATATCCGCTCTTAAACCATTAACAAATTCAGACACGGGAAGTCTTTGCTCTTCATCAATCTCACATCGTAACTGTAACACCTCAAATTGGGACATATACATAATGACAGTGGACGTGAGATCAAGGAATTGAGCTAACAAATCATCCATGTAGTAGGCTGGAATATATTTTTTCTTCAGTATATCTCTTATTTGATCCCATGATAAAATTGATGTACTACGCCTAAAGTTAACATCACACATAATTATTTTCCAAAAATATTTTACATTGCTCACTAAATTAATCCTAGCCATACTAATACGGTGAGCATCATACATGTACCACTCAAAATACTATCCATCTTATCCAACCAATCTAGTAAGGTAGTGAACTCTAACTTACCATCAAACTCGAGAGAATCCAACTTAACTTTCCTAACTGGATCAATTGTGTGATTGATTCTGGGTGCGTCACGGTGAGGCTGAAAGTTAGATTGTCTATCTTAAGCTGCTATTGGCCTTGTGTACTGTGTTGACAAGGTGGGAAACATGACAGTGGCAGCGTAAGTGTCAGTATAGGCATCATCTATTGGGTGAGAAGTGTTGGATGTGCCTATATGTAATGGACCAGAAATGGTGGCCATAACGACATTAGAAAAGGTGGATTGATCATTATTTTGTGACACAGTATGTACATGATTAAATTTATCTTTTTCAGAGTGGTGACACTTTTGTACAAAGTCTTGAGTAAGATTTACCAATTTTGTGGTAAATGGTTCAAAAACGGCAATAATTTGGTCAAGTTTAGTGTCTATTTTCTTTTGATATTCCTCAGATTTGGTTTGACAGTCTTTTAAGGAAGCAAAATGTTCTTCAAGTTGTTTAACAGTCATGGTGAAAATAGAAGAAAAAACAATTCAGAAATAGACTCAAATTGGATTAAATGATGAGAAAGAAAACTAAATTAGGATGCACACATTAAGAGTAAAAATTAAAAGAAAAAGATTATATAAAGGTACAATTAAAAATATAGGATGGAAAGAAAAGAATTATGTTGGCTAAAATATTCTTTTATGGATTTTATGAAATTTTTTCTATGGATGAAATATCAAGAAAACAAACACAAAAATAAACTAAAACCTTTTGGTAATTAATTAAGAGCCAAGCAAATAATTCTAAAAGCACAGTAATCAATTTAGTGAAATTACACATCGAAGGGGGGTGAATAAGTTTGTGGCTAATCTAATAACAAATAATGTGGAATTAAAATCTAATTGTAACACACTTAGTGTAACCAACGAGTGTAGCCGAATTCCCAGTGAAGGGCTCTGGACTAACTCCTCTAAAATTCCTCTAAATAAGAGTTGAGGTGCTATGTAAAGCTCTCTTAGTGTAACACAAGTATCGCACATAATAAAACCCAAGTATATATATGATATGAACAATATGATGCAATGCACAATGAGAGAGAGAGAGTAAGAGATAGTGGATCAAATACAAACATAAAGATATATTTCGGTGTTTGAGCACCCAGCTTTACGTCCTCGTCTTCACACAGAAAGATTTTCACTATAGCGTCCACACAGGACTTCCCACACAGGGAACTCTACTGAGGATTTGGGCAAATAAAACTAGGAGTACACAACTCCTCTCTCAATAAATACAACCTCTACACAAGAGGCAAGGCTCAACACAAATCATCTCTACACTTAGAGGGGTGGCACTTAGCCAAAGAACAATCAACCTCTCACTAGAGGGATATCACAAAGTATGGAAGGTTTACAATTCTTGGTGGTATCAACAACCACAAACTAATTTTCTCACAAAATAGATCCTAATAGATAAGATAGATAGATAGCTCAAGTGTGAGAAAAACAAAGAGTTTGAAAATAAAAAATCACAAAGAAAAACTCTTGGGAAAACTTCTAGAATAGCTATAGAAATGAAGATCAAAAATCAATCCCAAAGACTTCTCCTTTTCTTGATTTTTTCAACCCTTTAAAAACAAATAAAGATCAAATTTTTTGGCACAAAAACTCTTTTAAAAACTTGTTGAAAGATAAAAAAATTTGCTCTTAAAATTCTTACCTAAAACAGCTCAAAGAAGTGGGTTTTTATAGCTCACACAAATTCTGCCCGTTGGCAGCCACGAAAGGTCAGAAATGACCTTCCGGTCGACCGGTTGGTCGACCGGCCAACGGTCATTTTTATCACCGTTGTGCCACCGATTGACCGTCCAGTCGACCGGGCCTGGAACCAGAGAGCAGCGGCTCTCTGGCCGGTCGACCGCACGGTCGACCGGAACTGGATATAGAGAGCAGAACTCTCTGCCGGTCGACCAGCCGGTCAACCGGGGCCATTTCCAAATAGCAGAGCTATCTGGACGGTCGACTGGTCCACCAGCCTAAGCTGGCGTGCACGTCCGTGCACGTCGGTCGACCGGACCGGTCGACCGACTTCTGCAGCGGTCAACCATCTGGTCGACCGGTAGAAAGTGTAACGCCCCGATTCCACAGATACGGGGACGTCACTGCGACGTATATACGTAGGTCATAACTTGCCCCCACGTATATACGCTAAGCATAAAAGTACAACAAGAAACAGAGTACACGACAAAGCGTGGTATCCATACATATGCCAACACAAGAAGTACACATGCAAAGTTATCACAGGATATTATAAAGTATTACACATGACGTGTGCATTACATCATAACCAAGTCCAAAAGAATATATACAATATGTATACAAAAAGCTCACGAGTAGGATGGAGATCCCGTGAGATAAAAGGAGAGAGTCTGGCACGAGGACCGGAGCTAATCTGCCTGCTCACTAAAGAAAGCCTGATTTTCGGTGGATGGCTCCACTTCGACCCAAGCCTCGGAATCTGAATATGCAAATCCAAGGGATCAAGACATATAACAATGAACAATATATATATGGCCAAATGGCTAGGATACATGAATAAAGAAAACTGGAACGGTCCAATGAATATAAACCAACAGGTAAGGAAAGCATATATAACTGAAGTCAGAAAGGAATGAATGCATAGCTCTAGTCTATTATTATTATTACTTGCTTTACTGTGATATCTAGCTATGTGACCCAGCGTCCCAGCGCACATAGATCCATATCCTAGTAACTCAAGGTTGTTATTGGAAACAGCGGGGGTATCGACGAACTATGTTTACAGTGGACCCCGTACATGCCCGGGATAACGGTCCAGGATTGTTCCGTTGCTTGGTGACGGAAGCCAGCCGCTAGGTTATTCAGGAGGGTCTTATGTATGCCCTTAGTCATGACTGATTCAGGAATAGGGAGCAAGCACTCCCCTCGGTCCCCTGGTGTACCGCAGGTTAGACCGGAATATGATTGTACAATATACCTACTACCACTGTAAACACGAACACGTATCGATATCCGCATATTTCCCCCGACCCATATGTAAGTTGGTGCTTTTTATGTACAAGTCAAGTGTATCATGCTTAGTTTTAAGAGATGGCATGATAAGTGGTGATATTACTATTTACATGTCATGAAACGAGTATATGCAATAATAAGTCATGAGATAACAAGAGATACATCCATCCAGTAATAGGTCATGTAGTGCCAGTATTGAAGCATGAACAAGCAAGATATAATACACATGTAACAAGCATAAGAACCAAATTCAGAACAGAAATTAACTATGACACACAGTCAGAATTAGTCGACTAGGGGTAAGGGTTAGTCGACTAATAGGGGTCTCTAGTCGACTAACAGTCTGGGTTAGTCGACTAAAACAAGGATACAGAGAGTTGGAATTCTGTTTCAGGGAAAGTTAGTCGACTAGGGTTGTAAGGGTAGTCGACTAACAGGGAACTATTAGTCGACTAATGGATACTTAAGTCGACTAAGTTTGAGATACAGAGAGTTGAGTCTATTTCAGGAGTCGACTAGGGGAATTCTAGTAGTCGACTAGGGATATCTAGTCGACTGGTAATTTAGTCTAGTCGACTAAAACTGTGAAATCCTGAAAGTCTAAGTTTCAACTACAGTGGATTAGTCGACTAGTCCCTAGGTATAGTCGACTAATCGTGGGGAAAAACAGTGAACAGAACAGAATTTCTGGAAGTGTGTTTGATGGACCAAACCGAGGTTTTTGGTAACCTAGGTGTACAAGAAGTGTAGATACAAGTGATCTAGGGCTAATTCAAGTCTTGGTGAGTGAAATACTCACTTGGAACCGTTTGATTGAAGCTTTGTGAGCTTGAAGGGTTGTTGACGACGAATAGCCCCCAAGTGACCCTTGGCGACGGAGAGAGCTACGATCCAAGCTCCAAGGAAGAGGCTTGAGCTGGAGATGAAGAGTTTGGAGAGTTCTTGGAGCTAGGGTTCAGTTTGAGGAAGGAGGAGAGACTTTGGTGAAGGTTTCTCTTGTTGAAGTGAAAGAGGAGAAAAGGGTGATTTGCAAATGAAGATGTATTTATAAGGTTGGGATTTTGTAAAGGGGTTGGAATTTAGATGGATGAGAGGGGCTTTCTTGCAAAAAGGGAGGGGTGAGGTGTCCCTCACCTGGCCACTTGGCCAGCCATGGGAAGGAGAGAGAGTGAGTGGGGTTAGGTGAAGGGTGAGTGGGAATTGAGGTGGCACATGAGGTGGAAAAGGAATTTGCAATAATTGAAAAAATGCCCGAAATTCAAGTATCTCGGAATGATCTGAAAATTTTACCAAAAATCAAGAACAATATTTGAAGACTCATGGTGAAATTCGTTTGAAGAAATAATTTATAGTTTTAAAATTAAAAATCCCGGAATCAGTTATCTACCGACTCCGTTGAAATTTTCATAAATTCATAAAATTCTCAGAAAAAGTATTTAGATAGAAAATATGATTCTAAGAAATAATGTCTAAAGGATCTTCTAGAAATTCCTAACTGTTTACAAGATAAAAATTCGAGAATCGATCAGCGGCACTGGTCGACACCGGTTTTGAAAATATTTAATTAATTTCAGGAAAATTCCGGAAAATCATATAAAATTCAAAGTACAGGAAAATGACATTTGGAACTGAAATCGGTCGAATACAGGAAGAAATTCGAAAAACACGATAGAGAAACTGAATACGCAATTAAGTACGTATTCCGGGAACGGGGTATTACAATCTACCCACCTTACAAAAATTTCGTCCTCGAAATTTCGTAAAGTGAAAGGGAACAGATAAATAAGGACAAGAAGGAAGATAACGGTAGATAAGAATAAGGATAAGAACAAGAATCGGAATAAGAAGGAAGAGTCTTACCAATCAAGTTGTGAAGAGATGAGGGTAACGCTCACGGATGACATCTTCTCGCTCCCACGTGGCTTCTCCAGGGGCATGCCTGTTCCAAGACACCAACACTAATGGTATAGCCTTGTTCTTCATTGTCTTGACACTTTTATCCACAATGGCCATCGGCTGCTCTTGATATGATAAATCCGGTTGTAGTTCCAGTTCGGAGTGATCCAGGATATGGCTATCATCTTTCACATACTTCCTCAACTGTGACACGTGGAAAACATTGTGAACTCCGTCCAAAGATGGCGGTAATGCCAATCTATAAGACACATCTCCCACTCGATCCAAAATCTCAAATGGGCCGATATATCTCGGACTAAGCTTTCCACGAGTACCGAACCGGATTACTCCCTTGGTAGGAGATATCTTCAGGAATACATGATCTCCTGTCTGGAATTTCAATGGCCTTCTCAGTGTGTCTGCCCAACTCTTCTGCCGACTCTGCGCTGCCCTGAGGTGATCTCTGATAATCCTGACCTTGTCTGTTGTCTGAATCAGAATCTCTGGCCCCAAAAGTCTTCTCTCACCGACTTCATCCCAACAAATCGGTGACCGACACTTCCTTCCATACAGTGCCTCAAAAGGTGCCATCTTGATACTTGCTTGATAACTGTTATTATAAGAAAACTCCGCCAAGTGAAGATGGTCTTCCCATGATCCCTGGAATTCAATCATGCAGGCCCTCAACATATCCTCAAGAATCTGGATAGTCCTCTCAGATTGTCCGTCTGTCTGAGGATGATATGATGTACTGAATTTCAGACGAGTCCCTAGACTTTCTTGGAGACTCTCCCAGAAATGAGATTTGAATCTGGTGTCTCGGTCTGATACAATACTAACAGGAACTCCATGTAGACGAACTATCTCCTTCAAGTACTTGTCTGCCAAGACCTCTGTTGACTGTCCCACCCTGAATGGTATAAAGTGAGCTGACTTGGTGAGACGGTCAATGATTATCCACACAGCATTATTACCTTTAGGACTTCGAGGCAATGCCGTAACAAATCCATGGTAATGTGCTCCCACTTCCACTCGGGAATCGGTAAAGGTTGCAGAAGTCCCGCCGTCCTCTGATGCTCAATCTTTATCTGTTGGCAAACCAAGCACTTGGCAACAAACTGGGCTATCTCCCTCTTCATAGCATTCCACCAAAACTGCTTCTTCAAGTCCTGATACATCTTGTTTCCCCCTGGGTGTATGGAATATGCTGAACTGTGAGCCTCTGCCAAAATCTTCTGCCGAACCTCTCCTTGGGGAATACAAAGTCTGCTACCAAAATATAAGGCACCATCCGGATGAATACTGATATCAGTCCTCAATCCAGCCTCTACCTGAGCTCGGAACTGCTGCAATCTGGGATCTTCCTTCTGAGCTTCCTTGATCTCATCTATTAATGTTGACTGAATCTGCAAAGCCATGAGCTGTCCTGCCTCCTCAGCTCCTCGAACCAACATCAAGTCCAATCTGATAATGTCCTGAATCAACTCCTTCTGCTGAGTGATTTGGACAAGCACCCTATTCTCTGGCATCCTGCTCAGTGCATCCGGTACTGTATTGACCTTGCCTGGATGGTATTGCAAGTCAATATCATAGTCCGCCATCAATTCAAGCCACCTCCTCTGCCTCATGTTCAACTCCTTCTGTGAGAAAATATACTTGAGGCTCTTGTGATCCGTGTATATCAACACCTTATCTCCCAGAAGATAATGCCTCCAAATCTTCAAAGCAAATATAACAGCTGCTAGCTCCAAGTCATGAGTTGGGTAGTTCCGCTCATGAGGCTTCAGTTGCCTAGATGCATATGCTATAACATGATCATGTTGCATAAGCACACACCCCAGGCCTTTCCCTGATGCATCACTGAATATGACCATCCCTCCTCTCCCTGAGGGAGTCTTCAAGATCGGAGCTGAAATGAGTCTCTGCTTCAACTGCTCAAATGCCAAAGCACATTCTTCTGTCCATATGTACCTCTCTCCTTTCCGGGTGAGCTTGGTCAACGGAGCTGCAATCCTAGAGAAATCCTGGACAAAGCGCCTGTAATATCCGGCTAGCCCAAGAAAACTCTTAATCTCAGTCACCGTCTCCGGAATAGGCCAATTCTTCACTGCTTGGACTTTGCTGGGATCCACCGAGATTCCTTCTGCTGAAACAATGTGCCCAAGGAAGGCTATACTGTCCAACCAGAAGTCACACTTGCTCCTCTTGGCATGAAGCTGCTCCTGCTGGAGGGTCTGCAACACAACCCTCAAGTGTTCTGCATGCTCCTTGTTGTTCTTGGAATAGATCAAGATGTCATCTATGAAGACAACAACGAACTGATCCAGGTAGGGCGAGAACACTCGGTTCATCAAATCCATGAAAACTGCAGGGGCATTGGTGACTCCGAAAGGCATAACTAGAAATTCATAGTGGCCATAACGGGTCCTGAATGCCGTCTTCGGGATATCCTCTGTCTTCATCCTTAGCTGATGGTACCCCGACTGCAAATCCAACTTAGAGAATACCCGGGCTCCATGAAGCTGATCAAACAAATCATCAATCCTTGGCAAGGGATACTTGTTCTTGATGGTAACCTTGTTCAATTCCCTGTAATCAATACAAAGTCTCTTACCACCATCCTTCTTGTTCGCCAATAGCACTGGAGCTCCCCATGGTGAAGCACTTGGCCGAATCAATCCCTTATCAGAGTACTCCTGCAGCTGCTTCTTCAGAATCTCTAGCTCCGTCGGTGCCATCCTGTACGGAGCCTTAGATATAGGAGCTGTCCCAGGCACAGTATCAATTGAGAACTCGATCACCCTTTTTGGTGGCAGTCCTGAGATCTCAGCAAATACCCCTGGAAATTCATCCCACACCGGTACTCCTTTCTGAACCTCTGAAGTAGTCAACCGAGTCTTTCTCTTGGTAGACTTCACCTCACCACAAAATTGAAATTCCGGTTGATGGGGAATCCTGAAAATAATCTTCTTCTCCCTACAGTCAATGACTGCATGGTACTGACTGAGCCAGGTCATGCCTAAGATTACGTCGTACCCTTTAGTGTCTAGCACGAGCATATCTATGGCCAAGGTCTTATCACAAAGTTCCACTGGACAATCAGCACAAACCCTAGAAGACATGACTACTCCATTCCCGGTACTAATCTCCCATTTGTGGTCTAACACTTTAACAGGTATAGAATGCAATGCCACAAAATGATCTGAGATAAAACAATGCGAAGCACCGGAATCGAAGAGGGCTAAAACAGGTTGAGAATGCACTCTGATATTACCTGTTATCACCTCCTCAGAAGTCTCAGCTTCCACTTCCGTCAAGTTGTAGGCTTGACCTCTTCCACGCCCTGCTGCTGTCCTAGCTCCCCTCTGGACTGGGCGAACAACATGCTGTGGAGGAAGGGGAAGAGCTCTCCTCATCACTGGTCCCTGATTCCTCTGCCCAAGTGGCCCTGGAAGTGCTCTCTGTCCATTGGGTCCTGGAAGTGCCGGCAAAGCTTGACCGGCTATCCCCATCCTTCTGTGTGGACAGGCTTCTATAGAATGATCCCTGGATCCACACACCAAACACAATCCATTTGCCCTACGGAAATTCTGACGAATGTGGCCCGGTTTCTGACAATAACTGCAGAAGGTCGATGGTTGGCCCGCCTGGTAAGGAGCTGGTCTGAATTGCTGCCTCATCTGCACCTTCGCTGCTCTGAATGGGCCTCATCTCCCTATTGGTGGAAACGGCCTCTTCATGGCCTGGTTCCCCATCTGGTCAACTTTCCTCTTCTCAAGCCCACGCTCCACCTCTCGAGCTATGGTGAGAACCTCAGAATAAGTCTTCAGTTGCTGGGGCATCAAGAAGACCTGTATGTCCATCTGCAGGCCCTGCTGGAATCTGCTTGCCCGCTTCTCCTCGTCCGTTACCATGTACGGGGCAAAGCGGCTCAGTCTGAGAAATTCCGCGGCATACTCGTCCACGGACTTGCTCCCTTGCTGAAGCCTGATAAACTGCTCTTCCATGTCCTTCTGAGCAGTAGCAGGGAAGAATCTGTTGTAGAAACTCTTGGAGAACGTGTCCCAGGTGACAGGTTTCTCCAATCTGGCCTCTTCAGCTAGCCACCAAGTTCTGGCTATGCCCTTCAGCTGAATCTTGGCGACCTCCACTTGATTCTCCTTCGGTACTCTGGCCGCATTCAACAAGTCTGCGGTATCTGTCAGCCATTGTTCAGCATCCAAGGGCTTCTCTTCTCCCGAGAAGATGGCTGGTTGCAGCCTCCTGAAGTCCGATACATTTCCCGGCCTCTGCTCCTTCGGTGCTGCCAATTCTTGCCTGAGGAGTTCAGTCTGCTGCTGCTGGTTTTCCATCATGGTCTGAATGACCTTCAAAATATCCACATTCTCCCCTGTGGGTCCATTCGATGCTTGCCCCGAGTGGTTACGGCCCGTCCTTCTCTCCATACCGATTGGTGAAAGATAACTGGAATTGGAAAAATGGAAGGAATTTAGGACACAAGGGATGGAATCAAGAAGGAATCAAGAAGGACTAGATAACTTTGTACATTGTAGTTGGCACCAGCAAATCATAAATTTGCTGCTTGATTGTACTTTAGGTGTGAGAGCCTAGGCTCTGATACCAACCTGTAACGCCCCGATTCCACAGATACGGGGACGTCACTGCGACGTATATACGTAGGTCATAACTTGCCCCCACGTATATACGCTAAGCATAAAAGTACAACAAGAAACAGAGTACACGACAAAGCGTGGTATCCATACATATGCCAACACAAGAAGTACACATGCAAAGTTATCACAGGATATTATAAAGTATTACACATGACGTGTGCATTACATCATAACCAAGTCCAAAAGAATATATACAATATGTATACAAAAAGCTCACGAGTAGGATGGAGATCCCGTGAGATAAAAGGAGAGAGTCTGGCACGAGGACCGGAGCTAATCTGCCTGCTCACTAAAGAAAGCCTGATCTTCGGTGGATGGCTCCACTTCGACCCAAGCCTCGGAATCTGAATATGCAAATCCAAGGGATCAAGACATATAACAATGAACAATATATATATGGCCAAATGGCTAGGATACATGAATAAAGAAAACTGGAACGGTCCAATGAATATAAACCAACAGGTAAGGAAAGCATATATAACTGAAGTCAGAAAGGAATGAATGCATAGCTCTAGTCTATTATTATTATTACTTGCTTTACTGTGATATCTAGCTATGTGACCCAGCGTCCCAGCGCACATAGATCCATATCCTAGTAACTCAAGGTTGTTATTGGAAACAGCGGGGGTATCGACGAACTATGTTTACAGTGGACCCCGTACATGCCCGGGATAACGGTCCAGGATTGTTCCGTTGCTTGGTGACGGAAGCCAGCCGCTAGGCTATTCAGGAGGGTCTTATGTATGCCCTTAGTCATGACTGATTCAGGAATAGGGAGCAAGCACTCCCCTCGGTCCCCTGGTGTACCGCAGGTTAGACCGGAATATGATTGTACAATATACCTACTACCACTGTAAACACGAACACGTATCGATATCCGCATATTTCCCCCGACCCATATGTAAGTTGGTGCTTTTTATGTACAAGTCAAGTGTATCATGCTTAGTTTTAAGAGATGGCATGATAAGTGGTGATATTACTATTTAACATGTCATGAAACGAGTATATGCAATAATAAGTCATGAGATAACAAGAGATACATCCATCCAGTAATAGGTCATGTAGTGCCAGTATTGAAGCATGAACAAGCAAGATATAATACACATGTAACAAGCATAAGAACCAAATTCAGAACAGAAATTAACTATGACACACAGTCAGAATTAGTCGACTAGGGGTAAGGGTTAGTCGACTAATAGGGGTCTCTAGTCGACTAACAGTCTGGGTTAGTCGACTAAACAAGGATACAGAGAGTTGGAA
This sequence comes from Agave tequilana, assembly GCA_038442645.1. Classification (NCBI taxonomy): domain Eukaryota; kingdom Viridiplantae; phylum Streptophyta; class Magnoliopsida; order Asparagales; family Asparagaceae; genus Agave; species Agave tequilana. The sequence goes on from JAVJIF010002801.1 coordinate 233,936, forward strand.
TTCTGTTTCAGGGAAAGTTAGTCGACTAGGGTTGTAAGGGTAGTCGACTAACAGGGAACTATTAGTCGACTAATGGATACTTAAGTCGACTAAGTTTGAGATACAGAGAGTTGAGTCTATTTCAGGAGTCGACTAGGGGAATTCTAGTAGTCGACTAGGGATATCTAGTCGACTGGTAATTTAGTCTAGTCGACTAAAACTGTGAAATCCTGAAAGTCTAAGTTTCAACTACAGTGGATTAGTCGACTAGTCCCTAGGTATAGTCGACTAATCGTGGGGAAAAACAGTGAACAGAACAGAATTTCTGGAAGTGTGTTTGATGGACCAAACCGAGGTTTTTGGTAACCTAGGTGTACAAGAAGTGTAGATACAAGTGTTCTAGGGCTAATTCAAGTCTTGGTGAGTGAAATACTCACTTGGAACCGTTTGATTGAAGCTTTGTGAGCTTGAAGGGTTGTTGACGACGAATAGCCCCCAAGTGACCCTTGGCGACGGAGAGAGCTACGATCCAAGCTCCAAGGAAGAGGCTTGAGCTGGAGATGAAGAGTTTGGAGAGTTCTTGGAGCTAGGGTTCAGTTTGAGGAAGGAGGAGAGACTTTGGTGAAGGTTTCTCTTGTTGAAGTGAAAGAGGAGAAAAGGGTGATTTGCAAATGAAGATGTATTTATAAGGTTGAGATTTTGTAAAGGGGTTGGAATTTAGATGGATGAGAGGGGCTTTCTTGCAAAAAGGGAGGGGTGAGGTGTCCCTCACCTGGCCACTTGGCCAGCCATGGAAGGAGAGAGAGTGAGTGGGGTTAGGTGAAGGGTGAGTGGGAATTGAGGTGGCACATGAGGTGGAAAAAGGAATTTGCAATAATTGAAAAAATGCCCGAAATTCAAGTATCTCGGAATGATCTGAAAATTTTACCAAAAATCAAGAACAATATTTGAAGACTCATGGTGAAATTCGTTTGAAGAAATAATTTATAGTTTTAAAATTAAAAATCCCGGAATCAGTTATCTACCGACTCCGTTGGAATTTTCATAAATTCATAAAATTCTCAGAAAAAGTATTTAGATAGAAAATATGATTCTAAGAAATAATGTCTAAAGGATCTTCTAGAAATTCCTAACTGTTTACAAGATAAAAATTCGAGAATCGATCAGCGGCACTGGTCGACACCGGTTTTGAAAATATTTAATTAATTTCAGGAAAATTCCGGAAAATCATATAAAATCCAAAGTATAGGAAAATGACATTTGGAACTGAAATCGGTCGAATACAGGAAGAAATTCGAAAAACACGATAGGGAAACTGAATACGCAATTAAGTACGTATTCCGGGAACGGGGTATTACAGAAAGCCAGGTCTAGGTATAAGGGATTAAAAACTTCGGTATTTTGTTATCAAATAAATCCCATAAAATCATATAAATTTGACAAAAATATGTTCTTGTTAGATCTTTGAAATACAAATATGTGTGACGAAAATTTAACACATATTATAAACAATTTGAACCATTTTTGTGACATGAAAATTTAGCTTTAAACTAAAATCGGTATTTTCCAAAACCAAACTTTGAAATGGAAATCCGATTTTTTGAAACACATGTAAATACAAAAATATGATATTGAAACAACTTTGAAGCATATTGTATATGGATAGAATCCAATATACATGTAAAGATATTATATCTATGTTTTTGACATGAAATCTAATATCGGTTAAACCGAGAAACCAAAAATCAATAAACTTAAAACTTGTGTGTGTATTGTGAACTTGAGCATATCAATACTATCTAATCTTCACAATGATCTAAATAATATTAAACTAAACAAACCGAGATCTTCTTGTAGAACTTCTTCTCCAAGTTGACTCGATCCAAGCATGATCCACCGAGCTTGACCAAACCGAGTGCTAGATGCGATCTTGACGCTCGAGCTCTTGAATCATCACGTGAAAGCTCCAAAACACTTTTGTTGAAGCTAATCACCTACTAATAACTTGATCAAATATCTGAAACTAAATATCACAAGATTCTTAGTAAACTATAACTACATGAGTTAATCATCATCAAAACTAGAGTGAAGGGCCTTTGGGCCAACAATCTCTCCCTTTTTGATGATGACAAAACTCATGGAGTTATACATGCATGGATTAAAGTTAAGCTTCATAGAAGCTCCCCTTAACTCATGCATAGCAGTAAACAATAAAGATATGCAATGAATACTCAACATAGATATGCATAAACTTGCATAAATAAACATGCATGATTCAATTGCTCTTATACCAATTATAAAATCTATTATACCAATGGTAAAAGTAAGCATGCATCAACTAAATATGCATAACATGCATAAATGAAACTCTAAATTTTTCTCCCCCTTTTTGTCAATTCATCAACAAAGGGGTACAAAATAAACTCAAAAAAAAATTTCTTTCTTTTGTTAAATCAAACAATAAAGCAATATAGACCAAAACATTATGAAACCAAATTATGATACCAATAGAAAATGAGACAATGTATGTTTTGATACCAAATGAAACACACACACACACACACACACACACACACACATATATTGTAAATCTTGATACCAATTGAAAGTAAAAACTAAATTTTTCGGTAAACACAATTCATTTCAATAAAGATACCAATATAAAATAAAACATGATACCAATTGAAAAATATAAATCAATCCTTTTGGTTAAACACTAAAATCATTTTGCAATAAAGATACCAAATAAAGAATAATATCAATTTAAGATTCTTGATACCAATATTGAAAATGAAACATATACCAATTGAAAATATTTTTCATTAGTAACGTAGGAAACCAATTGAAAAACTAAGATATCAATTAACAAATTTCATTTTTTTAATATAAAGAGTGGGAAGATACCAATTGTAAACAAAATCTATTGAAAGGTAAAACATGAATTTTCTCCCCCTTTATGAAATACTAATGAAAACGATGTATAAGCTTGTATAAAATACCAATTGAAAAATAGTTGTCATTAAGGACTAAATCAAGCTTAGCATAACAAGATTTGTGCTCTAAGATATAAAGATATAGTAAGCACAATTAAATTACACACACACACACACACACACACATATATATATATATATATATATATATATATATATATATATATATATATATGAAAGAGTAAACACCAATCGAAATTTATACTATTTGAAGTTGAAGCATACATATATAGAAACAAATATGAGTATACAAAATAGATATCAATTGTGATACCAATTGAAAACACAATGAGAATCAAGTGTATAACTCATAAAGATCACCCTATCATGCACATGTTAAAATAATTTTTAATTAGAGCATACAAGGCATGTTCGCCATCCAACCACCCTTCGATGGAAGGGGTTTTCAAAAATAGGATTTTGAAAATAATTTTGATAAGTTTGAAAACTCTTTCAAAATAAAGAAATACGCAACTAGTTTTATGATAAACTTGAAAATTAGTACGAAATCCTTCAAGTAAGGAATAAAACAAGAATATATCCATGAAAATATGAAAATCGCACAATCATCAACACTCAAAGTTTATATAGCACATATAATACTCATGAAAATAAGGTCTTGAGAAAACATCAAGTAATGTGAGTGTAAAAAGTCATGTAATCAACAAAATCATAGAATGAGGCATTTAAGCTCAATATAAAATTCCTTTACAAACATGAAAAGCATGAAAATTTAATTTTCATTAAAATAATACTAACTCCAAGGCATATGTATGGTTTGTCAAAACTAAAAGTATACATACATATCCCAAACACAATTGAGTCTATAATAGAATATTACATGAAAGGCAAATGATTCAAGGTTATACATGTATATCTTAAGGTTTTGGCAAAATTGACATATATATGAAGTTAAAATAATTATCATAAAAAACATATCCAAAAATAGGGAATACAAGTTGAAATGTATTAATCATTAAAACTAGGCTATACTAGTACATCTAATAGGTACAAATGAGCAATTAAGTATAAACATATAATAATCTATTTGTGGCTCACTAGTTGTACAAGTATATACTCAAGTTTTAATGAAAGCTACATCTAAACTGTGATCAAAATATGAAGCATAAAACAAAATATAAACCAATATGATCATTAAGTAACTGTACATGTCTTAGATTTATGATACGCACAATAGTTTAAACTAAAGTGAGAACACAAAAATATAAGTCCATATAAACATGAGCGTATCTCAATTACTATACATGTATATCACTAATCTAATCATGACAATTAACATAATAATCATGAAAAACTAAAACATGCTAAAAATCAATAATATGAAAGCATGTAAACATAATAAGGAGATAGAGATCATTACCAAAACCATTAAGGCACATGTCTATATCTCAAACCATGGTAGTCCTTCCACCAAACTCCCCTTGAAAGTGATGCATCCAAAATAGTCACGTTTAGCTCAGAACGCATCTACCTCAAGGCACTAACATCTCTCACGTCATGTGAGAACCCACACCTACATCAAATAAAATAAGAGTAGCTTTCGGTAACCATACTCTTTTGGGTCCATGGGGTTAGCTCTTTTCCTAACCCAAATAAATCTATTTGCAAAATTTGAATCATTAATTCTATGTGGCCCTTACGTCCACAATGTGTACAAGTGTACACATGAGTATACATAGTGTTATGAGTGTGAACGTGAGAAGCATATATATGTCGTGGTTTGTGTGCATGCATATGTCGAACTTGTTTCTTTCGAAACATGGATTCCAACCGTGTGTGATTCAAGGCACATTGGCTCAAAGTGGAGCCCAAACAATCAACACTCTTCTTTAACATAGATATATTATTTTTAATAATGGAAGAAGAGGTGGAGCATGCATTGGAAACACTAGAATGTGAAGCTACACTAGCATGGCAAACATGTGAGTCAATATCATTTTTCAAAGAAATATATTCATTAGAAATTAAATCTAATTCATTTGAAATAGAAATAATTTTATTTTTCAAAGATTCATTTTCTTTTAACACAAAATTAAGTTTTGAAGATAGAACCTCATTTTTCTTCAAAATATTTTAACTATCACTTTTATTTTTCAAAATTTTATTTTCTTTTAGGGCAAATTCAAGTTGGGATTTCAAAGAGTCCCTCTCATTTGAAATCTCATCCCTCTCTTGCAAAACAACATCAAGTTTAGAAGACAAATTTTTATTTTCTTCTTTTAATGCAAAACTTTTCTTTTTCAAGTGTTGGTATCATTCTAATAATTTTCACAATCTATAGCTAGTTCGTTATTTACAGCATGTGAATCCATACACTCATTATAGGAAGAACTAGAACTATCTAGTTGAGTATCCGAATATACCTTAAAGGAGTCATTCCTTGGACCATGAAGCAACGTTGGTCAGACTCTTCTCCACTAGATTTTTCCTCCTCATTGATTGGCGTTTGTAGCTCGGGAGATGTCAATATGTTCTGTAACGCCCCGATCCCACGGGTACGGGGACGTCACTGCGACGTATATACGCAGGTCAGAAATACCCACACGTATATACGTTAAGCATTAGTACAAGCAAGAATCAGAGTACGCCAAACGTAGTATTCATTTATATGCCAACATGAGAAGTACAAGTTACAAAGTTATCACAGGGTGTGATATACTATTACATAATACATGTATCTTATATCACAGCCAAGTCCAAAAGTACTATTTACAATATGAACACAAGATGCTCACAAGCTGGAGGAAGATCCCGCGAGCTAGAAAGAAAGACTGATGCCAAAGAAACTGAAACTAGCCGGCCTGTTCTATAAGGAAAGCTTGATCTTCTGTGGACGGCTCCACTTCAATCCAAGCTCCGGAACCTGAACATACAAATTCAAGGGAGTCAGGACCTCCTAAACAAATGATCAGGTTACAGCCGAGTGGCATAAGAAATAAGAGTATGAGAGTTGGTACAGTATTATCAATAATCAGCCAGCAGGTAAAAGAAACATAACGAGTTAAAGTTGGAAAGACATTGTACTAGCTTAGGTTACGTCCTTATGAGACTAGTACCTCGAGGGAATAATCCAAACAAGGAAACCCTCATCTATATACCTTTACCTCATGTCACCGTAACTCAAGCGCATACAACGGATCAATAGTTGGCGTCTTTTATTATTATTACTTGTCTTACACTAATATCTAGCTATGTGGATTAGCGTCCCAGCACACATAGATCCATATCAGAGTAAAGCAAGGTTGTTATTAGAAACTAGCGGGGGTATCAATGAACTATGTTTACAGTGGGTCCCGTACATACCCGGGACCACGGCCCAGGATTGTTCCGTTGCTTGGTAACGGAACCAGCCGCAAGGCTAACAAGAGGGTCTTATGTATGCCCTTTATCATGATGGTATCAGGAGGAGGGAGCCAGCACTCCCCTCGGTCGCCTGGAGGCCCACAGGTCAGACCGGATATTTAGTTGCACAATATACCTAACACCACTGTAAACACGAACATATATTGATAGCCGCATGTTCCCCCCCGACCCGATGTAAGTTGTCTCATTTTATGAGTTCTTTAGATAATTATCAGATTTCGGGAATGAACAGGAGCAAGTCAGGAGTATTAGGAGTACAATTCGTACTATCATGTAAATCAAGTTGGTAAAGCATGATGTCCGATTATCATTCCCATTATCGTGATAATTATAAGAGTCAAGTGTATCATGCCTGGTGTCAAGAGATAGCATGACAAGAGGTGATATTCGTCTGGGAGTAGCAGACGCGAAAATAGCAGACGCGGGGTTCGCATCGCAAAGGTGCCGCAAACGCGAGGTCTGCGTTCAAGTCGGGACGCGAGGTGAACGCTGACGCGGACATGGGTTCTGTGTCGCGTTAATGCAAGAAGAACATCGACATGGGCATAGCAGACGTGAAAGTAGCAGACGCGGGGCTCTCAGACGCGGGGATCGCGTCACGAAGGTATCAAAACGCGAGGCTCGTGACCTGCGTTTAAATCAGGGCATGAGGAGAACGCGGACGTGAGTATAACTCCGCGTCATGTCAATATAAATAGAACACAGACGCGAGCTTAGCTTTGCGTCGCAACGATACAATAACGCGAAGGCCGCGTTAAGGAAATGCCTAGACGCAGGAGGTAACTCCGCGTCTAACAGTACAGCCACACCGCACGACATAAAATACAATAATAAAATTGAGTTTACAAGTCCATGTCTTGGCGAGTAAAGTTACTCGCCTAAAACTGATACTTGAAGCTTTATGCGTCCGAAATGATCTTTGTCGCCGAATATCACTAAAACGATCACCGGAATAATCGCGAACGATTACCGGAATGATCTATGGTGATATTACCGACGAAGAAAGCTCGGCCCCAATCCAAAAGGAGGGTACCGGCCTTAAGGTCTTGCCGATGATGAAGAGGAGCGCGGCCCCCAATCCAAAGGAGGTGGCCGGCCTTCAAGAAAATGATGGAGTGGTGGTTGTTGTTTGGAGAAGGTAAAGGCTTTGGTGGTGGTTTGTGGTTTGTAGTTGGTTTAATGGAGTTGAAGGAGGAAGAAGATGGAGGTAGGAGGTTGTAGTGGTTGTGGTTGTGGTGGAGATGAAGGAGGAATTGGTGAGGTGAACGCTTTCTTGGTGGAGAATGAAGATAATGAAAAGAAAAGAAGGAAGAAAACCTTTTATAGTTGAATGAAGTATGAAGGAGATGTAAAAAGAATTTAGGGAGGGGGTTTTGTGTAAATAAAAGGGGTGAGGTGTTTCTCTTGGCCACTCATGGCCGGCCATGGAAAAGAGAGAGAGAGAGAGAGATATTTGTGGTGGAAGTTGGTGGAAGTGTGTGGAAATTGGTGGAATTTTGGAGAAAAAGTTGTGGCTTGTGGAGGAAGGAAAGGAATTAAAGAAAAAGGAAAAAGGAAAAGAAATTAAAAGGGAAGATATTTTCTTGGACTCAAAAGTGAAACTGTTGAAAAGGCTGATTCCCGGGTTTGAGTCGTGGATGCTGAAAACATTTCGAAAAATACCGAAATCGTCCCGAAATCAAGTATCTCGGAACGACTCGCAAAATTTACCAAAAATCAAGAATAATATTCTAAGACTCATGGTGAAATTTGTTTGAAGAAATAATTTATCGTTTTGAAATTAAAAATCCCGGATACTGGCCGATACCGACTCCGGTGGAATTTTCATAAATTCATAAATCCTCAGAAAAAGTATTTAGGTAGGAAATATGATTCTAAGAGGAAATGTCTAAAGACTCTTCGAGAAATTCTAATCTGTCTGTAAATTAAAAATCCGGGAATCGATCAGCGGTACTGGTCGACACCGGTTTTGAAGATTTTCAATTTAATTCGAGAAAATTTCAGAAAATCCTAGAAAATATAAAATATTAGAAAATGATATTTAAAACTAAAATCGGTCAAATACAAGAAGTAAATCGAAAAATACGATCGAAAAACTGAATACGCAACTAAGTACGTATTCCGGGAACTGGGTATTACAATCCATCCACCTTACAAAAAATTTCGTCCTCGAAATTTCAGGAAGGGGAAGGTGACGTAGAGAAGGATAGAGAGAAGGAATTTTACCAACTTAAGTTGTGAATAGTTGAGGATAACGTTCACGGATAACATCCTCTCGTTCCCACGTGGCCTCTCCTGGCACATGCCTATTCCAAGAAACCAACACTAATGGTATTGCCTTATTCTTCAAGGTCTTAACACTTTTATCCAAAATGGCCATCGGTTGCTCTTGATAGGACAGATCTGGTTGTAGTTCCAGTTCGGAGTGATCTAGGATATGATTCTCATCCTTGACATACTTCCTCAACTGTGATACGTGGAATACATTGTGTACTCCGTCTAAAGATGGAGGTAATGCCAATCGGTAGGACACATCTCCCACACGATCCAAAATTTCGAATGGGCCGATGTATCTTGGGCTAAGCTTTCCACGAGTACCGAACCGGATTACCCCTTTGGTGGGTGATATCTTTAAAAACACATGGTCACCTGTCCTAAATTCCAATGGTCTTCTCTTTGTGTCAGCCCAACTTTTCTGTCGGCTCTGTGCTGCCCGGAGGTGATCTCTAATGATTCGAACTTTGTCTGTTGTCTGAATTAGGATCTCTGGCCCCAAAAGTCTCCTCTCACCGACTTCGTCCCAACAAATTGGTGATCTACATTTTCTGCCATATAATGCCTCAAATGGTGCCATCTTGATACTGGCCTGATAACTGTTATTATAAGAGAATTCTGCCAGATGAAGATAGTCTTCCCATGATCCCTTGAATTCAATCATGCAGGCTCTTAGCATGTCTTCAAGAATTTGGATAGTCCGTTCAGATTGTCCGTCTGTCTGGGGGTGATATGAAGTACTGAATTTCAGACGAGTTCCTAGACTTTCTTGGAGACTTTCCCAGAAATGCGATCGGAATCTTGTGTCTCTATCTGATACGATGCTAACCGGAACTCCATGTAGACGAACTATTTCCTTCATGTATTTGTCTGCCAGGACTTCTGTTGTTTGACCTACCCTGAATGGTATGAAGTGAGCTGATTTTGTGAGGCGATCAATGATTACCCAAACTGCATTATTACCTTAGGACTGCGAGGTAGTGCCGTGACAAAATCCATAGTGATATGTTCCCACTTCCATTCGGGTATCGGTAAGGGTTGTAGAAGTCCTGCTGTTCTTTGATGTTCTATCTTTATCTGCTGACAAACTAAGCACTTGGCTACATACTGGGCTATCTCTCTTTTCATAGCATTCCACCAAAACTGTTTCTTTATATCTTGATACATTTTAGTTCCCCCTGGGTGTATGGAATAGGCTGAACTGTGTGCTTCTGCTAGAATTTTCTGTCGAACTTTTCCTTGGGGAACGCAAATTCTGTTACCAAAGTATAGTGCATCATCCGTATGAATATGGATATCTGTTCTCAATCCAGCTTCTACTTGAGCTCTGAATTTCTGTAATCTGGGGTCTTTCTTTTGGGCTTCTTTAATCTCATTTAGCAATGCCGATTGAATCTGAAAGGTCATTAACTGTCCTACCTTATCAGTTCCTTGTACTAACATTAAGTCCAATCTTATGATGTCTTGAATTAACTCTTTCTGTTGAGTAATTTGGACTAGCATTCTATTTTCTGGCTTCCTGCTCAAGGCATCTGGTACCGTATTGACTTTGCCTGGATGATATTGCAAGTTTATATCGTAGTCCGCCATTAATTCAAGCCACCGTCTCTGTCTCATGTTTAATTCCTTCTGTGTGAAAATATACTTAAGACTCTTGTGATCTGTGTAGATTAACACTTTGTCTCCCAGAAGATAATGCCTCCAGATCTTTAGGGCGAATATTACTGCTGCCAGCTCTAAGTCATGAGTTGGATAATTTCGCTCATGAGGCTTCAGTTGCCTGGATGCATAAGCTATGACATGATCATGTTGCATTAGTACACACCCCAGGCCTTTTCCGGATGCATCACTGTATATGACCATCCCTCCTCTTCCTGAGGGAGTCCTTAAGATTGGAGCTGTAATGAGTCTTTGCTTTAATTGCTCAAATGCTGCAGTACATTCCTCTGTCCATATATACCTTTCTCCTTTTCGGGTGAGCTTTGTTAACGGGGCTGCAATCTTGGAGAAATCTTGGACAAAGCGTCTGTAATATCCGGCTAGTCCAATAAAACTCTTAATTTCAGTCACTGTCCTTGGAATTGGCCAGTCCTTTACTGCCTGGATTTTGCTGGGATCAACTGAAATTCCTTCTTCTGAAATCATGTGTCCAAGGAAGGCTATACGGTCTAACCAGAAGTCACACTTGCTCTGCTTAGCATGAAGTTGTTCTTGTTTGAGAGTCTGTAATACTATCCTCAAGTGTTCTGCATGCTCTCGGTTGTTCTTTGAATAGATCAAGATGTCATCTATAAAGACAACTACGAACTGATCCAAATATGGCGAGAACACTCTGTTCATCAAATCCATGAAAACTGCAGGGGCATTGGTGACTCCGAAAGGCATAACTAGAAATTCATAGTGGCCATAACGGGTTCTGAATGCCGTCTTCGGAATATCTTCTTTCTTCACCTTTAGCTGATGATAACCTGATTGTAAATCTAATTTAGAGAATACTCGGGCTCCATGTAGTTGGTCAAACAGGTCATCAATCCTTGGTAAGGGATACTTGTTCTTGATGGTAACTTTGTTCAATTCTCTATAGTCGATACATAACCGTTTACCACCATCCTTTTTGTTTGCCAATAGTACTGGAGCTCCCCATGGTGAAGTACTTGGTCGAATTAATCCCTTATCAGAGTATTCTTGCAGCTGTTTCTTTAGAATCTCTAACTCAGTGGGTGCCATTCTGTACGGAGCTTTGGATATTGGAACTGTTCCTGGAATAGTCTCAATGGAGAATTCAATCATTCTGTCAGGTGGGAGTCCTGAAATTTCAGCAAATACTTCCGGGAATTCATCCCAAACCGGTACTTTCTTCTTCTGAATCTCAGCAGTAGCCATCCGAGTTTTTCTCTTGACAGCCTTGGGTTCCCCGTTAAATTGAAATTCCGGCTGACGTGGAATTCTGAACTCAATTCTCTTCTCCCGACAGTCAAGCACTGCATAGTATTTTCTTAGCCAGGTCATGCCTAAGATTACGTCGTACCCTTTGGTATCTAGTACGAGCATATCTATGGCCAATGTTCTGTTACAGAGTTCTACGGGGCAATCAGTACAAACCTTAGTAGATATGACTACTCCATTCCCTGTACTAATCTCCCATTGGTGGTCTAAAGTTTTAACAGGTATAGAATGCAATGCAACAAAATGATCTGAGATGTAACAATGGGAAGCACCTGAATCGAAGAGGGCTAGAACAGGTTTTGAGTGTACCATGATTTTACCTGTTATCACTTCCTCAGAAGTCTCGGCCTCTTCTTCAGTCAAGTTGTAAGCTTGTCCCCTTCCACGTCCTGCTACAGTCTTAACTCCCCTCTGGACTGGGCGGATAGCTTGCTGTGGGGGAGGGGGAAGGGCTCTCCTAACCATTGGTCCCTGGTTCCTCTGTCCATTTGGCCCTGGAAGTGCTGGCAAGGCTTGGTTGGTTATTCCCATTCTTTTATGGGGACAGACTTCTATGGTATGGTCACGAGAACCACATACCAGGCATAACCCATTTGCACTACGGCAATTTTGTCGAGAGTGACCTGGTTTCTGGCAATAGCTACAAAAGGAAAATGGTTGGGTTACTGGAAAGGGGGCTGGTCGAAATGGTCGTCTCATTGTTGGGACTTTTGCTACTCTGAATGGACCTCCTCTCCCTGTTTGTGGAAATGGCCTCTTCATGGCCTGGTTCCTTATCATGTTAAATTTCTTCTTCTCCAGTCCACGCTCCACTTCCCGAGCTATGGTGAGGACTTCGGAATAAGTTTTCAGCTGTTGGGGCATTAAGAAGACTTGAATGTCCATTTGTAAGCCCTGTTGGAATCTACTTGCTCGCTTCTCCTCATCAGTCACCATGTATGGAGCAAAGCGGCTAAGTCTTAAAAATTCCGCGGCATACTCATCCACGGACCGATTCTATTGCTGAAGTCGGATGAACTGTTCTTCCATTTCTTTCTGAGCTGTGGCAGGAAAGAACCTACTATAGAAACTTTTAGAGAATTGGTCCCAGGAGACAGGTTTTTCTAATCTTGCCTCCTCAGCTAGCCACCAGGTTCTGGCTACATCCTTTAGTTGAATCTTTGCAACCTCTACTTGATTTTCCTTTGGAACTCGAGTTGCGTTCAACAGATCTGTGGTGTCGATCAGCCATTGTTCAGCATCCAATGGTTTCTCTCCTCCTGTAAAAATGGCTGGTTGCAACCGTCGAAAGTCGGAAATGTTCCCCGGCCTTTGTTCTTTAGGAGCTGCTAACTCTTGCCGGAAGAGTTATGTCTGTTGTTGCTGATTTTCCACCATCGTCTGGATAACCCTCAGAATATCGGCATTCTCTCCCGTGGGTCCGTTTGATACTTGTCCTGAGTTGTTACGACTCGTCCTTCTATCCATACTTAGTTGGTAAAAGATGAAAGCTGGAAATTGGAAAAATGGAAGGATTTTAGGATATGAAGGAATCAAGAAGGACTAGATAACTTTGTACATTGTAGTTGGCAATAGCAAATTTCATTAATTTGCTGCTTGATTGTACTATAGGTGTGAGAGCCTAGGCTCTGATACCAACCTGTAACGCCCGATCCCACGGGTACGGGGACGTCACTGCGACGTATATACGCAGGTCAGAAATACCCACACGTATATACGTTAAGCATTAGTACAAGCAAGAATCAGAGTACGCCAAACTTAGTATTCATTTATATGCCAACATGAGAAGTACAAGTTACAAAGTTATCACAGGGTGTGATATACTATTACATAATACATGTATCTTATATCACAGCCAAGTCCAAAAGTACTATTTACAATATGAACACAAGATGCTCACAAGCTGGAGGAAGATCCCGCGAGCTAGAAAGAAAGACTGATGCCAAAGAAACTGAAACTAGCCGGCCTGTTCTATAAGGAAAGCTTGATCTTCTGTGGACGGCTCCACTTCAATCCAAGCTCCGGAACCTGAACATACAAATTCAAGGGAGTCAGGACCTCCCAAACAAATGATCAGGTTACAGCCGAGTGGCATAAGAAATAAGAGTATGAGAGTTGGTACAGTATTATCAATAATCAGCCAGCAGGTAAAAGAAACATAACGAGTTAAAGTTGGAAAGACATTGTACTAGCTTAGGTTACGTCCTTATGAGACTAGTACCTCGAGGGAATAATCCAAATAAGGAAACCCTCATCTATATACCTTTACCTCATGTCACCGTAACTCAAGCGCATACAACGGATCAATAGTTGGCGTCTTTTATTATTATTACTTGTCTTACACTGATATCTAGCTATGTGGATTAGCGTCCCAGCACACATAGATCCATATCAGAGTAAAGCAAGGTTGTTATTAGAAACTAGCGGGGGTATCAATGAACTATGTTTACAGTGGGTCCCGTACATACCCGGGACCACGGCCCAGGATTGTTCCGTTGCTTGGTAACGGAACCAGCCGCAAGGCTAACAAGAGGGTCTTATGTATGCCCTTTATCATGATGGTATCAGGAGGAGGGAGCCAGCACTCCCCTCGGTCGCCTGGAGGCCCACAGGTTAGACCGGATATTTAGTTGCACAACATACCTAACACCACTGTAAACACGAACATATATTGATAGCCGCATGTTTCCCCCGACCCGATGTAAGTTGTCTCATTTTATGAGTTCTTTAGATAATTATCAGATTTCGGGAATGAACAGGAGCAAGTCAGGAGTATTAGGAGTACAATTCGTACTATCATGTAAATCAAGTTGGTAAAGCATGATGTCCGATTATCATTCCCATTATCGTGATAATTATAAGAGTCAAGTGTATCATGCGTGGTGTCAAGAGATAGCATGACAAGAGGTGATATTCGTCTGGGAGTAGCAGACGCGAAAATAGCAGACGCGGGGTTCGCATCGCAAAGGTGCCGCAAACGCGAGGTCTGCGTTCAAGTCGGGACGCGAGGTGAACGCTGACGCGGACATGGGTTCTGCGTCGCGTTAATGCAAGAAGAACATCGACATGGGCATAGCAGACGCGAAAGTAGCAGACGCGGGGCTCTCAGACGCGGGGATCGCGTCACGAAGGTATCAAAACGCGAGGCTCGTGACCTGCGTTTAAATCAGGGCATGAGGAGAACGCGGACGTGAGTATAACTCCGCGTCATGTCAATATAAATAGAACACAGACGCGAGCTTAGCTTTGCGTCACAACGATACAATAACGCGAAGGCCGCGTTAAGGAAATGCCTAGACGCAGGAGGTAACTCCGCGTCTAACAGTACAGCCACACCGCACGACATAAAATACAATAATAAAATTGAGTTTACAAGTCCATGTCTTGGCGAGTAAAGTTACTCGCCTAAAACCGATACTTGAAGCTTTATGCGTCCGAAATGATCTTTGTCGCCGAATATCACTAAAACGATCACCGGAATAATCGCGAACGATTACCGGAATGATCTACGGTGATATTACCGACGAAGAAAGCTCGGCCCCAATCCAAAAGGAGGGTACCGGCCTTAAGGTCTTACCGATGATGAAGAGGAGCGCGGCCCCCAATCCAAAGGAGGTGGCCGGCCTTCAAGAAAATGATGGAGTGGTGGTTGTTGTTTGGAGAAGGTAAAGGCTTTGGTGGTGGTTTGTGGTTTGTAGTTGGTTTAATGGAGTTGAAGGAGGAAGAAGATGGAGGTAGGAGGTTGTAGTGGTTGTGGTTGTGGTGGAGATGAAGGAGGAATTGGTGAGGTGAACGCTTTCTTGGTGGAGAATGAAGATAATGAAAAGAAAAGAAGAAAGAAAACCTTTTATAGTTGAATGAAGTATGAAGGAGATGTAAAAAGAATTTAGGGAGGGGGTTTTGTGTAAATAAAAGGGGTGAGGTGTTTCTCTTGGCCACTCATGGCCGGCCATGGAAAAGAGAGAGAGAGATATTTGTGGTGGAAGTTGGTGGAAGTGTGTAGAAATTGGTGGAATTTTGGAGAAAAAGTTGTGGCTTGTGGAGGAAGGAAAGGAATTAAAGAAAAAGGAAAAAGGAAAAGAAATTAAAAGGGAAGATATTTTCTTGGACTCAAAAGTGAAACTGTTGAAAAGGCTGATTCCCGGGTTTGAGTCGTGGATGCGGAAAACATTTCGAAAAATACCGAAATCGTCCCGAAATCAAGTATCTCGGAACGACTCGCAAAATTTACCAAAAATCAAGAATAATATTCTAAGACTCATGGTGAAATTTGTTTGAAGAAATAATTTATCGTTTTGAAATTAAAAATCCCGGATACTGGCCGATACCGACTCCGGTGGAATTTTCATAAATTCATAAAATCCTCAGAAAAAGTATTTAGGTAGGAAATATGATTCTAAGAGGAAATGTCTAAAGACTCTTCGAGAAATTTCAATCTGTCTGTAAATTAAAAATCTGGGAATCGATCAGCGGTACTGGTCGACACCGGTTTGAAGATTTTCAATTTAATTCGAGAAAATTTCAGAAAATCCTAGAAAATATAAAATATTAGAAAATGATATTTAAAACTAAAATCGGTCAAATACAAGAAGTAAATCGAAAAATACGATCGAAAAACTGAATACGCAACTAAGTACGTATTCCGGGAACTGGGTATTACATGTTCCATACTTTAAAGGCGCAGTTACAATGAGAAACCAAATTTAAATATTCTTTGCTAAGTGATTTTCTACGTGCCTTTAGCGCTTGTGCATTAGCCTTTTTATGCTTGCTATTACCAAGATAAGATTTCTTGGTAGCGGCAAGGTGAACATGCATTCCTAGGGTCTTGAGATACATACTCATCTTAAACTTTCACATATCGATGTTAGAAATATCAAATATGTGTTGGCCCAAAAGGTTACACTCTCCATTTGTTTAGAGTTTTGATGATAACAAAACAAATAAGAGCTATTTGGTACTAATTAGTTTGTTTAAGATAAGTTTCAGGTTAGTACCATATTTGGAGGCCATTGCTTAGCTATTGCAAGAACTTTTAGGTTCATGAAGCAAAGAAGGCGTTTTACACATCAAGGAAGGAATATAGAAGAGAAGGCTCTAGCAAGGCATTGCATGGCTCAAGACTTTAAAATTGCTCAAGATAATTTATTAGATTTGTTTTTAGTTTAGAGTTTTGTTAAAGAATAGTGAATAGGTTTGAAGCTCTATCACACACGTTTTTGCGCACATCTCATATTCAAATATATTTCCTATAATATGTACAAAAATAGTTTGTATACAATCTTCAGCCTACAAACTCATTTTTATCCATTATATATATCTCTATTCAAAACTATTTTATTAAAAATAGATTTCTCCTCAAAATTCTGCTTTTGTTTTGGCTTTTGACCTGAGCCGGTCGACCGTCCGGGTCGACCGACCCTATGTCAGGTCAAGCCTGTCGGCCGACCCAGTCGACCGGGGTTCTGGCAGCAGTGCGTATCAGTGTGCGCTTTCACGGTCGACCGCAAAAGTCGACCGAAACATGCCTGACTGACAGACTTCTGCTCTCTGTATTTTTGGGTCGACCGGGCGGTCGACCGTCAGCCTGCAACGGCTCTTATTTTTGAACTTGCGGTCGACCGGCCGGTCGACCGAGGTAGCCGTTTGAACAGTAACGGCTATTTCCTAAGCTGGTTTATTTTTTGTCTTTTTCTCACTTAAGTATGTTTTAATGACATGTTTTGAATATAATATCTTCTGATTAGCCTTAAATATGGTTTATCTCCTAACCCTAGCCCTCTCCTATAAATAGGGGTGTTTGGGGAGAGGTTCTCTTACCAATTAATTACAAGAAAAATTTGCAAAAGTTTCAAAAGTTTAAGGCATTCAAAAGAGCTTTGTTTCTTAGTTTTTGTGCTGAAATTCTCTCTCATTTTCTGAAGTGTTTTCAAGAACTCTCTGATTTCTTTTTCTTTTCTCCTTACACACAAGAGCTTCATTCCTACTCATTGTTCTCTAAGGACCTTTGTAAGGGAAGAGAATTTTTCAAAGAGAGAGTTTGTGGTCTTTTGACTACTAAGAGATTGCTTGTACTTGAAATTGTGGAGTTGGGTACTCCGGTGAATTTGTAACATCTTTGTGATAGTGGAAGTGGTTGGAATCCTTCTGGGGAAGGCGGGAAAGTAGAGCTGGGTGCTCGAACCTCGATAACAATTCTCGGTGTTTGCGTTTAGTTTACTTGCTCTTATTTCTTGCTCTATTTTCATTGCTGTTATTACTTGCTCTCTACATTCATTGCTATATTCACTTGCTTTGTGAGATTGTTGCATTATAATTTTTAAATTGTGCATTGATTAGCATTATCACCTATTCACCCCCTCTAGGTGATTTTCAATTGGTATCAGAGCTTGGACTCTAGGTTTTGGCTTAACATCCATAGAGAGATCCTTAAAACTTGCTAATCAACATTTGCATTCTTACATTCATTCACTAGTAAACATGGCCGATAACATCAAAACCCCTCCTAAATTTGATGGACTTAACTTCCCTATTTGGAAGGTTAGGATGACTATCTTTTTGCAATCCTTAGATAGCTTAGTTGCTAAATCCTTGACCAAACCCTATGTTGTACCCGATAGTGATGAGAGCACTTGGACCGACTTCACCTTTGGAGAATATGAGGCTAACTCCAAGGCCCAAAACTCCCTATTAAACGCCTTGAATGAGGATGACCTTACACGGGTAATTCATTGCCAATCCGCCTATGAGATTTGGCAACATTTATTGGTCACACACGAGGGGACTTCACAAGTTAAGAGAGCTAAGATAGATCTCTTAAGGTCCCAATATAAATCCTTTAAAATGATTGATGAAGAATCTATTGATTATATGATTACTAGATTTACTAAAATCACCAATGCTCTTTCTTCTTTAGGTGATGATATCTCAAATGACCAAAAGGTGCGAAAAGTAATTCGGGCTTTTCCTTCATCTTGGGAGATAAAGGCCACCACCTTGAAAGAGTTAAACGACAAGGATGAGATGAACCTCATTAGTCTCATTGGGAACTTAAAAACCCATAAGATGGAAAAGAAAGCAAGAGAAGAGGCCGCTCCACTAAAGAAGAAATCCATAGCCTTCAAGTCTTCATCCACTCTTGAAGACGATGAAGAAGATGAAGAAGAAGATGAGGAGCTATCACTACTTGTTCGCAATGTAAAGAGAATGTACCGGAGGAACAAGCTCAACTTCCGAAGGAAATTTGAAGGCAAAGAGGAGAGAAGAATTATATGCTACAATTGCCGAAAGCCCGGACATATCATGGCCGATTGCCCGGAGTTCAAGAAGAAGATGACTTCCTCCTTCAAGCCAAAGAAGCCGGAAGAAAAGAAAGCATACAAAGCTACTTGGGATTCGGAAAGCGAGTCCGAAGAAGAGGTGGATACGGCAAACATGTGTTTCATGGCAAACACACCAAAGGTAACCCTCAACCTCTTGATGATGAAGATGATGAATTAAGTAAAGAAGATCTTGTTCATGCCTTTGTTGAACTTTCAGAAACCTATGATAATAAAAAGATTGAATGCTCTAAATTGGAAAAGGAAGTTGCTTTTCTTAAAAATCAACTTGCTATTATTTCTAAAGAAAAAGATGAAATTTCTTCAAATCTCATTTCTACTCAAAATGAATTTAGTGCTTACAAAGTTGCTTGCAAAGCAAAATTTCCTAAGATTGATAAAAGAAATTTCTTCTTTAAAAACTAGAATTGTTGATTTTGAAAATACTTTAAAAGATTGTGCTTTTAACACTAAGAAACTTGAAGAAATGTTTTCCAAAAAGCACACCTCTCATGCTAAAGATTCACATGTTAAGATTCCTCATGCTCACACTACACATAACATTTCTCATGCTAAATATTCTCATGCTCACAAATCACACACTCACTATGCTTTTAAATATAGTAGAGTGTATGATGCACATATTGTGGTAAGAATGGACATTGGCTAAATTTTGTTATGACCAAATAAATAGAACCAATAATCTTGTTTGGGTTAATGAAACTAACTCTTTAGGACCCAAGAAAATGTGGGTACCAAAATCAAGTCCTAAATTATTTGATGTAGGTACACACCAAAGCTCCAAGACGTAGGGAGCGGTGGTACCTTGATAGTGGTTGTTCAAGACACATGACGTAGGACATCAATAACTTTACAACCCTATCAAGGTACGTGGAAGGTGGCTCCGTCACCTTCGGGGATGACTCCAAAGGCACTATCATCGGTATAGGTAACATTCAAATTGGTGCATCTCCCATTATAGAAAATGTTGTACTTGTTGATGGTTTGAAGCATAATTTGCTTAGCATTAGTCAATTTTGTGACCGTGGACTTAAGGTTGTTTTTGATGATTCTTCTTGCAAAATCTTTGATGTTAAAACTAATGATTGTATTCTCACCGGTTTTCGTGATGATAATGTTTATATCATTGACATGCTTAATGTGGAATGTTCTACTAAATGCTTAAATGCTTTTGATGAGAATTCTTGGCTTTGGCATAGAAGATTAGGACATGCATCTTTTGACCATCTTTCTAGGATTAATTCTAAGGAATTGGTGAAGGGTATACCTTGCTTGAAGTTTGAGAAAGACCGCATTTGTGGTGCGTGTCAACTTGAAAAATAAACCAAGTCTTCCTTCAAACCAATCAAGGATATCATGTCAGCTAGACCATTAGAATTAATTCATATGGATCTTTTTTGACCAACTAAAACTAAAAGCTTAAATGGTAGTAGATTTGCATTTGTTTTTAGTTGATGATTTTTCCCGTTTTACTTGGGTTTCTTTTGGAATACAAAGATCAAACTTTTTCTCATTTCAAGATTTTTCGAAAAAGGGTTGAAAAAGAAAAAGGTTTTTCGATTTTGAAAATAAGGAGTGATAGAGGTGGTGAGTTTGTTAACCAACTCTTCATGACTTATTGTGATGAAAAGGGAATCAATCATGAAATGTCATGTCCTAGGACTCCACAATAAAATAGAGTTGTAGAAAGGAAAAATAGAACACTTCAAGAGATGGCTAGGACTATGATAAGTGAATATGACCTCCCTCAATATTTATGGGCCGAGGCCGTAAACATCGCATGCTATATTTCAAATCGTATTTATTTATGTAAGAATTCTTCTAAAACATCTTTTGAAATGTATCATTCTATAAAACCAAATATTGCATATTTTAAAGTTTTTGGATGCAAGTGTTTTGTTTTGAACACTAAAGATAACTTGGGTAAATTTGATGCTAAGGCTTATGAAGCAATCTTTGTTGGATATTCTACTACTAGCAAAGCTTATAGAGTATTCAATAGATCTTCACTTACCATTGAAGAATCCATGCATGTTAAGTTTGAAGAATCTAATGTGGTTGTTGAGAATGTTGTAGAGATTGACCCATTAGGTGAAGACATGGAGAGACTATCCTTGAAGGACTCACCCGCTCAAGAAGAAAAGCAAGAATCCATTGGTGATGTTCAAGAGGATAAAGAGGAAAGCTCTCAACCGCTTCCTAAAGCTTGGAGATACGCTACAAATCATCTCAAGGAGCTCATCTTAGGTGATGCATCTAAAGGGGTAACAACTCGCTCCAAACTCCATGACCTATGTGATAACTTTGCTTTCATTTCTCATTTTGAACTCAAAAGCATCCTCGAAGCCGAGGCGGACTCATATTGGTTGCTAGCCATGCAAGAGGAACTCAATCAATTTGAGCGCAACCAAGTTTGGCACCTTGTTCCTAGGCCCCACGATAGACTAATAATTGGTACTAAGTGGATCTTTAGAAATAAGATGGATGAGTCCGAAAATGTGATTAGGAATAAGGCTAGGTTAGTGGCCCAAGGTTACACTCAAGTTGAGGGAATTGACTTTGAGGAGACCTTTGCACCCGTAGCACGGCTTGAAGCCATACGGATGACACTAGCTTTTGCATCTTTCAAAAATTTTAAACTTTTTCAAATGGATGTGAAAAGTGCTTTTTTGAATGGTTTTATAAATGAAGAAGTTTATGTTGAACAACCTCCCGGTTTTATTGATCATGTTCATCCTAATTTTGTTTTTAAACTTGATAAAGCTTTGTATGGATTGAAACAAGCTCCAGAGCTTGGTATGAAAGGCTTTCTAGTTTTCTCATTTCAAATGATTTTATTAAAGGCAAAGTAGATACAGCACTATTCACTAAGCATATTGATAATGACATTTTAATTGTGCAAATTTATGTTGATGATATAATTTTTGGTTCTACTAATGAGTTTTTATGCAAGGAACTTGAAAAGGTTATGCAATGTGAGTTTGAAATGTCTTCAATGGGTGAGCTTAATTTCTTTCTTGGACTCCAAATCAAGCAATTGCAAGATGGGAACTTCATATGTCAAGCCAAATACGCAAAGGAACTCGTAAAGAGATTTAGACTTGAAGACTCAAAGGTTTGCAACACTCCCATGGCAACTACCACCAAGCTTGATAAGGATGACCAAGGTAAAAATGTTGATATTAAATTGTATAGAAGCATGATAGGTAGTATTTTGTATTTGACGGCAAGTAGGCCGGATATCATGTTTAGTGTGTGTGTTTGTGCTAGATTTCAATCGTGTCCCAAAGAGTCTCATCTTATTGCGGTAAAACGCATTATTCGTTATATTAAGGGAACGATTGGAATGGGTCTATGGTATCCGAAAACCGGAGATTTCTCAATGATGAGTTATTCGGATGCCGACTATGCGGGTTGTAGAGTAGATAGAAAGAGTACTAGTGGGACATGTCAATTTCTTGGTAATTGTCTTGTTTCATGGTCCTCTAAGAAACAAAATTCCGTAGCTCTCTCAACCGCCGAGGAGGAGTATGTTGCCGCGGGAGCTTGTTGTGCACAAGTCCTTTGGATGAAACATACTCTCCTTGATTATGATTTGCATTAAAATCATATAAAAATATTTTGTGATAATACTAGTACTATACATATGACAAAGAATGCAAATCAACATAGTAAGACCAAGCACAATGAGATTAGATATCACTTTCTTAGAGATCATTTTGAGAAAGGAGATATAGATATTGATTATGTTTCTACGGATTTGCAACTAGCCGATATTTTCACTAAACCACTTGATTTTGCTAGATTTTCTTTCATTTGTGGTGAACTTAATGTTTGTGTTATTGAATAAAAATGTTTTCATAACCCTTTTGATGTATGACAAAAAGGGGGAGAATGAGTTTATGTATGGTTATATGAGTTCATATGGTTTTGGTTCCATATGAGTTTATATATATGTTTTTAGTTTTTGATGTGTTTTCATGAATTCTTGTAATTTGTGTTTAAGTGTTTTGCAAGTGTTTTATATCTCATGATGTTTATGGTTTTTGGTTTCATGATGTTTACTTGCAAATTACAAATTACATTATTTTTCTTTGTTTAATATAGCATAATTTGAGGGGGAGCTTTCTCCTCCCCTATATTTTTATTTATAGCTTATTTGTTTTATCATCATCAAAAAGGGGGAGATTGTTGGCCCAAAAGGTTACACTCTCCATTTGTTTAGAGTTTTGATGATAACAAAACAAATAAGAGCTATTTGGTACTAATTAGTTTATTTAAGATAAGTTTCAGGTTAGTACCATATTTGGAGGCCATTGCTTAGCTATTGCAAGAACTTCTAGGTTCATGAAGTAAAGAAGGCGTTTTACACATCAAGAAGGAACATAAAAGAGAAGGCTCTAGCAAGGCATTGCATGGCTCAAGACTTCAAGATTGCTCAAGATAATTTATTAGATTTGTTTTTAGTTTAGAGTTTTGTTAAAGAATAATGAATAGGTTTGAAGCTCTATCACACACGTTTTTGCGCACATCTCATAATCAAATATATTTCCTATAATATGTACAAAAATAGTTTGTATACAATCTTCAGCCTACAAACTCATTTTTATCCATTATATATATATATATATATATATATATATATATATATATATATATATATATATATATATATATATCTATTCAAAACTATTTGTTAAAAATAGATTTCTCCTCAAAATTCTGTTTTTGTTTTGGCTTTTGACCTGAGCCGGTCGACCGTCCGGGTCGACCGACCCTATGTCAGGTGACCCAGTCGACCGGGGTTCTGGCAGCAGTGCGTATCAGTGTGCACGTTTTACGGTCGACCGCAACAGTCGACCGAAACATGCCTGACAGACAGACTTCTGCTCTCTGTATTTTTGGGTCGACCGGGCGGTGACCGTCAGCCTGCAACGGCTCTTATTTTTGAACTTGCGGTCGACCGGCCGGTCGACCGAGGTAGCCGTTTGAACAGTAATGGCTATTTCCTAAGCTGTTTATTTTTTGTCTTTTTCTCACTTAAGTATGTTTTAATGACATGTTTTGAATATAATATTTTCTGATTAGCCTTAAATATGTTTTATCTCCTAACCCTAGCCCTCTCCTATAAATAGGGGTGTTTGGGGAGAGGTTCTCTTACCAATTAATTACAAGAAAAATTTGCAAAAGTTTCAAAAGTTTAAGGCATTCAAAAGAACTTTGTTTCTTGGTTTTTGTGCTGAAATTCTCTCTCATTTTCTGAAGTATTTTCAAGAACTCTCTGATTTCTTTTTCTTTTCTCCTTACACACAAGAGCTTCATTCCTACTCATTGTTCTCTAAGGACCTTTGTAAGGGAAGAGAATTTTTCAAAGAGAGAGTTTGTGGTCTTTTGACTACTAAGAGATTTCTTGTACTTCAGATTGTGGAGTTAGGTAGTTCGGTGAATTTGTAGCATCTTTGTGATAGTGGAAGTGGTTGGAATCTTTCTGGGGAAGGCGGGGAGTAGAGCTGGGTGCTCGAACCTCGATAACAATTCTCGGTGTTTGCGTTTAGTTTACTTGCTCTTATTTCTTTCTCTATTTTCATTGCTCTTATTACTTGCTCTCTACATTCATTGCTATATTCACTTGCTTTGTGAGATTGTTGCATCATAATTTTTAAATTGTGCATTGATTAGCATTATCACCTATTCACCCCCCCTCTAGGTGATTTTCAATATGGGAGGGGCAAAGTAATCCATGAGTGTGAGTAAACAAATAAGTGAGCAAATGCAAATACTAGATTAGCAACCAAGATCTCACTCCTAGGTGGTTAAACCTAATATCAGGAACCTGACTCTGATACCAATTGAAATTACACCTAGAGGGGGGATGAATAGGTGTATGGCTAATCTAATGACAAATACTGTAGAATTAAAAACTAATTGTAACACACTTAGTGTAACTAACGAGTGTATCCGAATTTCCCGTGAAGAGCTCTGGACTAACTCCTCTAAAATTCCTCTAAATAAGAGTTAAGGTGCTATGTAAACAAGTATGGCATACAATCAAACCCAAGCATATATATGATATAAACAATATAATGCAATGTACAATGAGAGAGAGAGAGAGAGAGAGTAAGAGATAGTGGATCAAATGCAAACACAAAGATATGTTTCGAGATTCGAGCATCCAACTCTACGTCCCCACCTTCATACAGAAGGATTTCCACTATAGCTTCCACACAGGACTTCCCACACAGGAAACCTCCACTGAGGATTTGGGCAAATACAACTAGGAATACACAACTCCTCTCTCAATAAATACAACCTCTACACAAGAGGTAAGGCTCAACACAAATAACCTCTATACTTAGAGGGATGGCACTTAGCCAAACAATAATCAACCTCTCACTAGAGGGATATCACAAAGTATGGAAGGTTTACAATTCTTGGTGGTATCAACAACCACAAACCAATTTTCTCACAAAATAAATCCTAATAGATAGGATAGATAGATAGCTCAAGTGTGAGAAAAACAAAGAGTTTGGAAATCAAAAATCACAAAGAAAAACTCTTGGGAAAACTTCTAGAATAGCTATAGAAATAAAGATCAAAAACCAATCTCAAAGACTTCTCTTTTTCTTGATTTTTTCAACCCTTTAAAAACAAATAAAGATCAAATCTTTTGGCACAAAAAACTCTTTTAAAAACTTGCTGAAAGATAGAAAATTTTGCTCTTAAAATTCTTAGCTAAAACAGCTCAAAGAAGTAGGTATTTATAGCCCACACAAATTCTGTCCATTGGCAGCCAGGAAAGGTCAGAAATGACCTTCCGGTCGACCGACCAACGGTCATTTTTATGACCGTTGTGCCACCGGTCGACCGTTCGGTCGACCGGGCCTAGAACTAGAAAGCAACGGCTCTCTGGCCGGTCGACCGCCCGGTCGACCGGAACTGAATACAGAAAGCAGAACTCTCTGCCGGTTGACCGGCCAGTCAACCAGGGCCATTTTCAGAGAGTAGAGCTTTCTGGACGGTCGACCGGCCCACCAGCCTAAGTTGGCATGCACGTCCTTGCACATCGGTCGACTGGACCGGTCGACCGACTTCTGCAGCGGTCGATCGTCCGGTCGATTGGCAGAAGGCCAGGTCCAGGTATAAGGGATTAAAAACTTAGGTATTTTGTTATCAAATAAATCCCATAGAATCATATAAATTCTACAAAAATATGTTCTTGTTAGATCTTTGAAATACAAATATGTGTGACAAAAATTTAACATATATTATAAATAATTTAAACCATTTTTGTGATATGAAAATTTAGCTTTAAACTAAAATCGGCATTTTCCAAAAACCAAACTTTGAAATGGAAATCTGATTTTTTTCGAAACACATGTAAATACAAAAATATGATATTGAAACAACTTTGAAGCATATTGTATATGGATAGAATTCAATATACATGTAAAGATATTATATCTATGTTTTTGACATGAAATCTATTATCGGTTAAACCGAGAAACCAAAACCAATAAACTTAAAACTTGTGTGTGTATTGTGAACTTGAGCATATCAACACTATCTAATCTTCACAATGACCTAAACAATCTTAACCTAAACAAACTGAGGTCTTCTTGTAGAACTCCTTCTCCAAGTCGACTCGATCCAAACATGATTCACCGAGCTTGACTCCAACCGAGTGCTAGATGCGATCTTGATGCTCGAGCTCTTGAATCTTCATGTGAAAGCTCCAAAATATCTTTGTTGAAGCTAATCACCTATTAATAACTTGATCAAATATCTGAAACTAATATCACAAGATTATTAGTAAACTATAACTACATGAGTTAATCATCATCAAAATTAGAGTGAAGGGCCTCTGCGCCAACATTTATGAATATTTATTACCAACAAACTTTAATCAATAATGAGCCTCAGGAGACAGCTCGGCAACGACGATAGCCGAGGAAGGATTGAACAGTGGTGGAGAGAGTTGATCTCGGCGAAAAACAGGTGATAACAGTCTGATTTTGTAGGTGTAGCAGATCAGATCTGCGCTGCTGAACATGATCTATGTGACTAGGAGGTAGCAGATCGAGTCAGTTAAAAACGGGTCAGAATCGGGTTATAAGTGGATCGGATTTGTTCTAAATCAGGGCCTGATCTGAAGTAATTCTGATATGGTGGAGGCGAAGATGGCAACAGGCAGAGGGAGGTGGCGAAGGCAGAGTTATGTGCAGTTGGAGGTTGATAGCGGCGAGGTGAGGGTCTGTAATCTCAGGGTTTCAGACGAAAACGATGGAGGCATGGGGAGAGAAGTGGTGTCGCGGTGAGATCTGCTCGGTAGCGAGGTCATGTTGAAGATCTAAGTGATGACGAAGTCGACGTGAGAGCTGAGAGAGGAAATTAGGGCTAGAGGCATCAGTGGAAGACGAAGAAGAGGTGTCGAGGTGGTGCCGTCAATGTTGGAGACGTGCAGTGGTAGTTTCACGTGGGGTAGCGGAGCAGAAGGTTCAGTTTAGGGTTTTCTAAGGAAGAGATGAAGAATGAGGAGGGGATTATTGGAGATATTCGGGGAAATTTTGGAACATTTTTTTTTTTGATTGAAGACAGAAGAAACAAATGAAGCTCTGAGACCAATTGATGCAGAACTAGAGAGAAGATAAATGAAAAGAAGAGAGACTTTAGAGAGCAATATAGGAAAAATTAGCAAGAGAAAAGAGAGTAATTAGAGAAAAAGTCTGTTAATTTGTATTTTTATAAAACAAATTTCTTCCACAATGAAAACAAAGAAATCTATTTATAGATAGGTATTCAACACAAACTAAAAAAAAACTAACCAAACTTGATAATTAAGAAACTCTAATTACTCAAAATTAAATAACAAACAATGAAATAGTAAATAAATAACATAATGATTAATTCATAATTATGATCTTGATCAAATACCATTATTATACAAGTCTTTTTCCTAAAATCAAATTTGAGTCCTCTGGTTATTATTTTTTTCTAAGCATTCCTTAAAGTTGTTGGGCGTTACACCCATTTCAACTTTCAACTCAAACCCCGTCGCCCACGCACCCACACCTTATAACTCCCCAACCCCAAACCACCACTGCCACAACCACTCCCAAATAAAAAAAAAATCCCGACAAAATAAATAAATAAATAAAAAGAAAAAAAAATGACCGAGTCCGGCCACGCCTCGTCCCGCCTCAGCCCGTCCCCCACGCACGGGCACCACGCCCGCCACCACATCCGCCGCCGCCACCGCCACCTGTCCCGTCTCGGCCCGTCCCCCACGCACGAGCTCCACGACCGCCACCGCGTCCTCCGCCGCCGCTGCATCCCTGCTGCCTCATCTCCCTCCCCATCCTACTTGCCCTCATCATCACTGCTGTCACCCTCGCCTTCACCGTCTTCAAGCCCCGTGACCCGCGCGCGACCCTCGTCGCCGCCACCGTCAGCGGCATCTCGCCACGTGTCACGCTCCCTGCCAGCATCGACCTGAACGTGACCCTCGACCTCGAGATCCTGGTCGTCAACCCCAACTTCGCGCCGTTCGCGCACGAGCCCGGGACCAGCCTGCTGCTGTACCGAGGGGCCCAGGTGGGGGAGGCTAACGTGGCGGCGGGGAGGATACCGTCGCGGGGGTCGGAGCGCGTGCGGGCGAGTATGACGGTGGAGGGGGGTAAGATCACCGCGGAGGTCGGGAGCCTGATCCGGACGTGATGGCCGGAGAGGTGGGGCTGGAGACGAGGACGATGATTCCCGGTAAGGTTACCTTCCTGGGGTTCCTAACGAGGCACGCGGTGGCCATGTCGGAGTGCCACGTGGTGGTGGGGCTGCTGCGGGAGTTGAGGGTCACGAGCCAGGACTGCAAGCCAGCTGAGGACGTAGCAGTGAGGGAGTGCATCGGGTCACCGAGGGGTAGGTGGATTGGATTGATTGGTTCGTAGAGTGTTGTTGTATACGTATTTGGTGTTTTGTGTATTGGTACATGTACGTGTAGAGGGAGGGTTTGTTGGGTACATGATTTGCTGTTTAGTTTTTAGTTTTTTATTATTACTTATTATTATAGCATCGCTTGAGGAAGACAATCAATCCATCTGTGAGAATTTTTTTTTTTCCTGGAAGAAACTGCAGGAGTATTTAAGATATCTGTCATAATTTATCTGATGCCTGAAATGAAGAAGATATGAGCAAAATGAGTCATACTGCAAGTTTATGCAAATTAAGTATCTGAACAGAAAATCTAATTGGACTTCTTTGGTTGAAGAATTTCAGATCTAAATGAAGAGGATGTGTCAGAAGAATTGGACTTCATTTGTTAGGATCTGAATAAGAACAGTTTGATATAATTCTAGTGGACTTAGGAGTCTAATATAATAGAAGACAATTTAAAGATTATATAAAGAGATAATAACAATTCAAGCTTATATTTTACTAGAAAACCTAATCTAGATTAATACACTGCATAGGTATTAAAATATAATATGGCAGCAAGAGAGTGAGGGACATCAACATGTCAACGCACGGTGGGCATAGGACCATTTGGGGTGTGGATTTTACCTTTTATCTTTCTTTCTTTTTTTTTCTTTTGTTTTCAATTTAAACGTGAAAAGGCTGAAAGTCTCGACGCCAAATATTAGAGGTTTGGAGGTGTGAATGCCTTGTACTTGGTGATTACAATGTAATTTTCAGGAAAAAATTAAGTTGAGAATTCCAGCTTCTTGACTATACTATGGCTTTCAATGTGTTACACACATGTTTATTGGTAATGTCTCTCAACTTATTATGGCCAAATTAGGGTTGAAACTAAGTATACTAGATTATTGGCACGAATTATGCACGTGTTAAAATGAATAATAAATATCTTGATTGAAAAAGTTTAATAAAAAAGACATTTAAATGAAATTAAGATGTTAAATACTTAATGTATTCTTAAAAATAAAATTATAGAAATTCACTTAGTTAAGTAGTCAAACATTTAATTAAATAATTTTTCATTTAAATGATATAATAAATGTGGCATGAAAATAATTGAAAGCTATTAAAAGATAGGATCCATATAATAAAATATTTAATGAGAAAGTAATATAAAATAGGCTTAATTTCAAGAAAACCCCTGAGACTTATAATTAGAGTTAGAAAAGCCACTTGTTTTTATTTTTTCTATCACTCAGACCCCTTAACATTGAGAGGTCGGGTTCGCACCTTCTTGCGTGGACCATGTGATGATTCAATGCGAGATCGGCTATCCATCACAAGAGAAAAATAGTATAATTTGAAATTTCAGAAAAAAAATTCGACTTTCTCTCTTTTCCGAATCAGACTGTTCATTACTTGTGATAGATGGCCCATCTAGCATTGAACCATTACATGGTCCAACACGAGAAGGAGCCAATCCCAAGGCTAACGCTTAGTGCGTAAAATTAAACTTTGGACGGAAATACTCTTGATCTTTACCGGCCCTAACGTGAATACAAGGTTAGGGTTCTTCCTATTTCATCATGTATGATAACACTGGAGGAAAAATTGAATATTTTTCTTCTTTACCACCTCATGTCGTTGCTTGTATAGTGCTGCTGTAAAAAAGCTTAGGCATGAATATTGGCACACAGAGAAATGATTAAGACATACATTAAAAAATTACAAAGAGTGTCATTATTTTTGTGGACACTTTTATCCCTAGAGAATAGTACAAAATGCCCCTCATTCTTCGTCATCTTCCTCCACCTCCTCCTTTCGCGGCGACTGCCAACGGTCCCTTGTTCCCCCCTCCGCCCTCCTAATCCTTCCCCGCCCTTCCCCCTCACACCCTTCGCCGCCCTCTGCCCTAACCCTCCCCCCCAGTGACCTCCCCCAGTCTCATCTTCTGCCTTCCCCTTCTGCCTCCCCTCCCCCAGTCTCGCTCTCCTCCTCTCTCACCCTCCCTCTCCCCCTCTCCCCTCCTCCTCAGGCGACTGCAGCAGGAGGGGGAGGAGTGGGAGGGTGAGAGAGGAGGAGGGCAAGGCTGGGAGAGGGAGAGGGGGAGGAGGAGGTAGAGGAGGAGTCAGAGAGCAAGGTTGTGGGATGGGGAGGGGGAGGGGGAGGGGAAAGAGGAAGAGGAATATTTTGGGAATAATTTAAAAAAAATTTGTGTGTGCCTTAATCAATTTTCTGGGTACACTAATTTAGTGTGTACCTTAATGAATTCTTGTGTGTCAATATTCGTGCCTAAAAAACTTCAGTTAGAATTTAATCACATTCAAATGAAGACCTCAATTGAACATATTAAGATAAGGACTAAAAAATTTAAAGTTTTTAAATAACACTAATTAAACTAATCAACTTTTCGTAGAAATGCCAAGTTGAATTTATCAGACTAATCGATTCTTTCTCAAAGATATCAATAAAACTGATTAAGAGTCAGACAACATCTTGATGCGTGATGAAGTTAATTTATTACCATCAACAGAAGTCTTAACTTATTTAGCCTGAATAAAATGCAAAATATATAATTCAAATTGATCTAAAATTTTAAATGTGAGAAAAGGAAAAGATAGAGAAAATGGACTATAAATAATAATTAATTAATAAGAGGAATTGGGTTAAGTTTCAGAAAGAATTAATTTTCCCTTTTTTATACTGCTAAATTTAGTAGGTGCACTGTAACACCCCGTTCCCTGAATACGTACTTAGTTGCGTATTCTGATTTTTTGATCGTATTTTTTTATTTACTTCCTGTATTTGTTTTGTATTATGATTTATTTATATGATCGTTTTGTTGTGGATCTGGATTCGTGAACTCGGAGTCAGCCCTAGTCTGAACCGAGAATCCCATCCTAGTGAATTGCTCAATTTAGTTTTTCTAGTATTTAGATTTAACCAATTTTAGTTTCAAACATCATTTTTTAATATTTTAGATTTTCTATGATTTTCTGAAATTTTCCTGAATTAAATGGAAAATCTTCAAAACCGGTGTCGACCAGCACCGCTGACCGATTCCTGGATTTTTAATTTATAAATGGAGTCAAATTTTGAGAAACCGCTTTCTCATATTTGCTTATAATAATATTTACTATCTTAATTCATTTTTTGGGAATTTTCAGAATTTATCAGATTTCTGCCAGATTGGGTGTCGACCGATATTGGCGGCCGATTCCAGGATTTTTAATTTAAAACTATAAAGAATTTCTTGAAACAAATTTCACCGTGATTCTTAGAATAATATTCTTGATTTTTGAGAATTTTTGCGGGTCGTTCCGAGATACTTGATTTTCGGACGATTTCGGTATTTTCCGAAAGTTTTCCGCATCCGTAACTAAATCCCGGGAATCCGCTACTCTAATTACTTTCACTTTTTCTTCCAAGAGAATATCTTCCTTTTTTTTTTTTTTCCTTTTTCCTTTTTCTTTCCTTCCTTTTTCTTCACCAAATTCTACAAAATTCTCCATTCTTCCACCAAAAATATCTTCTCCAAAAATATCTCCTTTCCTCCAAAAATATCTTCTCCAAAATATCCAAACCAGTCAAACTCCTCTCCCATCACCATGGCCGGCCAAAGAGCCACCTAACCTCTCCATTTTTACAAAAACCCCCTCCCTAAACATTTTTACATTACCTTCACAAATCCAATTCCTATATAAACCTTTCCTTCATCTTTCCACTTCATTTTTCTCTTCACCAACACCTTAACCACCACCAACTCCTCCTTCATCTCCACCACAACAACAACCACTACAACTTCTCCAACTCCTTACCTTCATCTTCTTCTTTCTCCATCTTCATGTAAACCACCACAAACTCCAACAACTCCACCAAAGCCTCCACCTTCTCCTTTACCTTCTCCAAAAATACCACCACCATCAAAACCCTCCACAAAACCACCACCCCATCACCACATCAAGAGCCGGCCACCTCCTTTGGATTGGGGCGAGCTCTTCTTCGTCGGTAATATCTCCGATGATTATTCCGGTAATCGTTCGCGATTATTCCGGTAATCATTACGGTGACGATTACAACGACAACAACTAACATCACCATCACCTCTACTATTTTCCACCACCATCTTCACTTTCACCATCACTTTCACCATCACAACACCACCTCCATCTCCACTACTTCAACTCCAAACATCACCTCCTTCACCTTCTTTTTCATTACTCCATCAAAATCTAACTCCTCCACCAATAACACCACCACCAAAGCAAGCACCTTTCCCTTTCTCTCTCCCTCCTCCTCTCTGTATATTGCTGACGCGGATCTCACCCCCGCGTCCAGGCAACGCCTTAACACGGATCTTCGCGTTCTTGGCATCTGTTTAAACGCGGCCTTCGCGTTCTTGTACCGACGCAACGCGGAGTCCATGCCCGCATCTGTGTCCCTTTCATGTCTGCACGACGCGGAGCTAATGCCCGCGTCTGTGTTCTTCTCATGCTAACGCGACGTGAAACCCATGTCCACGTCCGCGTTCTTCTCATGTCCTGACTTGAACGCGGGTCTCGAACCCCGCGTTTGTGGCACCTTTGCGACGCGATTCCCGCGTCTGTGACTCCCGCGTCTGCGACTCCCGCGTCTCACTCTCAAAACCCGCGTCTCCCTGTACACTGTCTCTTTCCATATACTTCTCTCTCTAGGTTTCTCTCTCTAACTCTTTCTCTCCTCTTCACTTTATCCCTCTAAATATTTATATATTATTATATTTATGGCGCATCCGCGAGTTCCATGGATTTCGGACCTTTCGGCATTTCCGGTGATTTAGGCGAGTGTCCTCGCCTCCATTTGGGTTTCCCCGCTTCGTCAGATCGACATGTATTTTATTCCATGTTTATATGTATTTTCCTGCTTTATACTATGCATGGCCGACCCTTCGTGGTGTTGAACTCTGGGTTTCTACCACTCCTGGGATGGCTGGTAGCCACCGAGAGTGCGCTTAAACCCCGAGCGTTCTTGGTCCCTCAGCCCTTCAGCCTCCGGTCTCTCGCTATCTCGAAAGAGAAGTGAGTTGAGACCGTCAGGTCTCTCAGCTCCGCTTGGTTATCATGATCAGCGTTCAGCGCTTTACCACTAGATTCGTCTAGGCGAGATGCTGCCGGAATTCCTACTCGCACCTTAAGCCGAGTTGTCCCGGTAACCTTGCCAGACGCTCCAGTGTTAAATACTGTTTGCTGCCTGTACACTCCAGCTTGCTCAGCTCCGCTTGAAAGTGCCCAGCTACTATTCTATCACATGCCATGTATTTACCTGATATGTTAACACTTGACATGCCATGCCATTACTTCATACCTGTCTTTTACATGCTACTATTTAACTCCTGTTTGTATCACCTGACAACTAATGTGTTATCACCTGACACCAGACATGCTACTACTTGACACTGAGCTCTTGTTATGAACTCCCGTTATGCTTGTATGGCTCCTGTTATGCCTGTTATGTACTCCTGTTACATTAATACTTGACCTGTGATTATCACATTTACGGGAATCCTGTCTTGTTATCCTGTATTATATACAGTGACCTGTACTCCTGAATTCCTGATCATGTCCTGCTCCTGTTATTCCCGTAAATTGATAATTACATGATAAATTATTATAAGACAACTGTTGGCCCAAGGTTACAATCACCCGTTTTAGTGTGTTTTGATGATTACAAAACATATTAGTTATTTGTACTAATATTGTTAGTTGTTTAAGTTTGTTTCAGGATTCTATCTTAACTAGAGGAGTTTCTTCTTAAAGGAAGTGCTTTGGACTCAAGTCAAACTCAATTTGGGCTCAAGATGCAAGTTTGAAGATCATATGGAGAAAGCCCCTCTTAAAGAACTTGAAGTCTTTAGAATCATTGTAAGAATAGAATGTTAAAGTTTGAGTATTGGATATTTGGCTCTAGGATACACATACACAATTTGTTTTTGCTAAAATGTGAAGTTTTGTTTTTAAGTTTTCATGTTTTAATTTTTGTCTCATGCCTTAGTAGATATTTACATGATCTTAAGTTTTACAAAATAAATAACATGTTTAGATCATGTGCATATCCCCTACTAGCATGATACTTAAGATTGTTCAAACCCCAAACTATTTTACAAAATTTTCCTAACTCAGAAAAATATACTGATTTTCCCTATTTCAGGCTGACCGGCCGACCGCCCGGTCGACCGGCGCCAGTGCCAGGACGTGCACGTTTGTGCACGTCTGTCGGTCGACGGCCCCGGTCGACCGACTGTAAGCAGGTCCACTCTCGTTTGTTTGGGTCGACCGGGCGATCGACCGCCTTAAGGAAACTGTGTTTTCTTTGAAGGGAACGGTCGACCGAGCGGTCGACCGAGTCCAACGGTCTTTGCCAACAGGGCAAACGGTCGACCGATTCGGTCGACCGCTACGCCTGCAAGAGCCCAACGGCTCTTTCCTCTTTGGTGGCAATTCTGAAATCTGTTTTTATTTTCTGTTTTAAAAGACTTTTGAGAGTTGTTGGAGACCTTTTTCAGGTCAAATTAGGTGTAAAGAAATTGTTTTTAACCTATTCTCTCCTTATAAATAGAGGGGAATGGGTCCTTACTATTTACCAAGAAAAATCCCAAGTTTTCATTGTTTTTCAAAAGAGAAGAAAGATAGTTTTCCAAAGCTTCCAATTCCAATTCTTTTTAAGCTTGTTTTTCAGTTGTGTTTGATTGCTAATATCACTCTACAACTGAAGTTTTTCTCACTACACTTCATAGAGCCAAAAATCCTTTACTCATACTATAGAGAAGTTGTAAAAGAGTGAGAGATTGTAAAAGAGTTTGGAAAGAGTTTTGTGATCTTGTGGAGATCACTATTGTTCTTGTGATCCTTGTTCTTGTGGAGACACTCTTCGGTATGAAAAGTCACCTAGAGGGGGGGGGGGTGAATAGGTGACAATGCTAATCAAGGGTCAAATTAAAAATTTAAAGCTACAACAATCACAAGATGAATGCAAGCAAGTAAGTATGACAATGAATATGATGAGCAAGTAATAAGTGCAAAGCAAAATAGAGTAATAATTGCAAGAATGTAAACCAATCGCAAACACAAGGATATGTTATCGAGGTTCGAGCACCCAGCTCTACTCCCCGCCTTCCCCAGAAGGATTCTAGCTACTTCCACTATCACAAAGAACAATTACAATGGAGTACCCAACTCCTACAATCTCAAGAACAAGTGATTTCCTTGGTAGTCAAAAGACCACAAACTCTCTCTTTCAAAATCTCTTCCCTTACAAAGGTCCTTAGAGAATAATGAGTAGAATTGAAGCTCTTTCTGTGTAAGGAAAGAAATTGAAATCAGAGAAAAACTTTTGAAAAACCTTCAGAAAATTGAGAGAATTTAGCACAAAAACCAAGAACTTTGAAAGCCTTAAAACTTTTGAATTTTTGCAAAGATTGTTGTTGTAACCAATCCTCCCCCAAACACCCCTATTTATAGGAGAGGGCTAGGGTTTAAGGGATAAAAACATATTTACTGATGTTTAGGAGGTAATTAGATCAAAATATATCCTTAAACGAATTTTTAAACACAAAGACAAAAATAAACAGCTCTAAAAATCTGCCCGTTACTGTTCAAACGGTCGGATCGGTCGACCGGGCCGGTCGACCGGTAGTATAAAAATTGACCGTTACAGGCGAGCGGTCGACCGACCCAGTCGACCGATAAAACCTGTGAGCAAAAATAATAGTCCGGTCGACCGTACCGGTCGACCGACAGACGTGCACACGGATACGTGCCTCTGCCAGGACTTCGGTCGACTGGTCCGGTCGACCGGACCAGACTGACACAGATTCGGTCGACCGACCCGGTCGACGGATCAGGTCAAAAGCCAAATTTAAAAAAGAAATAAAAGAGGATTTTTGATTTTATCAAAAATACTTTGAAACAGGGATTAGTATAAAAACACAAATATATATCTGTAGGCAAAATCTTGTATGCAAAAATTTTTGTTATAATTTATAAGAAATTATTTTGGAATGGGCATGTGCGCAAAAACGTGTGTGATAGAGCTTCAAACCTATCCACTATTCTTAAACAACTATAAACTGAAAAACAAAATTACATGAAGACTTCTTGAGCTATCTTTCAAGTCTTTGAGCCATCCAATGCCTTGCTAGTGCCTTCTCTTCTATGATCCTCCTTGATGTGCAATTTGCCTTCCTTGCTTTGTGGAACTTAGAATTCTTGCAATAGGCTAAGCGAATGGTCTCTAAACATGGTACAAACCTGAAACTTATCTTACAAACTTGTTAGTACCAAATAGCACTAATTTGGTTTTTGTCATCATCAAAAAACAAAACAATTGGAGAGTGTAACCTCTTGGGCCAACAATCTCCCCTTTTTGATGATGACAAAACAAATAGGCTATTAACAAAAATATAGGGTAGGAGAAAACTCCCCCTCAAATTATGCTATACATAAAACACAAAAATATGCTCTAGATACCAATAATTGAAATAATGCACCCATTATATAAAACACAAAAAAAAATTTTCTTGATATCAAAAGTACCAACACAAGAATTCATAAAACCAAACATATAAATTCATAAAACAAATCTTAAAATTAAAGCATAATAAATTCATATGGAACCAAGACCAAATGAACTTATTTTTGTCCATGTAACTTATTCTCCCCTTTTTGTCATAAATCAAAAAGGGTTATGAAAAACATGTTTATTCAATAATACAAACATTAAGTTCTCCACAAATAAACGAAAATCTAGCAAAATCAAGAGGTTTAGTGAAAATATCGGCTAGTTGTAAATCCGTGGAAACATAATCAATATCTATATCACCTTTCTCAAAATGATCTCTAAGAAAGTGATATCTAATCTCAATGTGCTTGGTCTTACTATGTTGATTTGCATTTTTGGTCATGTGTATAGTACTAGTATTATCACAAAATATTTTTATATGATCAAGTGCAAATCAAAATCAAGGAGAGTAATGTTTCATCCAAAGGACTTGTGCACAACAAGCCCCCGTGGCAACATACTCCGCCTCGGCGGTTGAGAGAGCTACGGAATTTGCTTCCTAGAGGACCATGAAACAAGACAATTACCAAGAAATTGACATGTCCCACTAGTACTCTTTCTATCTACTCTACAACCCGCATAGTCGGCATCCGAATAGCTAGTCATTGAAAAATCTCTAGTTTTCGGATACCAAAGACCCATTCCAATTGTGCCCTTATAATATAACGAATAATGCTTTTTACCGCAATAAGATGAGACTCTTTAGGACACGATTGAAAATCTAGCACAAAGACACACACTAAACATGATATCCGGCTACTTGCCGTTAATATAAAAGACTTCCTATCATGCTTCTATATAATTTAATATCAACATTTTACCTTGTTCGTCCTTATCAAGCTTGGTTGTAGTTGCCATTGGAGTGTTGCAAGCCTTTGATCCTTCAAGCCCAACTTCTTTACTAGCTCCTTTGCGTACTTGGCTTGGTTAATGAAGGTTCCGTCTTGCAATTGCTTGATTTGGAGTCCAAGGAAGAAATTAAGCTCACCCATGGAAGACATTTCAAACTCTAGTTGCATTACCTTTTCAAAATCCTTGCACAAAAGCTCATTAGTAGATCCAAAAATTATATCATCAACATAAATTTGCACAATTAAAATATCATTATCAACATGCTTAGTAAAAAGAGTTGTGTCTACTTTGCCTTAATAAAATCATTGGAAATGAGAAAACTAGAAAGCCTTTCATACCAAGCTCTTGGAGCTTGTTTCAATCCATAAAGCTTTATCAAGTTTAAAAACAAAATCGGATGAACATGATCAATAAAACCGGGAGGTTGAGAAACATAAACTTCTTCATTAATAAAACCATTTAAAAATGCACTTTTTACATCCATTTAAAAAAGTTTAAATTTTTAAAACATGCAAAAGCTAGTGTCATCCGTATGGCTTCAAGCCGTGCTACGGGTGCAAAGGTCTCCTCAAAGTCAATTCCCTCAACTTGAGTGTAACCTTGGGCCACTAACCTAGCTTTATTCCTAATGACATTTCCGGACTCATCCATCTTGTTTCTAAAGATCCACTTAGTACCAATTATTGGTCTATCGTGGGCTTAGGAACAAGGTGCCAAACTTGGTTGCGCTCAAATTGATTGAGTTCCTCTTGCATGGCAAGCAACCAATATGGGTCCGTCTCGGCTTCGAGAATGCCTTGGGTTCAAAATGAGAAATGAAAGCAAAGTTACCACATAGGTCATGGAGTTTGGAGCGCGTAGTGACTCCTTTAGATGCATCACCAAGATGAGCTCCTTAGGATGATTTGTTGCATATCTCCAAGCTTTGGGAAGCGGTTGAGCGCTTTCCTCTTTATCCTCTTGAACTTCACCTATAGATTCTTGCTTATCTTCTTGAGTGGGTGAGTCCTTCAAGGATAGTCTCTCCATGTCTTCATCTAATGGTTCAATCTCTACAACATTCTCAACAACCACATTAGTCTCTTCAAATTTAACATGCAAGGATTCTTCTATGGTAAGTGTAGATCTATTGAAAACTCTATATGCTTTACTAGTAGAGGAATATCCAACAAAGATAGCCTCATAAGCCTTAGCATCAAATTTACCCAAATTATCCTTAGTATTCAAACAAAACACTTGCATCCAAAAACTTTAAAATATGCAACATTTGGTTTTCTAGAATGATACATTCAAATGATGTTTTTGAAGAATTTTTGCACAAATAAATACGATTCGATATATAGCATGCGGTGTTTACGGCCTCGGCCCATAAATATTGAGGGAGGTCATACTCACTTATCATTGTCCTAGCCATCTCTTGAAGTGTTCTATTTTTCCTTTCTACAACTCCATTTTGTTGTGGAGTTCTAGGACAAGATGTTTCATGCTTAATTCCCTTTCATCACAATAAGTCGTGAAGAGTTGGTTAATAAACTCACCACCTCTATCACTTCTTATTCTCAAAATGGAAAACCCTTTTCTTTTTCAACTCTTTTCGAAAATCTTAAAAATAGAAAAAGTTTGATCTTTATTTTTGCAAAAAGAAAACCAAGTAAAACGAGAAAAATCATCAACCAAAACAAATGCAAATCTACTTCCATTTAAACTCTTAGTTTAGTTGGTCCAAAAAGATCCATATGAATTAATTCTAAAGGCCTAGTTGACATGATATCCTTGATTGGTTTAAAGGAAGACTTGGTTTGTTTCCCAAGTTGGCACGCACCACAAATGCGGTCTTTCTCAAAATCAAGCAAGGTATACCCTTCACCAATTCCTTTGAATTAATCCTAGAAATATGGTCAAAAGATGCATGTCCTAATCTTCTATGCCAAGCCAAGAATTTTCATCAAAGCATTCAAGCATTTAGTAGAACAATCTAAATTAAGCATGTCAATAATATAAACATTATTATCACGAAAACCGGTAAGAATACAATCATTAGATTTAACATCAAAAATCTTGCAAGAAGTATCATCAAAAACAACTTTAAGTCCACGGTCACAAAGTTGACTAATGCTAAGCAAATTATATTTTAAACCATCTATTAAAACAACATTCTCAATAATAGGAGATGCACCAATTTGAATGTTACCTATACCGATGATAGTTCCTTTGGAGTCATCCCCGAAGGTGACGGAGCCACCTTCCATGTACCTTGATAGGGTTGTGAAGTTTGTTGATGTCCCATGTCATGTGTCTTGAACAACCACTATCAAGGTACCACCGCTCCCTACGTCTTGGAGCTTTGGTGTGTACCTACATCAAACAATTTAAGACTTGATTTTGGTACCCACATTTTCTTGGGTCCTCTAGGGTTAGTGTCATTGACCCAAACAAGATTATTTGTTCTATTTAGTTGATCATAGCAAAACTTAGCTAAATGTCCATGTTTACCACAATATGTGCATCTATATACTCTACCATATCTAAATGCATAATGAGTGTGTGATTTGTGAGCATGAGCATTGTGAGCATGAAAGGATTTAACATGTGTGTGTTGTGTGTTGTGAGCATGGAAATCTTATCATGAGAAATTTTACATGGGAAGTATTCTTTTTAGAAAATTTTTCTTCAAGCTTCTTTGTATTAAAAGCACATTCTTTTAAAACTTTTTCAAAATCACTCATCTTAGATTTAAAAGAAGAAATCTCTTTATTATCAACAATAGGGTTTTACCCTTACAAGAAATCTTATAAGCATCAAATTCATTTTGAATAGAAACAAGATTGGAAGAAAGATCATCTTTTTCTTTAGAAACAATGGCAAGTTGATTCTTAAGAAAAACAACTTCTTTTTGTAACTTTAAACATTCAAGTTTCTTATTATCATAAGTTTCAGAAAGTTCTACAAAGGCATGTACTAGAACTTCCTTACTTAGTTCATCATCTTCATCATCAAGGGATTGAGGGGTTACCTTAGGTGTGTTTGCCATGAAACACATATTAGCTTGATCCACCTCCTCTTCGGACTCGCTTTCCGAATCCCATGTTGCTTTGTAGGCTTTCTTCTCTTCCGGCTTCTTTGGCTTGAAGGAGGACGTCATCTTCTTCTTGAACTCCGGACAATCCGCCATGATATGTCCGGGTTTGCGGTAATTATAGCATATGATCCTCCGCTCCTCTTTGCCTTCGAATTTCTTCGGAAGTTGAGCTTGTTCTTCCGGTACAATCTTTTGACATTCCGCACAAGCAGAGTTAGCTCCTCATCTTCTTCTTCATCTTCTTCATCGTCATCATTGGTGGAAGAAGTCTTGAAGGCTATGGATTTCTTCTTTAAAGTAGTTGCCTCATCTCTTGCTTTCTTCTCCATCTCATGGGTCTTTAGGTTCCCAATGAGACTAATGATGTCCATCTCGTCCTTGTCGTTCAACTCCTTTAAGGTGGTGGCCTTGATCTCCATGAAGAAGGAAGAGCTCGTATCACTTTGCGCACCTTTTGATCGTTGGAGATGACGTCACCTAATGAAGAAAGACCATTTGTAATTTTAGTGAAACGAGTAATCATACAATCAATGGATTCATCATCAAGCATTTTAAATGATTCATATTGGGACCTCAAGAGATCTATTTTAGCTCTCTTGACTTGTGAAGTCCCTTCATGCGTGACCAATAAGTGTTGCCAAATCTCATAGGCGGATTGGCAATGAATTACCCGTGTAAGGTCATCCTCATTCAAGGCGGTTAATAGGGAGTTTTGGGCTTTTGAGTTAGCCTCATATTCTCTAAAGTTGAAGTCGGTCAAGTGCTCTCATCACTATCGGGTGCTACATGGGTTTGGTCAAAGACTTGGCCACTAAACTACCTAGTGATTGCAAAAAGATAGTCATCCTAACCTTCCAAATAGGGAAGTTGAGTCCATCAAATTTAGGTGGGGTTTTAATGTTGTCGGCCATGTTTACTAGTGTATGAATGGATGAATGAAAATGTTGATTAGCAATATTTTAAGGATCTCTCTATGGATGTTAAGCCAAACCTAGAGTCCAAGCTCTGATACCAATTGAAAAGTCACCTAGAGGGGGGGGTGAATAGGTGACAATGCTAATCAAGGGCAAATTAAAAATTTAAAGCTACAACAATCACAAGATGAATGCAAGCAAGTAAGTATGACAATGAATATGATGAGCAAGTAATAAGTGCAAGCAAAATAGAGTAAGAATTGCAAGAATGTAAACCAATCGCAAACACAAGGATATGTTATCGAGGTTCGAGCACCCAGCTCTACTCCCCGCCTTCCCAGAAGGATTCTAGCTACTTCCACTATCACAAAGAACAATTACAATGGAGTACCCAACTCCTACAATCTCAAGAACAAGCAATTTTCTGGTAGTCAAAAGACCACAAACTCTCTCTTTCAAATATCTCTTCCCTTACAAAGGTCCTTAGAGAATATTGAGTAGGAATGAAGCTCTTGTTGTAAGTGAAGAAAAGAGAATTAAATCAGAGAGAATTGCAAAACCCTTCAGAAAATCAGTGAGAAATTCAGCACAAAAACCAAGAAACAAGTCTCTCTTGAAAGCCTTAAACTTTTGAATTTTCTTAGCAAAAATTGTTGTAACCAATCTCTCCCTAAACCCCTATTTATAGGAGAGGGCTAGGTTAGAGATAAAATAACTTAAGGCTAATTAAGTAATATTAGATTCAAAACATATCTTTAAACGAATTTTTAAACACAAAAGACAAAAATAAACAGCCTTAAAAATTTGCCCGTTACTGTTCAAACGGTCGGATCGGTCGACCGGGCCGGTCGACCGGTAGTATAAAAATTTGACCGTTACAGGCTATCGGTCGACCGACCCGGTCGACTGATACAAACTGTGAGCAAAAATAATAATCCGGTCGACCGCTCGGTCGACCGACAGACGTGCACACGGATACGTGCATCTGCCAGGACTTCGGTCGACTGGTCCGGTCGACCGGACCAGACTGACATAGGCTCGGTCGACCGACCGGTCGACCGGATCAGGTCAAAAAGCCAAATTAAAAAGAAATAAAGAGGATTTTGATTTTATCAAAAATACTTTTGAACAGGGATTAGTATAAAACACAAATATATATCTGTAGGCAAAATCTTGTATGCAAAATATTTTGTATAATTTATAAGAAATTATTTTGGGATGAGCATGTGCGCAAAAACGTGTGTGATAGAGCTTCAAACCTATCCACTATTCTTTAACATACTATAAACTGAAAAACAAATTACATGAAGACTTCTAGTGCTATCTTCAAGTCTTTGAGCCATCCAATGCCTTGCTAGAGCCTTCTCTTCTTGATCCTTCCTTGATGTGCAATTAGCCTTCCTTGCTTGTGGAACTTAGAAGTTCTTGCAATAGCTAAGCGAATGGACTCTAAACATGGTACAAAACCTGAAACTCATCTTGATCAAATGATTAGTACAAAATAGCACTAATTTGGTTTGTTATCATCAAAACACAAAACAATTGGAGAGTGTAACCTCTTGGGCCAACACCATCAACTCCTTTCCATTTTGATGTCATGACTCAAATGGCTAACATACCTGCTCGAATCACTTTTTATGAGATCCTGACTTTCCAAGTCCACAAGGGATGCCTTAAGAGAAGCATTAGCAGTTCATGACCCAGATTCCTGCTATATGCGGAGAGGAAGTTGCCACTACACCTCGAACCAGTTTCCCTACATCACCTTCACCCTAAAAGATATGGAAGTTAAGGAAACATGATAGTCCCCTGTATTATAGAGGGTATATAGGATCATCTGAAGTGAGTCATATTCAAGTTGATCCGAGATCCGCATTAAGCATTATGCCCCGCCGGGTCATGCAACATTTAATAATCCCCTCCCACCAATTAAGCGCCACTCAGATAACCATATTGGCTTTAATGCCAATGGTACACGCCCAATGGGAAAAATCAAGCTCAGATGTCAAATTGGGGACTTGAGATCTAAGGTGACATGTTATGTCCTTGACGCCGACACCTCATATAACTTACTGCTAGGATGACCTTAGATTCA
This sequence comes from Agave tequilana, assembly GCA_038442645.1. NCBI lineage: Eukaryota > Viridiplantae > Streptophyta > Magnoliopsida > Asparagales > Asparagaceae > Agave > Agave tequilana. The sequence continues at coordinate 278,296 of JAVJIF010002801.1, forward strand.
TCGCAACTCCATCGTCCCGTCCACTCTTCATCAAGTGATGAAATACATTAATGAAGATGGAAAAGTGAAAACGTTGATTGTCGAAAGGCATCCGTTCAAGGAAGTTGAGAATTACTTCACCGATTCCCTCCTCTATCAGGATTCTCTTGAGACTGATGAGAATCCGCACCAGTACAATACAATTCTGGCAATGAAGCTGATGTAGAGCCAGAACAAGAAAAGTGTCTCTGGAAAATAAATTCCCTTGTAACGAGCATTGATAAGCTCAATTTTAGTACCACCGCTAATGTTAAAAGCGAGTGGTTTATCGATGAAAATTTAGATTTGGCTTACTTTTCTGCATTTGCTTCTGATTCTGTATCATTAGACACTAGTACTGACATAGACAGTGACCCTTGGTCAGCAATGAATGCCCTGATATCATTGTATGCACCAATAAAGTTCTCCCTTATGGTACGCGAAAAGATCAGAGGCGCACACAATGCACTCTTTGATGTACCAGCCAAGCAAAAAGTGAAAATACACCTAAAGAGGGTGAATAAGTGTAATGCTAATCAAATGTAGAGTAACAACAATTTATGATAAATTACACAAACTAGCCACTCAAAACAAGAAGTGAAGCTGACTTTCCTGTGAAGGGCTCTAGAACTTCTCCTCTAATGTTCCTCTATACTATGAGTTAGGTGCTCAATTACCTTCTTGTTGAGATGACTAAAGACCGATAAATGAGAATGTGAAGGTAATGCAATAATGAATGTAATGCAAGCAATAAATAGGGTGTGCAAGTAAAGCAACAACACAAGTGTAATCAATGTAAAGAGATAAAGATCAAGAGACAAGCAATCACAACACAAAAAATTTGTTTCGAGGTTCAAGCCACCGCTCTACGTCCCCGCCTTCACCACCGTAAAGAATTTAACAATCCACAATAGGATTTTTCACAAAGAACCTTACAACAAGGAATTATAATAGTCTACATAAGACCGGAGTACACAACTCTAACACTCAATCCTCTATACAAGAGGTAGCACAAAGCCAATGAGGTTTACAAAGCTCTTGGTGACCACTAGATCACAAACACTCTTTCTTTACAATTTCCTATAGAGTAGATATAAATTTAAGCTTAAAGAGTTTGTGAGCGTAAAAATTCAGTTGAAGGAATTTAAGAGCTAAAAAACTAATTGAAATAGCTTTGAAAATGATAGCACTTGAAAACTAGAAACTTGAAAACTTTTCTTTTTAGAGCAAACTTGATTTTCAATGTGTTTCTTAAAAAACTAATGCTATAAAACCAATCCCAATGACCTATATATATAGGCAATAGATAATTACTATTAGTTTAGCTCACCAGGTCATTAGGGGTGTGATTTGACCTAAAAAAAGCAAACATGCCTGTTGGAAAATTCAGAAGAAAAGACAAATTTTGAAAACTAACCGCTATGAGCTTTTGACAGAACTTCGATTGACCAGCCGGTTGACCTACAGTTCATTTCTAAATAGCCGTTAGGCTCGGTCGACCGCGGTCAACCTGACTCTGACAAAAAAAATTTGCACATGGTAGTCTGTCGAACGGTCGACTAACCCGTAATAGAAACTCGGGTTGAGCCAATCAGTCGATCTGTCGGTCGACCGCTGGGGTTAGCGGTCGACCGATAGGTCAACCGACAACATACACGACATGAACCCCAGCCAGAGGATCGGTCGACCGACTTGGCCTATAATAGGCTACGGTCGATCGGTCGGTCGACCGACCTAGGCTAAAAGACATTTTTCCTGTCTTTTTTTAAATTGAAAACTATTTTGAAATATTTTGTATTAGTTTTAAAGAGAAATAGCAATGCATAGGCAATGAAATACATGTTCTAAACAAAATATAAAATTTTGGAAACATTAGAAACATGTATCAAGTGCAAAACACCAATACGGGAAAACTTGTATTTGAAAACGTGTAATTTTGTGTGTTTGACTTCTTAAGAATCAAATCAATATTCTACACTTTAACATACTATTTTCTTACAAGGCTCGATATGACTACAAAAGTCTTCAAGTGGGCTTCTCCCAATAGCGACATCAAGCGCGTTTGAGCTTCAATCCCTTCTTGAATAGTCTTGAGTCTTCATATATCTTTCTTTTGAGGAAAAAAACTTCTTGAATCCTCTTGAACCCTAAAACACACTTAAACACTTGTACTTGATTAGTGCTAAATAACCACATACGTTTTGTTATCATCAAAATAAAAAACGGTTGATTGTAACCTTTGGCCAAGAATCTTCCCCTTTTTGATGATGACAAAACATATGAGTTATTTAAAATAAATGATACGAAAGAGCTTGGAAAAGCTCCCCCTCAAGGCATGCTATCTACCAAGTACAGGAAATTATTATGTCTACAAATACATTTGTCAATGTAAGCAAGTCACATAGATGCATATATGAAGAATAGATCCATTTAGAATAAAATGCATAAATAGCCTACTATCCTTCCATTCCTCCTTCCTCCCAAAAACATTATGCAATGAATGAAAATAATGAATCATAGCATTTGCATAAAAGCATGGTAATGAAAATAGATATACATAAAGTTCATGATATAACAAAACAAGAACTATACCAAAGCAAGAAACTCAAAAACTCAACTATCAAATATCAAAAACATATCATAATTCAAATAAAACATATTATAACTTAAATACAACATATCATAACTCAAATACCTCTCTCCCTTTTGTCGTGCATCAAAAAGGAGTAAAATACACAAGAAGTAAAAAAAACATGAAACTAAGAGAGATATCAATAAAAACACATTTATATCAATTAAAAATACATGAAATCATATGAAGAAAACATGAAGCAATTTCAAAACTCATGAATTCATAACGCAAACATTTAACTCACCACAAATGAATGAAAATCTATTATAATTTAGCGGTTTAGTAAAAATGTCCGCAAGTTGAAAATCGGTGGAAACATAATCAATGTCAATATCTTCTTTGTCATAGTGATCTCTAAGAAAGTGATATCGAATCTCTATTTGCTTGGTCTTATTATGTTAATTTGCATTATTAGTCATATGAATAGTCCTAGTGTAATCACAAAATATTTTGATATGATTATAATGCAAATCATAGTCAAAAGAGGTATGTTTCATCCAAAGGACTTGTGCACAACAGTCCGGCCGTAACATACTCCTCCTGGGCGGTTGAGAAGGCTACATGATTTATTTTTTTGGAAGACCATGAAACAAGACAATTTTTAGAAATTGATAAGTTCCACTGGTGTGCTTCCTATCCACTCTACAACCGACATAGTCGGCATCCGAAAAACTCGTCATTAAAAAATTGTCTGATCTTTGGATACCACAAGCCCATTTCAATAGTGCCCTTAAGATATCTCATAATGTGTTTTGTCATAATCAAGTGGGACTCTTTAGGAGAAGATTGGAATCAGCACATAGATAAACACTAAACATAATATCTGGCCTACTAGTCGTCAAGTAAAGCAAACTATCAATCATCCTTCTATAGAGTTTAATGTCAACGTTCTTACCTTGTTCATTTTTGTCAAGCTTTTTTGTAGCAGCCATGGGAGTCATGCTTGTTTTGCATCTTCAAGCCTAAATTTTTTGATAAGCTCTCTTGTATATTGGCTTGGTTTATGAAATTCCCATCACTCATTTGCTTGATTTGGAGTCCAAGAAAGTAGTTGAGCTCTCCTCTTAAAGATATTTCAAACTCTTTCTTCATCTATGATTCAAAATCCTTACAAAGTATTCATTAGTAGATCTGAAAATGATATCATCAACATAAATTTGCACAATAAAGATATCACTCTCTATATGCTTTATAAATAATTGTTTTAGTTTTCTTCTTCTTCTTCTTCTCTACTTCACTTTTCTTTTGGTACAACTATCTTCCAAGTGAGTCTAAAAGCATCGAAAGAGCCTTGCCTTTGCGAGTGCCACCGATAGCTCATGACGATGGAATTGTGAGTCTCTCTGTATCATTTCATGCTTGAGTGTCTTGATGATGTAATGTGGAAGAGACCAAAAATCTACTTTTATGGGCTATGCGCTGATTGCCTCCAATTCAAGGTAATATCGTAGCTAAAAACTCAAGGTAAGCTTTTGGTGGAAAGAAGGTGAGTAAGTATTTGTATTTCTTTTCTTTTATTAGATCACAAACACCATATCTTCCAAATCACTTCTTTCCCACTTCTTTGTAAATAATTATTTGTACATAGTCGCTTTCTGATTTTTCTCCACCTTCTTCATCTCTCGTTTTTTTTCTAATTTTAACATAACTTCTTTTTCATTTTCATTTCTTTAAATAAAGAAGAATCTTCGTTTTATTTTCATAAAGATGTCAATAAAGAAACGTAAACGCTTCTATCGCAAAACCCTCCTTGTGGATCACGACCCGCATAGCCACTTGCTATAGCGGTAAGAATTGAGCACTTGCATATCTTCATTCTTAAATCTAAATTCTTTATTTTGTGTGCAGGATTTGCCTCAATCAAATTTGGCACGTTGCCGTGCGGGGAGGTAACGTTTTTATTGAAATCTGATTTTTAGTGAAAATTTTTAGAACTAAAACGAATTTCTTCTCTGTTGCAGGTTACAGCAAGAAAAGCAGGAAAAGAAGATTGCAGTAACACATAAGTGGTCTTGGACCTCTGCTGTAAAAAGCAGAGACCAAGGGCCCTCTGATTTGCTACGTTTTCGCGGCCAAAGCCGCGGATCTGCGGCAAAGAAGAGTTGACTACTAATAGGTTTTGTGCAGGGTTGCTTACTTTGCCAAAAACATAGCTTGCTGCAACTTTATTTCTTATATGCCATCACATAAGCCTGCTAATTAACCAACAGTAAAATACTTATTGAAAAGATAAAAAATTGATTAGACATTTGCATTTTAGGCACGTGTCTTTTCAATTCATTTATTTTACTGTTGAAGAGTGCTGGAGCAAGGTACGTACGCATTGCATTTAGAATAAGACTCATTTCTTGGTTGATTTATATCGATTTGAGTGAATCTTATTTATCTTTACACTTGCACTAATTGATTTTAAGGGCACCACCTAATAACAAGATAAGGTGGGATTTAATCACCCTTCCTTAGCCAAAAATCAGAATCCAAGCACTCACTAACCCAAGCCTAAATTAAAATGAGTAGACGTGGCCCTAGGGACATCTCGGACTCAATTAGGAGATTATCCTAAGGGGAAAAGGTGTTGGAACTTGACTCCTGCAAAATCAGTGTCTAGGAAAGGGATTAAGGGCCGAAAGCCCGAAGATTGGTGGTTATTTAATTAAGGAACGTCTTTGACGGAAAACCTCCCACCAATCTTGCCCTGACCTGGCTGATTAGCTTGTGGTCAAAGTCTGCATTAAACCTCCCATGGACAGTCTAATCAGTTAGGAGTCGTCTAGGTCTAGGTCTACCCTAACTTAGTTTAGAATTTTTTTTCTTTTATTTGTTTGCTTATTTGTTTGTATTTTCTTTCTTTTTGTTTGTATTGTGTGATATGGCTTATAATAATAATTTTTTCAACTTCAATAATAATCCATATTACACACCGAGTTCTTTTTCGGATATTACTAACCCGGCATATCATGACTTTAACCAACCTAGTGTGCCGGATTGGTCTTATCCGAATCAATATAACCCATGTCCCCCATCGTATGACTATAATTTTCATAACGATTTCAACTCTTCACAGAGTCAGTGGGGATTCACCTACCCCGAGCATAATTTTCAACCAACTTGTCCCCCTTAACCACCTAGTCCACAATATCCCCAAGAGTCATACTCAGTTTCACCAGTCCAAAATAGAAAACCATCAATTTTGGAAAGGAGTATGCGTGAGTCCAAACAACAGTCACAAATCTGATGGACTCACAATTTCACTACCACTTTCAAAATAACACTTCATCTTTTCATCAAAATAATGAATCAATCAATTATGAAAAGATGCTTGAAGCCATGACTCATGCTCAAAATGCTAGAAATCGTGACATAGATATGATGGTCGAATCCCTACGTTCTCACCGTTTGACCAGTTCTGATGTAACTAGCCATTCTGTTAGAGCCGAAGAGTCATGTAGTTTTGGAAATCAAGATTCCATTTCAGACCAACCATTTGAACTTGCCCAAACTCCAAATGAAATTGATAGTTTGGCAAGTTATCCCTTACCTGAAATAGAACTTGAAAATGAATATGATCATGAACTAGAACTTAGTGATTCTTTTACTTCCTGATTCAATAATGACTCAGGTATCTACACCTGATTTCAATCTTTTTCGAGTCAACATTGGATCCTGTGCCAATTCATTATGAAATTGAATTACCCATCTTTGATGATCATATTAAACTTGACCAATTTTATAATCTTGAAAATCCCATTGATAAATTGGCAAGTTCTCATTTTTTTGATATTGAACTCAATGAGATATGTGACCTATATTCCCAAATTCGTGATCCAGTTTAACTTTCTGAATCATTATTGACTCCTGTTTTGTTACCAAACTTGAGTAATATTTTAGAGTCAGTTTTGATTCCACCTATCATTCTTGAACTTGAATTACAAACATTAAGTCACATTCCATTGTTGGAAAATAATTGTGGACTTGAGTTTCAACTTCTTGACTTGGACCCACTTCCTGAACCTATTTCGACTCTTGAACCTTTACTAGACTTAAGTCACCTTCCTGAGTTGGTATTAGTTCCTACACTTCCTAAGTCCAAGTCAATCATTCTATCATTTCATACTCCATTCTGGGACGAGGTGGTTGACAAATTTGACTCCGAAATTTGTTATGAAATTTGGAAATTAGATGGGGCCAAATACTTAATAAAAATCCTTTATGGAAATCTTTTTTAGTGGGTTATATTAGAGAATTTATGGTGGGTTCCTCCGAACCCAACGAAAAGTCGATTGGGCCGCATTTCGTGGACCAATCAGACCACCACTGGAACCACCACCTTAAGGTAACCTTTTCCTTCCCTTTCTTTTTTTTCATGCATCTATGCATTAATTCATACATTGAGGACAATGCATGAGATAGGTGTGCGGGAGGGTCTAACATAACTTAGTTTTTTCCTTTTTATTTAAAAAAAAAGTTAACATTTTCTTTACTTTTAAAAACTTTTTAAAAATACAAAAAATATTTGACTTATTTTTGTAAGAAATTAAGTTAATTTTAAGGAATAGGAAAATCCAAATTAGGATTTCTTATACTTGGTCAAAATAAGATTATTTGTTTGATTTTTAGGGTTAGGAAGAAAATTTGTCAAAGTAATTTAGTCTTGATCTTTACCTTGATGAAATATGCACACTTCATATACTTACACACTTAGGGTTCAAAACAAAGATTCTTATGCCTTAAAAAAAAAAACAAACAAATCTAATTATTGATTAGCAAGGTGCTATGGCCTAAGCAAGCCTTAGTATTTATGTGAAAGATGATTAGATAAGTTTGAGAAAAAAATATATATGAAAATCGTCTGATTAAGCTGGGTATTTGTGCCTAATAAAGCATAAGTATTCACGCCTAAAAGAGGTTCATATAATAAAATCCTTAGTTTTGTGGCCTTGTTTGCTCGAGTCCTTAAGTCCTTGGGGTGTTTTCTCACCCGGTGCCCTAAGACCGTTTGGTTTGGGAGTCATCGATTAAAGGCTCGTTACATGAGCAGATTAGAAAGCCTAATAGAACTAAGGAATAATACCACAAAAAAAATAAAATAAAATATATATATATAAATAAATAAGGCATAAGAGTTAGAGTTAATGAACCCTTAGTCAAAATTTTCACAGTCACAAGGTACATATGACTTAGGGTAAAGTAATAGACTAGATGAGAAGTACAATTTGACTCCTTACTTTGATTGATAACAAATTGTTTAATAGAGACTAAGTTTAGGAATGAAAAATTCGGTTTTCCTATAACTTATAGATTGCTTAGATCTTACAATTATATTTCAAATATTTTTCTCTTTCAAAATGCTTTTCGAAAATACTAACTCTTTATTTCCCTTTCTTTATGGATTTTGTGGGTGTAATCCGCTGAAAACCCTCACGAGACAAAACTCGTCCTCTAGGGGAAACCTAGAGGTTTAACGGCTTGTTGCACATGCTCAGTGCAATCGCGTGACCTGCGAAAGTGGTCTAATAATCCTTAGTATAGTTTAGTTGTTTTGCTCGAGGACGAGCAAAAAATAGGTATGGGGGTGTGATTGGTCACTAATGTTGCATATTTAATATCATATTTCCATACTTATTATAGAAAAAAGCTGCATTGTCCTAATTAATTGTTTAATTTATTTGCAGGCACATTCCTTAAGGAGATGAAGAGAAATGAGCCCAAAGCCACCAAAATTCTGAGTTAAATCAGAATTAATTCACACTCAGTAAATCAGGGCAAAATCAAGAGGTTGAAAATCGGTTGAGAAGAATCCTCTCAGAATCGATCGGTTAAAGCCAAGAATCCCAGGCCATTTCGTCACAATACTGGACTCAAACGAGAAAACTGACTCAAGATAAAAGCAGAAGGAATTACCAGAGTGACCCACCAACAGGGTGTGGCCATCTGGCCACACCCTGGCCGCGGAAACGCGGCCCAAGCCGCGTGTCCGCGGCATTGTTGGGGAGTTAGGGGGAGCGTTTGCTCCCCCGATCTCCCCGGGATCTCCCTCGTGTGGGTTATGCCTATAAAAGGGCAGTCTTTGTGCTGAAAAAGGGACGACCATGCAGAGATAAGATTTAGCGTAGTTTTCCATTTCTTAGTGTAGGTTTTTTTCTTTTTCTTTTTCATGAAATTTTAGTTTTCATTTATGTAATTCAGAGGAGATCAGACTTTCATAGAAGAACAAGACTGAAGCTTGTGCTGAGCGTGACACCGGTGTAAAGTTTCTCTCTTTTCTTTTATCGTTATGAAATCGAATCAGTATTCTCTTTTTGTATGTACTTTGTTTTAGTTTTCTTCTTCTTCTTCTCTACTTCACTTTTCTTTTTGGTACAACTGTCTTCCAAGTGAGTCTAAAAGCATCGAAAGAGCCTTGCCTTTGCGAGTGCCACCGATAGCTCATGACGATGGAATTGTGAGTCTCTCTGTATCATTTCATGCTTGAGTGTCTTGATGATGTAATGTGGAAGAGACCAAAAATCTACTCTTATGGGTTATGCGCTGATTGCCTCCAATTCAAGGTAATATCGTAGCTAAAAACTCAAGGTAAGCTTTTGGTGGAAAGAAGGTGAGTAAGTATTTGTATTTCTTTTCTTTTATTTTTGTAAATTAAATCACAAACACCATATCTTCCAAATCACTTCTTTCCCACTTCTTCGTAAATAATCATTTGTACATAGTCGCTTTCTGATTTTTCTCCACCTTCTTCATCTCTCGTTTTCTTTCTAACTTTAACATAATTTTCTTTTTCATTTTCATTTCTTTAAACAAAGAAGAATCTTCGTTTTATTTTCATAAAGATTTCAATAAAGAAACGTAAACGCTTCTATCGCAAACCCTCCTTGCGGATCACGACCCGCATAGTCACTTGCTATAGCGGTAAGAATTGAGCACTTGCACCTATTTATTCTTTGATCTAAAATTTCGTATTTTGTGTGCCGGTTTTGCCTCAATCAAATTTTGGCGCCGTTTCCCGGGATTTTGTGGGTGTAATCAATCAAAATATGCACTCCGCTGTGATAGGTAGTGAAAAGTGCATATTTTTCAATATATTTACTATCACATTTTCATATTTATTCCTATAATTCTGCACATTTACTAATATTTTATTATTTATTGTGTGCAGGCCTTGAGCAATGAAAATAAAGGAATAAAGCCTTAAAAGAAGCCCAAAAGCCCATGTTTAAAGCCCAATGCAAAAGTTGCAATTATCAAATGTCAAAGTTGCAATTACTAAGGGCAATAGTTGCAAATACTAAAAGAAGAGGGAAGGATAGACTTCTATTCAACCTTAAATACTTGCAGGATGAGGATAAAAGCCAAAGAAGGATAACAAATTCGTTGTTAAAAGATATTGGGAGATTTGGATTTAGGGTAACTTGCTTCCCAAGTTATCCCGAAAATCCAAAATAAAGAGTCGAGATACAACTTCCAGAAGCATAAACCCAGATGGACGGACCAGAGGAGGCCACGAGCGAAAGCGCGTGGCCAGGGAGCCAGCTACAGCCGCAGAAACGCGGCCCAAGCCGCGTTTCCGTGGCAAGACAGATAAGGCTGGGCAACTGTTTTCGTGGAGGAGTCGTATTGGGACTCTATCTCCTTCTGCACCTATAAATATCCCTGCAGACGCAACAGAGAGGGTGGACAGCGAACTACAGAGCAAAAAATTAGGGTTTTTCTTAGGCTAACTTGTAAATTAGGTTTTCTTTCTTTTTTGTAATTTTTATTTTTCCTTTATGTAACTGAGAGTTGAGGATGCTTTCATGGAGGAAGGAGTTCATGCTTGTACTGAGGTGACATCGGTGTAAGTCAAACATTTCATCCATTGTTAATAGAATCAATTCAAGGTTTATTTTATTCTTCTATTTCTTGTTTTATTTTTGTTCTTCTATTCTTGTTTTATTTTATTGTTTCTCTCTGATGTCTTGCAAACCATGAGATCTGATCGCTTCGAGACTACTTAGCCGAAGAAGTGTCCTTGATGGCCTATGGTGATGAACAAGCCGTCTCTTGCTAGTGTAGTTTGTCTTTTCTTTTCGTAGTGTAGATCGAGAAGGGGAAGATCCTATATGCCATGCTTACATGCCTTCAGAAACAAGGTAAGTCGTTGCAAACGGATCAAAGGTAAACAGGGCAGAAGAGGTAGGTATGTGTTTTTAATTATAGTTTTCTTTCTTTGTAAGTTTAGTTTAGATCACCAACTCCACATCTTTCCAATTTCTTTCATACTTCTCATTGTAAATACCATTGTAAATAACAAAATAAATAAAAAGAGATAACTTACTAAACAAGCTTCCATAGCTAGTCCCTCCTTGTGGATCACGACACGCATAGCCATTGCTACAGCGGATAGAATTGAGCACCTTGCACATTTTTATTTCTAAATCTAAAATTCTATATTTTGTGTGCAGGTAAAATCTCAATCAAAATTTTTGGCGCCGTTGCCGGGGAGGGACGGTAAGTTACATTCTAAAAAAAATATAACTAATTCTTTTATTCTTTCTGTTTGCAGGTTTGAAGAACAGGAAAAATAACAGCAGTAAAGGACATATAGCAACTCTGTGCCTCTGCCCTCGAAGGCATAGCAGCAGAGCCTACTATAGAGCCGCGTTTTCGCGGCAATAGCCGCATTTTCGCGGCCTGAGTAGTTCACTACTCACTCTGTTTTCTGCAGGTTGCTGCAAATTGCAATATTTGTTTACTGCTCTGTTAACTTTTCTCTGTGATCACCCTGCACACTGCTAATTAATTAACAGTAACCTATTTGTTGAAAAGCATAAAAAAAAAATTAGACTCTTGCATATAGGCACGTGTCTATTTAATTTTTTTAATTTCTGTTGAAGAGTGCTGGAGACAAGGTACGTTCGCATTGCATATAGACTAGGAAGCACCCTTGGCTGATTTTCTGCTTTGAGTGAATATTTGTCTATTACTTTACACGTGCACTAAATTGACTTAAGGGCTTGTCCTATAAATAAGATAAGGTGGGGATTTCATCACCCTTCCTTGGCCCACAAACAATCTCCTCACTCACTAACCCAAGCTTAACTAAAAATGAGTAGACGTTAGCCCTAGGGACTTCTCGGACTCAATTAGGAGATTATCCTAAGGGGGAACGGTGTTAGAAATTGACTCCTGCCAAATCAGTGTCTAGGAAGGGAATGAGGGCCGAAAGCCCGAAGAATTGTGGTTATTTAATTAAGGAACGTCTTTGACGGAAAACCTCCCACCAATCTTGCCCTGACCTGGCTGATTAACTTGTGGTCAAAGTCTGCACCCTACCTCCCGTGGACAGTCTAACCAGTTAGGAGTCGTCTAGGTCATAGGTCTACCCTAACTTAGGTTAGAATTTTTTTTCTTTTTTGTTTGCTTATTTGTTTGTTTTCTTTTTCTTTGTTTGTGTTTGTGTGATATGGTATATAACAATAATTTTTCCAATTTTAATCCATATTACACACCAATCTCTTTTTCGGATATTATCAACCCGGCATATCATAACTTTGACCAACCTAGTGTGTCAGAATGGTCTTATCCGAATGAATATAACCCATGCCCCCCATCTTATGACCATAATTTTCACAATAATTTCAACTCTTCACAGAGTTCATGGGGTTTCGCTTCCCCCGAGTCCAATTGTCAACCAACTTGTCCTCCGTATCCACCTTGTCCACAATATTCCCAAGATTCATACTCAGATCCACCCATTCAGAATAGAAAATCATCTATCTTGGAAATGATGAGTATGCATGAGTCCAAGTAACAATCACCATCAATCTTGGACATGACGATGCGTGAGTCCAAGCAACAATCACAGAATCTGACCGACTCACAATTTCATCACGATTGTCCCAACAACACTTCCTCTTTTCAAGTCCAATCACAACAAAATGATGCACCAATCGACTATGAAAAGATGCTTGAGGCCATGACTCAGGCTAGATTAGCTCGTGATCATGAAATAGATATGATGGTTCAAACTTTACGTTCTCACCGTTCGGCCATTTCTGATATCGCTAACCATTATGTTAGAGCCGACGAGCCACATTGTTTTGGACAACAAGATTCTAATTCAGTACAATCATTTGAACTTGTCCAAACTCCAATTTTTGAGAATGATATTGATAGTTTGGCAAGTTATTCCTTTCCTGAAATAGAACTTGAGCATGAATATGATCCTGATCCCCAACTTGGTGATTCAATTTTACTTCCTAATTCAATAATGACTCCGGTGTCTCCACCTGATTTCAATCTTTTTCCCGAGTCAACATTGGATCCTGTGCTAATTCATCATAAAATTGAATCACCCATTTTTGATGATCATATTGAACTTGACAAATTTTATAATTTTGAAAGTCCCATGGATAAATTGGCAAGTTCTCATTTTTATGACATTGAACTCAATGAGAAATATGACCTAGATTCTCAAATCTATGATCAAGTTCAAATTCCCAAATTATTATTGACTCCTGTTTTGTTACCCGACTTAGGTAATATTTTAGAGTCAGTTTTGATTCCCACACCTATCATTCCTGAACTTGAATCACCAATATTAAGTCACATTCCATTGTGAGAAAATGATTGTGGACTTGAGTTTCAACTTCTTGATTTGGACCCACTTCTTGAACCTAGCCCGACTCCTGAACCATTACTTGATTTAAGTTTCTTTCCTGAGTCGGTATTAGTTCCCATACTTCTGACGTCCAAGTCAATCATTCCATCTTTTCACACTCCATTTTGGGACAAGGCGGTTGACATAATTGACTCTGAAAATAATTATGAAATTTGGAAATTTGATGGGGTGGAATTATTAAAAAATGATCATACATACATTTTAGTGGGTTATACAAGAGAAATTTCTGATAGGTTCCTCCGAATACCACATTATCTTGATTGAGTAGCAACGCTTGGCCTAATTAGACCACCACCGGAACCACCACCTTGAGGTAACATCTGCCTTCCCTTCTTCTTTTTCATGCATACATGCATACATTCATACATTGAGGACAATGCATGAGATAAGTGTGCTTTACTGACATACTAACATAGGTGGATACTAATAAAAAAATTTTAAAAAAAAAGGGGACAATATTTTGACTTATCTTTTGAAAGAAATCCAAGCTAGTCTTAAGAATTAGGAAAATCATGATTAGGATTTCTAAAAACTTGGTCAAAATAAATAAATTGTTGAATTTTAGGTATAGGAGGAGAAATTGAATAAGTAGTTAGTCTTAATTTTTACCTTAATGAAATGTGCATACCTAATGCATATCTAGGATTCTAAGACAAAGACCCTTGTGTCTCATATATATAAAAAAAAAATCACTAATTAAGCTGGATACATGTGCCTCAAGAAGCATAAGTATTCACGCCTAAAGGTGAGTTTATAAATAAATGTCCTTAGTTTTGTGGCCTAGTTCACTCGAATTTGAGTCCGTGGGGTGTTTTCTCACCTGGTGCCCTAAAGCCGACCGGTTTGGGAGTCATCGACTTTAAGTTCGCTACATGGGTGGATTAAAAAGCCTAAGAAAACTGAGAAATATCATATATGTATTAACACATCTAATAGTCAATTAGTTAGGTATGAGGGCCTCAAGAAGCCTTCACGCTTACACGAAAGAAAATTAGATGAGTTATACATATTTAAAAAAAGAAAAAAATATAATAATAATAATAAAGAGGCATGAGAGTCCAAGTTAAGGAATTCCTAGTAAAAATTCACAAGGATGCATATGACTTAGGATAACGAAAAAGACTATACAAAAGTTCAATTTTGACCCTTACCTAAAATGGATAACAATTCACTTTATAAAGACTAAGTTTAAGAATGAATAAAAATGAGGATCCTAAAAACTTATAGATTACTTAGTCTTTTCAAAAGTATTTCAAATATTTTCCTTTTTATGGATTTTGTGGGTGTAATCCACTGAAAACCCTCACGAGACAACACTCGTCCTTTAGGGTAACCTAGGGGTTTAACGACTTGTTGCACGTGCTAAGTGCAATCGTGATTCCTATGAAAGTGAGTTAGATAGATTAGTTTTTCTTTTTCTTTTGATTTTTACTCGAGGACGAGCAAAAAGATAAGTGTGGGGGTGTGATAGGTAGTGAAAAGTGCATATTTTTCAATACATTTACTATCACATTTTCATATTTATTCCTATAATTCTGCACATTTACTAATATTTTATTATTTATTATGTGCAGGCCTTGAGAAATGAAAATAAAGGAATAAAGCCTTAAAAGAAGCCCAAAAGCCCATGTTTAAAGCCCAATGCAAAAGTTGCAATTATCAAATGTGAAAGTTGCGATTACTAAGGGCAATAGTTGCAAATACTAAAAGAAGTGGGAAGGATAGACTTCTATTCAACCCTAAATACTTGCAGGATGAGGATAAAATCCAACGAAGGATAACAAATTCGTTGTTAAAAGATATTGGGAGATTTGGATTTAGGGTAACTTGCTTCCCAAGTTATCCCGAAAATCCAAAATAAAGAGTCGAGATACAACTTCCAGAAGCATAAACCCAGATGGACGGACCAGAGGAGGCCACGCGCGAAAGCGCGTGGCCAGGGAGCCAGCTATAGCCGCGAAAACGCGGCCCAAGCCGCGTTTCCGTGGCAAGACAGATAAGGCTGGGCAACTGTTTTCGTGGAGGAGTCGTATTGGGACTCTATCTCCTTCTGCACCTATAAATACCCCTGCAGACGCAACAGAGAGGGTGGACAGCGAACTACAGAGCAAAAAATTAGGGTTTTTCTTAGGCTAACTTGTAATTTAGGTTAGTTTTTATTTTTCGTTTTCTTTTGTAATTTTTGTAACTAAGAGGAGAGGATGCTTTCATGGAGGAAGGAGTTCATACTTGTACTGAGGTGACATCGGTGTAAGTCTTACTTTTCCTCCATTGTTAATAAAATTTGCTCAAGGTTTATCTTTATTTTTCTATTTTTGTTTTTGTTCTTTTTTTCTTGTTCTCTATTCTTGTTCTACTTTATTATTTCCCTCTGATGTCTTGCAAACCATGAGAACTGATCGCTTCGAGACTGCCTAGCCGAAGAAGTGCCCTTGATGGCCTATGGAGATGAACAAGCCTTCTCTTTAGTTTGTCTTTTCTTTTCGTAGTGTAGATCGCGAAGGTGGAAGATTCTATACGCCATACTTGAATGCCTTCAAAGATAAGGTACATCGTTGCAAGGGATTAAAGGTAAGCAGGACAGAAGAAGTAGGTATGTGTAGTTTTTAGTTTATAATTTTCTTTCTTTTATTTCTTTAGTGTAGACAACCAACTTCACATCTTTTCAATTTATTTCACACTTCTCATTGTAAATACCATTGTAAATAACAAAATAAATAAAAAAGAGATAACTTACTTAAACGCTTCCATCGCTAGTCCCTCCTTGAGGATCACGACCCGCATAAGCCATTGCTACAGCGGATTAGAATTGAGCACCTTGCACATCTTTACTTCTAAATTTAAATTTCTATTTTTGTGTGCAGGAAAATCTCAATCATCATTTTGGCGCCGTTGCCGGGGAAAATGTGCAGAATTGTGTGCAGAAAAATGTGCAGAATTTTATGTTTTTCAACAAATAGGTTACTGTTAATTAATTAGCAGTGTGCAGGGTGATCACAGAGAAAAGTTAACAGAGCAGTAAACAAATATTGCAATTTGCAGCAACCTGCAGAAAACAGAGTGAGTAGTGAACTACTCAGGCTGCGGAAACGCGGCTATTGCCGCGAAAGCGCGGCTCTGTAGTAGGCTCTGCTGCTCTGCCTTCCAGGGCAGAGTCACAGAGTTGCTATATGTCCTTTGCTGCTGTTATTTTTCCTGTTCTCCGAACCTGCAAACAGAAAGAATAAAAGAATTAGTTATATTTTTTTTAGAGAGTAGCTTACCGTCCCTCCCCGGCAACGGCGCCAAAATTTTGATTGAGATTTTACCTGCGCACAAAATATAGAATTTTAGATTTAGAAATAAAGATGTGCAAGGTGCTCAATTCTATCCGCTGTAGCAATGGCTATGCTGGTCGTGATCCACAGGGAGGGACTAGCGATGGAAGCTTGTTTAGTAAGTTATCTCTTTTTATTTATTTTGTTATTTACAATGGTATTTACAATGAGAAGTGTGAAAGAAATTGGAAAGATGTGGAGTTGGTGATCTAAACTAAACTTACAAAGAAAGAAAACTATAATTAAAAACACATACCTACCTCTTCTGCCCTGTTTACCTTTGATCCGTTTGCAACGACTTATCTTGTTTCTGAAGGCATTCAAGCATGGCGTATAGGATCTTCCCCCTTCTCGATCTACACTACGAAAAGAAAGGACAAACTACACTAGCAAGAGACGGCTTGTTCTTCACCATAGGCCATCAAAGGCACTTCTTCAGCTAGGCAGTCTCGAAGCGATCAGATCTCATGGTTTGCAAGATATCAGAGAGAAACAATAAAATAAAATAAGAATAGAAGAACAAAAATAAAACAAGAAATAGAAGAATAAAAACAAACCTTGAATTGATTCCATTAACAATGGAAGAAAAGTTTGACTTACACTGATGTCACCTCAGTACAAGCATGAACTCCTTCCTCCATGAAAGCATCCTCAACTCTCAGTTACATAAAGGAAAAATAAAAATTACAAAAAAGAAAGAAAACCTAATTTACAAGTTAGCCTAAGAAAAACCCTAGTTTTTTGCTCTGTAGTTCGCTGTCCACCCTCTCTGTTGCGTCTGCAGGGGTATTTATAGGTGCAGAAGGAGATAGAGTCCCAATACGACTCCTCCAGGAAAACAGTTGCCCAGCCTTATCTGTCTTGCCGCGAAACGCGGCTTGGGCCGCGTTTTCGCAGCTGTAGCTGGCTCCCTGGCCACGCGCTTTCGTGCGTGGCCTCCTCTGGTCCGTCCATCTGGGTTTATGCTTCTGGAAGTTGTATCTCGACTCTTTATTTTAGATTTTTGGGATAACTTGGGAAGCAAGTTACCCTAAATCCAAATCTCCCAATATCTTTTAACAACGAATTTGTTATCCTTCTTTGGCTTTTATCCTCATCCTGCAAGTATTTAGGGTTAAATAGAAGTCTATCCTTTCCTCTTCTTTTAGTATTTGTAACTATTGCCCTTAGTAATTGCAACTTTGACATTTGATAATTGCAACTTTTGCATTGGGCTTTAAACACGGGCTTTTGGGCTTCTTTTAAGGCTTTATTCCTTTATTTTCATTTCTCAAGGCCTGCACACAATAAATAATAAAATATTAGTAAATGTGTAGAATTATAGGAATAAATATGAAAATGTGATAGTAAATGTATTGAAAATTTGATTGAGGTACAACCTGCACAAAAATACGAAATTTCAGAACTTTTAATAAAAATGTGCAAGTGCTCAATTCTTACCGCTATAGCAAGTGGCTATGCGGGTTGTGATCCACAAGGAGGGTTTGCGATGGAAGCGTTTACGGTTCTGTATTGAAATCCTTATGAAAATAAAACGAAAGTTCTTCTTTGTGTGTAAGAAATAAAAATGAAAAAGAAGGTTATGTTAAAGTTAGAAAGAAAATGAGAGATGAAGAAGGTGGAGAGAAAATCAGAAAATGAAAGAAAGCGACTATTTACAAATGAGTTGGGAAAGAAGTGATTTGAAAGATATAGTGTTGGTGATTTAATTTACAGAAATAAAAGAAAACAAATAAAAACACTTACTTACCTTCTTTTCACCAAAAGCTTACCTTGAACCATTAGCGATGATGTTACCTTGAATTGGAGGCAATCAGTGCATAGCCCATAAGAGTTGAGTATTGGTCTCTTTCACATTACATCATCAAGACAACTCAAGCATGAAATGATACAGAGAGAGACTCAATTCCATCGTCATGAGCTATCGGTGGCACTCGCAAAGGCAAGGCTCTTTCGATGCTTTTAGACTCACTTGGAAGACAATTGTACCAAAAAGAAAAGTGAAGTAGAAAAGGAGAAGAAGAAGAAAACTAAACAGAAGTACATACAAAGAAAGAACATAGATTCGATTTTATAACGATCAAAGAAAAGAAAGAAACCTTACATCATTGTCACTTTAGCTCAAGCTTCATTCTTGTTCTTCGATGAAAGTCTGATCTCCTCTGAATTACATAAATGAAAACTAAAATTACATGAAAAACAAAAACAAAAACCTAAACTAAGAAATGAAAAACTAGTCTAAATCTTAACTCTGCATGGTCGTCCATTTTCAGCACAAAGAATGGCCTTTTATAGGCAAAAAACCCAGTGTGCAGGATCCCGGGGAGATCGGGGGAGCAAACGCTCCCCCTAACTCCCCAACCTTGCCGCGGAAACGCGGCTAGGGCCGCGTTTTCGCGACCTGGCCACACCCTGTTGGTGGGTTGCCCTGGTTTTGCCCTCTGACTTTATCTGGAGTTGGTTTTTCAGTTTGAGTCCCGGATTCTAACGAAATGGCCTTCGATTCTTGGCTTTAATCGATCGATTCTGAGAGGATTCTTCTCAACCGGTTTTCAACCTCTTGATTTTGCCCTGATTTACTGAGTGCGAATTAATTCTGATTTAATTCAGAATTTTGGTGGGCTTTGGGCTCATTTCTCTTCATCTCCTTAAAGATTGGGCCTGCAAATAAATTAAACAATTAATTAGGACAATGCAGGCTTTTATATTATAATAAGTATGGAAATATGATACTAAATATGCAACATTAGTGACCAATCACACCCCCATACCTATCTTTTGCTCGTCCTCGAGCAAAACAACTAAACTATACTAAGGATTATTAGACCACTTTCGCAGGTCGCGCGATTGCACTGAGCATGTGCAACAAGCCGTTAAACCTTTAGGTTTCCCCTAGAGGACGAGTTTTGTCTCGTGAGGGTTTTCAGCAGATTACACCCACAAAATCTATAAAGAAAGGGAAACAAAGAGTTGTATTTTCGAAAAGCATTTTGAAAGGAAAAAATATTTGAAATATAATTGTAAGATCTAAACAATCTATAAGTTATAGGAAAATCAAAATTTTCATTCCTAAACTTAGTCTCTATTCAACAATTTGTTATCAATCAGAGTAAGGAGTTAAATTGTACTTCTCATCTAGTCTATTACTTTACCCTAAGTCATATGCACCTTGTGAAAACTTTGACTAAGGGTTCATTAACTCTAACTCTTATGCCTTATTTATTTATATATATACCTTTTTTTTGTGGTATTATTCCTTAGTTCTATTAGGCTTTCTAATCTGCCCATGTAACGAGCCTTTAATCGATGACTCCCAAACCAAACGGTCTTAGGGCACCGGGTGAGAAAACACCCCAAGGACTTAAGGACTCGAGCAAATAAGGCCACAAAACTAAGGATTTTATTATATGAACCTCTTTTAGGCGTGAATACTTATGCTTTATTAGGCACAAATACCCAGCTTAATCAGAGGATTTATATATATATATATATATATATATATATATATATATATATATATATATATATATATATATATATATATATATATATATATATATCTCAAACTTATCTAATCATCTTTCGCATAAATACTAAGGCTTGCTTAGGTCAAAGCACCTAGCTAATCAATAATTAGATTTGTTTGTCTTTTTTTTTTCTTTTATAAGGCATAAGAATCTTTGTTTTTTAACCCTAAGTGTGTAAGTGTATGAAATGTGCATATTTCATCAAGGTAAAGATCAAGACTAAATTACTTTGACAAATTATCTTTCTAACTCTAAAAATCAAACAAATAATCTTATTTTGACCAAGTACAAGAAATCCTAATTTGGATTTTCCTATTCCTTAAGATTGACTTAATTTCTTACAAAAAATATGTCAAAATATTGTTTCTATTTTTCAAAAAGTTTTAAAAGTAAAGAAAATGTTAAAAAAAATTTAAATAAAAAGAAAAACCTAAGTTATGTTAGACCCTCCCCCACACCTATCTCATGCATTGTCCTCAATGTATGAATTAATGCATAGATGCATGAAAAAGAAGAAAGGGAAGGAAAATGTTACCTTAAGGTGGTGGTTCCGGTGGTGGTCTGATTGGTCCACGAAATGCGGCCCAATCAACTTTTCTTTGGGCATGGAGGAACCCACCAGAAGTTTCTCTAATATAACCCATTAAGATTGTGTATCCATAAAGGATTTTTATTAAGTATTTGACCCCATCTAATTTCCAAATTCCATAACAAATTTCGGAGTCAAATTTGTCAACCACCTCGTCTCAGAATGGAGTGTCAAAAGATAAAATGATTTACTTGGACTCATGAAGTACAGGAACGAATACCGACTCAGGAAGGTGACTTAAGTCAAGTAAAGGTTCAGGAGTCGAAATAGGTTTAGGAATTGGGTCCAAGTCAAGAAGTTGAAACTCAAGTCCATATTTATTTTCCAACAATGGAATGTGACTTAATGTTGGTGATTCAAGTTCAAGAATGATAGGTGGAGGAATCAAAACTGACTCTAAAATATTACTCAAGTTTGGTAACAAAACAGGAGTCAATATTGATTCAGAAAGTTAAACTGGATCACAGATTTGAGAATCTAGGTCACATATCTCATTGAGTTCAATATCAAAAAATTGAGAACTTGCCAATTTGTCAATAGGATTTTCAGAATTGTATAATTGGTCAAGTTCAATATGATCATTACAGATGGGAGATTCAATTTCATGATGAATAGGCACAGGATCCAAAACTGACTCAGTGAAAAAATTGAAATCAGGTGAAGATATCGGAGTCATAATCGAATCAGGAAGTAGAATTGAATCACTAAGTTGGGGTTCACGATCATATTCATTCTCAAGTTCTATTTCAGAGGAATAACTTGCCAAACTATCAATATCATTTGGAGTTTGGGCAAGTTCAAATGATTGTACTGAAATGGAACTTGATTTCCAAAACTACATGACTCATCGGCTCTAACAGGATGGTTAGTGACATCAGAACTGGTCGAACGGTGAGAACGTAGAGATTCGACCATCATATCTATGTCACGATTACGAGCGTTTTGAGTCTGAGTCATGGCTTCAAGCATCTTTTCATAATTGATAGTTCATTTTGATGAAAAGATGAAGTGTTGTCTTAGAATTGGTAGTGAAATTGTGAGTCCATCAGATTTTGGGATTTGTGTTTGGACTCACGCATACTCATTTCCAAAATCGATAGTTTTCTATTTTGAATTGGTGGATCTGAGTATGAAGCTTGAAAATATTGTGGACTAGGTGGAGAAGGAGGACAATTTGGTTAAAAATTGGACTCGGGGTAGGTGAATCCCCACTGACTCTGTGAAGAGTTGAAATCATATGGAAATTATAGTCATACGATGGGGGCATGGGTTATATTCATTCGGATAAGACCAATCCGGCACACTAGGTTGGTTAAAGTCATGATATACCGGGTTGGTAATATCCAAAAATGAACTCGGTGTGTAATATGGATTATTATTGAAGTTGAAAAAATTATGATTATAAGCCATATCACACAATAGTATACAAACAAAAAGAAAACAAACAAATAAACAAACAAAAAAGAAAAAATTCTAAATTAAGTTAGGGTAGACCTATGACCTAGACGACTCCTAACTGATTAGACTGTCCAGGGGAGGTTTAATGCAGACTTTGACCACAAGCTAATCAGCCAGGTCAGGGCAAGATTGGTGGGAGGTTTTCCGTCAAAGACGTTCCTTAATTAAATAACCACCAATCTTCGGGCTTTCGGCCCTTAATCCCTTTCCTAGACACTGATTTGGCAAGAGTCAAATTCCAACACCTTTCCCCCTTAGGATAATCTCCTAATTGAGTCCGAGATGTCCCTAGGGCCAATGTCTACTCATTTTTAGTTAGGCTTGGGTTAGTGAGTGCTTGGATTCTGATTTTTGGGCTAAGGAAGGGTGATTAAATCCCCACCTTATCTTGTTATTGGGTGGTGCCCTTAAGATCAGTTTTTGTGTAAGTGTACAAGATAAATCAGATGCACTCAAAGCGATATAAATCAACCAAGAGATGAGTCCTATTCTAGATGCAATGTGAACATACCTTGCTCCAGCACTCTTCAACAGTAAAGTAAAGGAATTGAAAAGACACGTGCCTAAGATGCAAACGTCTAATCAATTTTTTAACTTTTTCAACAAACTTTTTACTGTTGGTTTGTTAGCTGGTTTATGGTGATGGCATATAAGAAATAAAGTTGCAGCAAACTATGTTTTTGGCAAAGTAAGCAACCCTGCACAAAACCTATTAGTAGTCACTCTTCTTTGCCGCGGATCCGCGGCTTTGGCCGCGAAAACGCGGCAAATCAGAGGGCCCTTGGTCTCTGCTTTCTACAGCAGAGGCCCAAGACCACTTATGTGTTACTGCAATCTTTTTTTCCTACTTTGCTTGCCCTGTAACCTGCAACAAAGAAGAAAATTCGTTTTAGTTGTAAAAATTTTCACTAAAAATCAGATTTCAATAAAAACGTTACCCTCCCCGGCAACGGCGCCAAAATTTGATTGAGGTACAACCTGCACAAAAAATACAAAATTTCAGAACTTTTAATAAAAATGTGCAAGTGCTCAATTCTTACCGCTATAGCAAGTGGCTATGCGGGTCGTGATCCACAAGGAGGGTTTGCGATGGAAGCGTTTACGGTTCTGTATTGAAATCCTTATGAAGATAAAACGAAAGTTCTTCTTTCTGTGTAAGAAATAAAAATGAAAAAGAAGGTTATGTTAAAGTTAGAAAGAAAACGAGAGATGAAGAAGGTGGAGAGAAAATCAGAAAATGAAAGAAAGCGACTATTTACAAATGAGTTGGGAAAGAAGTGATTTGGAAGATATAGTGTTGGTGATTTAATTTACAGAAATAAAAGAAAACAAATAAAAACACTTACTTACCTTCTTTTCACCAAAAGCTTACCTTGAATCATTAGCGATGATGTTACCTTGAATTGGAGGCAATCAGCGCATAGCCCATAAGAGTTGAGTATTGGTCTCTTCCACGTTACATCATCAAGGCAACTCAAGCATGAAATGATACAGAGAGAGACTCAATTCCATCGTCATGAGCTATCGGTGGCACTCGCAAAGGCAAGGCTCTTTCGATGCTTTTAGACTCACTTGGAAGACAGTTGTACCAAAAAGAAAAGTGAAGTAGAAAAGGAGAAGAAGAAGAAACTAAAAAGAAGTACATATAAAGAAAGAACATAGATTCGATTTCATAACGATCAAAGAAAAGAAATAAACCTTACACCATTGTCACTATAGCTCAAGCTTCATTCTTGTTCTTCGATGAAAGTCTGATCTCCTCTGAATTACATAAATGAAAACTAAAATTACATGAAAAAGAAAAACAAAAACCTAAACTAAGAAATGAAAAACTAGTCTAAATCCTAACTCTGCATGGTCGTCCATTTTCAGCACAAAGAATGGCCTTTTATGGGCAAAAAACCCAGTGTGCAGGATCCCGAGGAGATCGGGGGAGCAAACGCTCCCCCTAACTCCCCAACCTTGCCACGGAAACGCGGCTTAGGCCGCGTTTCCGCGGCCAGGGTGTGGTCAGGTGGCCACACCCTGTTGGTGGGTTGCCCTAGTTTCGCCTTCTGACTTTATCTGGAGTTGGTTTTTCAGTTTGAGTCCCGGATTCTGACGAAATGGCCTTGGATTCTTGGCTTTAACCGATCGATTCTGAGAGGATTCTTCTCAATCGGTTTTCAACCTCTTGATTTTGCCCTGATTTATTGAGTACGAATTAATTCTGATTTAATTCAGAATTTTGGTGGGCTTTGGGCTCATTTCTCTTCATCTCCTTAAAGATTGGGCCTGCAAATAAATTAAACAATTAATTAGGACAATGCAGGCTTTTATTCTATAATAAGTATGAAAATATGATACTAAATATGCAACATTAGTGACCAATCACACCTCCATACCTATCTTTTGCTCGTCTTCGAGCAAAACAACTAAACTATACTAAGGATTATTAGACCACTTTCGCAGGTCGCGCGATTGCACTGAGCATGTGCAACAAGCCGTTAAACCTCTAGGTTTCCCCTAGAGGACGAGTTTTGTCTCGTGAGGGTTTTCAGCGGATTACACCCACAAAATCTATAAAGAAAGGGAAACAAAGAGTTAGTATTTTTGTTTTAAGAATTTGATTGTGGGTGTAATCAATCAAAGGGCCTCAATATACATCCCCAGCGGAGTCGCCACAAAATTTGATTGAGGCAAAACCTGCACACAAAATAAAGAATTTAGATTTAAGAATGAAGATGTGCAAGTGCTCAATTCTTTTTTTTTTTTTGGAGAATGTAAATTTTATATATACAAAGTATGTATACAGAGCACATGCCTAAACGGTATACAAAACCTACAAAATTAGTCAGTACTAAGCTACCTAAACCCGTCAAACAACCTCATTACAATGTATACCAATATCACCCAACAAAAAGTAGCAACACTATCGGCAGACATGGCTGGAGCGTAAGTCGACTAACCCAGAATGAGTAGTCGACTAGCGCTCCACGCTGGTAGCAGCAGACTCTCTGTAAAAACTCCGACAGTCGACTTGGGACCCGATCAGTCGACTACAAGTAATTGTAGTTGACTAACCCCAAAAGCCAAGTCGACTAATAAGTAGCCTGTAAGTTGCACAGCACTCTGTTTCTGTGCTAGTCGACCAGGCAACCGTGAGTAGTCGACTTGCAAAGGCTCAAGTCGACTACAAGTGACCCAAGTCGACTAGAAACGTGCATGTGTAACAAAGTGAGCCCAGATACCATATCCGGCCGTGCATGTATCTCCATGATTCTGCTCCCTATACTATACATTGAGCACCCAAAAACGACATGAACGAGGTCAAAACAAGCAGACCAAAACAGGGATTAAAAGTCCACACAATCCTGTGGATATAATGAAAATAAAGTCCTATACACCTGCATCTTGATCTTAAAGACGGTCCCCTCCACATCCTGTGCATGACCTTCAAAAATTCTCCGATTGCGGGCATTCCAAATGTGATATACTGTACAAGCAAGGGCCATCCTTCTCGCTTTTGCTATGCAACTTGAACCTCGTGCCTCCTTCATGTTCCACTTAAGAGCACTAGAAATAGTGGACATCGACCGAGTGATACCCAACCAGCTTTTAATCCGTCTCCATAAGCTAGAGGAAAAGGGACATTGAAAGAACAAGTGTGCTTCAGATTCCATATTTCCCACACAGAGAACACACAAGCCATCAACATGAAGGAACGACAATCTGTCCTTTGTAGGCAATCGTTTTCTCACTGCAAGCCATAAGGTGGAAGCATGCTTCGGGATAACATAAGAATTCCAAATTGAACTCGGCCAAGGTAGCTTGGGGCCCTTACAACGGAAGTAATCATACCCACGCGCAATATACAGCCGGTCACCTTCCGCCCAAGAAGAAAATCTCGTCTTTGCTGCATCTATAGACCCTTCCAAAAGGCATATTCTATCGCGAATTGCAATTAGCCTCTTGAGCAAAGGCGAATCATCTCTAATACTCTTCCACTCCCAAGGTGAGACATCTATAGCTCAATTCTTACTGCTATAGCAAGTGGCTATGCGGGTCGTGATCCACAAGGAGGGTTTTGCGATAGAAGCGTTTACGTTTCTTTATTGAAATCTTTATGAAAATAAAATGAAGATTCTTCTTTGTTTAAAGAAATGAAAATGAAAAAGAAAGTTATGTTAAAGTTAGAAAGAAAACGAGAGATGAAGAAGGTGGAGAAAAATCAGAAAGCGACTATGTACAAATGATTATTTACAAAGAAGTGGGAAAGAAGTGATTTGGAAGATATGGTGTTTGTGATTTAATTTACAGAAATAAAAGAAAAGAAATACAAATACTTACTCACCTTCTTTCCATCAAAAGCTTACCTTGAGTTTTTAGCTACGATATTACCTTGAATTGGAGGCAATCAGCGCATAGCCCATAAGAGTAGATTTTTGGTCTCTTCCACATTACATCATCAAGACACTCAAGCATGAAATGATACAGAGAGACAATTCCATCGTCATGAGCTATCGGTGGCACTCGCAAAGGCAAGGCTCTTTCGATGCTTTTAGACTCACTTGGAAGACAGTTGTACCAAAAAGAAAAGTGAAGTAGAGAAGAAGAAGAAGAAGAAAACTAAAACAAAGTACATACAAAAAGAGAATACCGATTAGATTTCATAACGATAAAAGAAAAGAGAGAAACTTTACACCAGTGTCACGCTCAGCGCAAGCTTCAGTCTTGTTCTTCTATGAAAGTCTGATCTCCTCTGAATTACATAAATGAAAACTAAAATTACAAGAAAAAGAAAAAGAAAAAAACCTACATTAAGAAATGGAAAACTAGGTTAAATCCTATCTCTGCATGGTCGTCCCTTTTTCAGCACAAAGACTGCCCTTTTATAGGCATAACCCACACGAGGGAGATCCCGGGGAGATCGGGGGAGCAAACGCTCCCCCTAACTCCCCAACAATGCCGCGGACACGCAGCTTGGACCGCGTTTACGCGGCCAGGGTGTGGCCAGATGGCCACACCCTGTTGGTGGGTCGCTCTGATAATTCCTTCTGCTTTTATCTTGAGTCAGTTTTCTCGTTTGAGTCCAGTATTGTGACGAAATGGCCTGGGATTCTTGGCTTTAACCGATCGATTCTGAGAGGATTCTTCTCAACCAGTTTTCAACCTCTTGATTTTGCCCTGATTTACTGAGTACGAATTAATTCTGATTTAACTCAGAATTTTGGTGGGCTTTTGGGCTCATTTCTCTTCATCTCCTTAAGGAATGGGCCTGCAAATAAATTAAACAATTAATTAGGACAATGCAGCTTTTATTCTATAATAAGTATGAAAATATGATATTAAATATGCAACATTAGTGACCAATCAACAATATAGTGTCAACTTGGTCTTTTACAAAACCATTTGAAATAAGAAAAGTAGAAAGTCTTTCATACCAAGCTTTTGGAGCTTGTTTTAAATCATGTAAAGTATTTTCAAGTTTGAAAACAAAATCCGGATGTGTAGGATTAACAAACCCAGGGGATTGTTCAACATACACCTTGAAAATACACCTAGAGGGGGGTGATAGGTGTATGACTAATCTAATGACAAATGATGCGGATTAAAAACTAAATTGTAACACACTATGTGTAATCAAAGAGTGTAGCCAAATTCCCGGTGAAGGGCTCTGGACTAACTCTAGATTCCTCTAAATAAGAGTTGAGGTGCTATTTGAAGCTCTCTTGGTTCAACACAAGTATGGGCACACACAAACAATACCAAGCATATATATGATATGAACAATATGAATCAATGTAAGATATAAAAGAGAGAGAGTTTAGAGATAGTGGATCAATCGCAAACACCGAGATATGTTTCGAGGTTAAAGCCACTGCTCTATGTCCTCGCCTTCACACAGAAGGATTTCCAGTATACGTCCACACAGGACTTCCCACACAGGGAACCTCCACTGAGGATTTGGCAAATACAAATTAGGAGTACACAACTCATCTCTCTAACAAACAACCTCTACACAAGAGGTAAGGCACAACAACAATCACCTCTCACTAGAGGGATAAGGCACTAAGCCAAACAACAATCACCTCTTCACTAAGAGGAACAAGGCACAAAGCCAAACCAATCACAATCACTTCTACACTTAGAGGGATGGCCACAAACTCAAACTCTTACACAATCACCTGTACACAAGAGAGATGAACCCAACTCAAAGCAAAGAAAGATTACAACTCTTGGTGATGTCAATAGACCACAAACAACCTTAGTGATCTTAATAGACCACAAACTAATTTTTCTCACAAAACAAGATCCTATAGATAGGATAGATATGATTGCTCAAGTGTGAGAAATCAAGGTGTTTGTTGTTGTGCCTTGAAAAGGCACGAAGGAAAACAAATCACAAAGAAAAATACTTAGGAAAACAACTAGAATTAGATAGAAATGAAGATCAAAACTAATATCCCAAATACTCTATTTTTCTTTGATTTTTTCAACCCTTGAAAACAAATAAAGATAAATCTTTATAATCCAAAAACTCTTTTAAAAAATTACTATTAAACACTTGTAAAAATGAAAAAAAAAATGGCTCTCTAAAAACTTTTAGAAAACAGCCCAATAGGGGGCTATTTATAAGCCCTCTCAAAAACTAGTCGTTGCAGGCCAAATCAGCAGCTGATGCTGCTGTCAGTCGATCGCCCGATCGACCGGCCAACGATCGAATTTCTGACCGTTTGCCACCGGTTCACCGCCCGGTCGACCGAGACTGGATCTAAAGAGTAGAGCTCTCTGGCCGGTTGACCGTCCGGTCAACCAAGGCCAGATCCAGAGAGCAAAGCTCTCTGGACGGTCGATCGCCCGGTCGACCGGCCCTCAAGCCAAAACTGGTTGTGCACGTTTGTGAACATCGGTCGACCGACTTCTGATTCGGTCGACCGTCCGGTCGATCGGCAGAAGGCCTGGTCAATCAATTATAGGGATTAAAACTTGGTCTTTTTAACTTCTAAAAAATCCCATAAAATCACATAAATTCCACAAAAATAAGTTCTTATAAGATCTTTGAATAACAAATATGTGTGACTAAAATTCAATACATATTACAAACAATTTGAACCATTTTTGTGATATTAAAATTTGGCTTAAACACAAAATCTGTATTTTCTAAAACTTGGATTTTTGAAATGAAAAATCGTTTTCTCCAAAACTCATATGGATACAAAAACATGATATTGAAACAAATTTGACGCATATTGTATATGGATAGAATCTAATATACATATAGGATATATATCTATGTTTTTAATATGAAATCTAAAATCGGTTAAACTGAAAAACAAAACCAATAAGCTTTAAACTTTTATGTGTGTGTGAACTTGAGCATATCAACACTAGCTACCTTTGCATAAGATCTAAATAAACTAAATACAAACCGAAGTCTTCTTGTCTCCAAGTCAACTCGATCCAACGAGCTTAACTCTAACCGAGTGCTGGATGCGATCTTGACGCGCAAGCTCTTGAATCAATACGTGTTAGCTCCAAAACTCCTTTGTTGGAGCCAAACACCTACTAAGATCATGATCAAATATCTGAAACAATTAAGCACAAGATCATTAGTAAACTATAACTACATGAGTTAATCATGATCAAAACTAGAGTGAAACTAGAGTGATGGTCATTTGAGCTAACAATCTCCCCCTTTTTGATGATGACAAAACTCATAATGTTATATATGCATTGATTAAAGATAAGCTTCCTAGGAGCTCTCCCTTAACTCATGCATAGCAATAATCATAAAGATATTCAATGAATTGCATAAACCAAATAGCACATATATGCATAAATGGAAATAAATATGCATAAACTCATAAATTCTTTTTCGCTTTTTGCATAAATAAGAAAATGAAATAAACATGCATATAAAATTCTAAAATTCTTCTCCCCCTTTTTATTAATTCATCAACAAAGGGGTGAAAACAAATTAAACAATAAATTTATATATGCGATATACATTCATGAAGAGGAGAGACGTAAAGTTAACTCCCCCTGCATACATGCATTATATGAAAAAGAGATGACTAAATCCTAATCACATAACGCATAATATACAATGTATAAGTGGAGATGTAAAGCTCTCCCTACGCACGTGTATTACATAGAAAAGAGAGGTCAAGCTCCTCAATATGAGATACACTCAACATGAATATATATATAGAGAAGATTTTAAGCTTCCCTTGCATATAAGCAATATATATAAAAATATTATGAAACCTTTTTAAAATAAATTTATAATACCAATTAAAAATAAATAAAATTTTTAAGATACCCAAAGATATCAATTGAAAATATCTTGTAAATTTTTGATACCAATAGAAAATGAAACATTGTACGTTTTTGATACCAATTGAAATATATATTGTAAATTTTGACACCAATTGAAAGTAAAAACTAAATTTTTGGGTAAACACAACTCATTTTGCAATAAGGATACAAATTGAGAATAATGCTAATTTAAGATTATTGATACCAATATTGAAAATGTTAGCATATACCAAAATAAAGTATTTTTCATCATAAAGAATGGGAGTAAGATACCAATTGAAAATAAAATCGATTGAAAGATAAAATATGAATTTTTCTTCCCCTTTATGAAATACAAATAAAAACAATACATAAGCCTGTATAAGATACCAATTAAAAAATAATTGATATTAAGGAGTAAATCAAGTTTAGTATAAACATAATTTGTGCTTTAAGAG
Source organism: Agave tequilana (assembly GCA_038442645.1). Classification (NCBI taxonomy): domain Eukaryota; kingdom Viridiplantae; phylum Streptophyta; class Magnoliopsida; order Asparagales; family Asparagaceae; genus Agave; species Agave tequilana. The sequence continues at coordinate 309,232 of JAVJIF010002801.1, forward strand.
GTAAAGATATTATAAGCACAATCAAATCATATATATATGTATGAAAATGTAAATACCAATCAAAATTGATACTATTTCAAGTTTGAACCGTACATATATAGAAAACACAAATATGAGTATATAAACATAAAAAAATCAATTGTGATACCAATTGAAAATATAATGAGAATCAAGTGTACAACTCATACCTACCACCTATTCATGCACATGTTTAAAAGATTTTCAATTTGAGCATACAAGGCATGGTCGCCCATCCAACCGCCCTTTGGTTGGTAAGGGTTTTTAAAAATAAGATTTAAAATATTTTAACATGTTTGAAAACTCTACCAATTTGAAGAATACGAACTAGTTTTATGATAATCTTGTAAACTAATACGAAGTCCTTCAAGCAAGAAATAAACAAGAATATATCCATGAAGCATGAAAATCACACGATCATCGACACTCAAATAGCAATAAAGCTCATATAATCTCATGAAAATAAATCATGAGTAAACATCAAATATAGAGTGTAAAAAGTCATGTAATCAACAAAATCATGAAAATAGGCAATGAAGCTCAATGAAATTCCTTTATAAAAAATATGAAAATCATCAAAACTAAATATACTTTAAGGTATATGTATGTTTAGTTAAAACTAAAAGTATACATACATATCCCAAACAAAAATGAGTCCATAATAAAATTTGCATGAAAAGCAAGTGACTCAAGGGTATAAATGTTTATCTAAAGTTTTAAATAAAATTAACATATATATGAAGCTAAACACATGATCATGAAAAACCTGTACGAAAAATAGGAAATACAAGTCAAAATGCATAAATCATCAAAACTAGGCTTTACGAGTACATCTAATGGGTTCAAATGAGCAATTAAGCACAACATACAAAACTTAAATGTGGCTCATTAGTTGTACAAGTATATACACAAGTTTTAATGAAAGCTACATCTAAACATGTAACCAAAATCATGAAGTGCAAAATCATAAACAAAAACCAATATGATTATTATGTAAATTTATATGTTTTAGAGTTAGCATATTTATAGTAGTTAAACAATAGTGAGAACACAAAAGTAATAGTCTATATAAATATGGGTGTATCTCAAATACTACATATGTATATCACAAGTCTAATTATCATGGCATTTAATATAATAATCATAAAAAACATGAAAACTAATACATGCTAAAAATCAATAATATGAATGCATGTAAACTAATAAGGAGTTAGAGATAGTTACCAAAACCAATAGGACTAATCTTTAAATCTCTAAACCATGGTGGTCCTCCCATCAAACTTTTCTTGAAAGTGATGCATCCAAAAGTGTCACCATTTAGTTCGGAACGCATCTACCATCAAGGCACCAATACTCTCACATCAAGTGAGAGCCCACACCTAAATCAAATAAAATAGGAGTGACTTTTGGTACCCATACTCTATTGGGTCCATGGGAGTTAGCACCTTTCCTAACCCAAACAAAATTGTTTGCAAAATCTGAATTATTTAATCTATTATAATAAAATTTTGCAAGGTGGCCCTTACGTCCACAATGTGTACAAGTGTACACATGAGCATACATAGTATCATGTGTGTGAACATGAGAAGCATGTATATGCCATGGTTTGTGTGCATGCATATTTGGAACGTGTTTCTTGCGAAACATGGATTCGAATCGTGTGTGGTTCATGACACATTGTTTCAAAGTGGAGCCCAAACAATCTACATTCTTTTTAACATAATTATATCATTTTCAATATTAGAAGAAGAAGTGGAGCATGCAATATGTTTGTTAATAGAAGATGAATTTATAGTAGCATCACAAACATGAGAATTTAAATCATTTTTCAAAGTTTTATTATCCTTTGAAACCAAATCCAATTCTTTTGAAATAGAAGCATTTTATTTTTCAAAGATTCATTTTCTTTAAAAACGAAATCAAGTTTTGAAGATAGAACTTCATTTTTCTTCAAAACAGTGTCACAATCATTTTTATTTTTCAAGATTTTGGTTTCATTTAAGATAAGATCAAGTTGGGATTTTAATCAGTCCCTTTCATTAGAAATCTCATCCTTCTCTTGCAAAGTCATATTAAGTTTTGAAAATAAATCCTTATTTTCTTTTTTTATTTTAAGACTTTTCTTTTTCAAAACTTTATATTTCTCAAGAAAGTTTTCGCATACAATATATAGTTCTTCATTTAAAGCATCGGTATCTATATAGTCATCACCTGAAGAATTAGAACTATCATCTAGTTGAGTATCCGAGTTTACCTCAAGGGAGTCATTCCCTTGGACCATGTAGCAAGCTTGTTCGGATTCATCCTCACTAGATTCTTTCTCCACGTATTTTGTTGTTTATAGTGCGGGAGAGGTCAAAGTGTTCCACACTGCAAAAGCGGAATCACAATGAGAAAAAGTCATAAGATAATTTTTGCTTAGAGTGCGTCTAAGTGCCACAAGGGCCTGTGCAATGGCCTCTATATGCTTGTTATTACTAAGATAGAATTTCTTGGTAGTAGCAAGGTAAACATGCATACCTAGGGTTTTAAGGTACATGGACATCTTAACTTTCCAAACATCAATGTTGGAAGTATCATACATGGGAGGGGTCATGAAGTTCATGAGTGTGTGAAAACAAGTATGTGTGCAAATGCAAATATAGATTAGCTATCCAAGATTTCACTCCTAGGTGATTAAACCTAATATTAGGAGCGTAGACTCTGATATCAATTGAAAATACACCTAGAGGGGGGTGAATAGGTGTATGGCTAATCTAACGACAAATGATGCGAAATTAAAAACTAAATTGCAACATACTATGTGTAACCAAAGAGTGCAGCCGAATTTTCGATGAAGGGCTCTTGACTAACTCCTCTAGATTCCTCTAAATAAGAGTTGAGGTGCTATTTGAAGCTCTCTTGATTCAACACAAGTATGGGCACACACAAACAATACCAAGCATCTATATGATATGAACAATATGAATCAGTGCAAGATATAAAAGAGAGAGTTTAGAGATAGTGGATCAATCGCAAACATCGAGATATGTTTCGAGGTTCGGGCTACTGCTCTACGTCCTTGCCTTCACACAGAAGGATTTTCACTATACGTCCACACAGGACTTCCCACACAGGAACCTCCACTGAGAATTTGGTAAATACAAACTAGAAGTACACAACTCCTCTCTCAACCAAGAAACCTCTACACAAGAGGTAAGGCACAACAACAATCACCTCTCACTAGAGGGATAAGACACTAAGCCAAACAACAATCACCTCTTCACTAAGAGGGACAAGGGACAAAGCCAAACCAACCACAATCACCTCTACACTTAGAGGGATTGCCATAAACTCAAACTCCTCCACAATCACCTCTACACAAGAGGGATGAACATAACTCAAAGCAAAGAAAGATTGCAACTCTTGGTGATCTCAATAGATCACAAACAACCTTGGTGATCTCAATAGACCATAAACCAATTTTTCTCACAAAACAAGATCCTATAGATAAGATAGATATGATAGCTTAAGTGTGAGAAATCAATGTGTTTGAAGAATAAATCACAAAGAAAAATACTTGAGAAAACAACTAGAATAAGATAGAAATGAAGATCAAAACCAATATCCTAAATACTCTATTTTTCTTTGATTTTTCCAACCCTTGAAAATAAATAAAAATAAATCTTTTTAACCTAAAAACTCTTTTAAAAACTTGATGTTAAACACTTGTAAAGATGGAAAAAATTGCTCTCTAAAATTTTTAGAAAATAGCTCAAGAGGGGGCTATTTATAAGCTCTCTCAAAAACTAGTTGTTGCAGGCCCAATCAGCAGCTGATGCTGCTGTCGGTCGACCGCCCGGTCGATCGGCCAACGGTCAGATTTCTGACCGTTGTGCCACCGGTCGACCACCCGATCGACCGAGGCTGGATCCAGAGAGCAGAGCTCTCTGGCCGGTCGACTGCCCGATCACTGGGGCCAGATCCAGAGAGTACAATTCTCTGAACAGTCGACCGCCCGGTCGATCGGCCCTCAAGCCAAATCTGGCTGTGCACATTTGTGCACATCGGTCGACCGAAAGGCCTGGTTAAACAATTATAGGGATTAAAACTTGGTCTTTTTAACTTCTAAAAAATCCCATAAAATCACATAAATTCCATAAAAATAAGTTCTTATAAGATTTTTGAATAACAAAAATGTGTGACTAAAATTCAACACATATTACAAACAATTTTAACCATTTTTGTGATATTGAAATTTGGCTTAAACATAAAATCTGTATTTTCCAAAACTTGGATTTTTTTAAATGAAAAATCGTTTTCTCCAAAACTCATATGGATACAAAAACATGATATTGAAACAAATTTGACGCATATTGTATATGGATAGAATCTAATATACATATAAGATATATATCTATGTTTTTGACATGAAATCCAAAATCGGTTAAACCGAAAAACAAAACTAATAAACTTTAAACTTGTGTGTGTGAATTTGAGCATCTCAACACTATCTACCTTACACAAGATCTAAACAAACTAAACACAAAATGAAGTCTTCTTGTCTCCAAGCTGACTCGATCCAAACACGAACCAACGAGCTTTACTCTAACTGAGTGCTAGATGCGATCTTGACGGCGAGCTCTTGAATCAATATGTGTTAGCTCCAAAACTCTTTTGTTGAAGCCAAACACCTACTAAGATCTTGATCAAATATCTGAAACTAATTAAGCATAAGATCATTAGTAAACTATAACTGCATGTGTTAATCATCATCAAAACTAGAGTGAAACTAGAGTGATGGGCTTTTGGGCAACACACCTCCTCTTTGATAAAACTAATCAAAAATGCACTTTTAACATCTATTTGAAAAAGCTTAAAATCTCTGAATGAAGGAAAAGTAAGTGTCATCCGCATGCCTTCAAGCCGTGCTAGGGTGCAAAGGTTTTCTCAAAATCGATACCTTCAATTTGGGTGTAACCTTGGGCCACTAACCTAGCTTTATTCCTAATAACATTTTTTGGCTCATCCAACTTATTCCTAAAAATCTATTTAATACCAATGATTGGTCTATCATAGGGTCTAAGAACAAGGTTTCAAACTTAGTTGTGCTCAAATTGATTAAGCTCTTCTTGCATTACAAACAACCAATATGAGTCACCCTCAGCTTCGAGGGTGTTCTTGGGCTCAATATGTGAAATGAATGCAAAATGATCACAAATATCATGGAGTTTGGAGCGAGTAGTTATTGATTGAGATAAAACCTGCACACAAGAATAAAGAATTTCAGAATTTTATAATAGGTAGTGCAAATACTCAATTCTACCACAATAGCAAGTGGCTATGCGCGTCATGATCTACAAGGAGGGACTAGCGATGGAAGCTTTTTTAACAAGTTCTTTTTTAGGTTACAAATAATGGTTAAAGATCTTCTTTTAGTTCTTTAAAAGAAAAGAGAAAAAATATAAGTTATAGTTAAGTTAATAAGAAGGTGGTAGATTGAGAAGGTGGAGAAATAGAAATGGATATATATAAAGAAATTGAAAAGGAGTGATAAAAGAGTGAGTGTTGGTGATCTAAACTAAAATTATAAGAAAATAAAGTTAAAAATTACTTACCTCCTTTGGCCCAATACTTACCTTGAATCTGTGGCAATGATGTAACCTTGAAGTAGAGGCGATCAACGCATAGCCCATAAGAGTTGATTTTTGTCTCTTCCACATTACATCATCAAGATGATACAAGTATGAAAAGATATAGAATGAGACTAAAAATCTATCGTCATGAGCTATCAGTGGCACTCGCAAAGGCAAGGCTCTATCGTTGCCATAAGACTCACGTAGATAGCAATTGGTACCAAAATAAGAGAAGTAAAAAAGAAGAAGAAGAACACAAAAATAAAGAAGTACTTACAAATGTAACTATAGATTCAATCTTGTAACAATAAGAGAAAAGAAGAACAACTTACGTCGGTGTCACTCTCAGTACAAACTTCACTCTTGTTCTCATATGAAACTCTGATCTCCTCTGAATTACATAAATAAAACTGAAAATTACATAAAAAAAATAAAAACCTACACTAAAAAGAATGAAAAATTGGCCTAAAATCTATCTTTGCATGGTCGTTCCCTGTATGCTCTGAAAACTCATTATTTATAGGCAAGAATCTAAAGGGGAGGGGCGTACGAAGATAGGGGGAGCAAACGCTCCCCCAATAGATTCTAACAAGCCGCAAAAAGCGGCTTTGGCCATGTTTTCGCGGCCAAGGTGTGGCTAGGTGGCCACACCCAGGGGGTACAGCTTCTCGTTTCACGATATGACTTTATCTGGATCTGGATTTCTCATTTTAGCTTCTGAATTTGACGAAACGGCCTTTGATCTTTGACTTTAACCAATTGATTTATAGAAATTTATTCTAACTGGTTTTTAACCGATCTGATTTGCCCTGATCTACCCTGATTTTCTGATTTCGAATTAATTTTGAATTAAATCAGAATTTTGATGGGCTTTGCTCGTTTCTCTTTCCTTTCCTTTAGCAATGGGCATGCATATAAATTAGACAATAATTAGGATTAAAAGTAGAGTTTATTATATAATAAGTATGAGAATGTGACAATATATGTGCAATATATTTGACCGATCACACCCCCACACTTATCTTTTGCTCGTCCTCGAGAAAAACAACAAAATTACACTAAAGATTATTAGACCACTTTCGTAGGTCACACAATTGCACTAAGCATGTACAATAAGCCGTTAAACCTTTAGGTTTTCCATAGGGGACGAGTTTTGTCTCGTGAGGGTTTTCAGTGGATTGCACCCAAAAAATTTATAAAGAAAGAGAAAAATGTTAGTATTTTGAAAACACATTTTGAAAGAGAAAAATATTTTAAATATTATTGTAAGAATTAAGTAATTTATAAGTTATAGGAAATCAAAATTTTCATTCCTAAACTTAGTCTCTATTCAAAAATTTGTTATCAATTAAAGTAAGGAGTCAAATTGTACTTCTCATCTAGTCTATTACTTTACCTTAAGTCATATGCACCTTCGTGACCGTGAAATTTTTATTAAGCTTTCTTCAACTCTAACTCTTATGCCTTATTTATTTATTTATTTATTTTTTACTTTTGGTGGTATTATTTCTTAGTTCTATTAGGCTTTCTAATCTGCCCATGTAACGAGCTTTTAATCGGTAACTCCCAAACCAAACGGTCTTAGGGCACCGGATGAGAAACACACCAAGGACATAAGGACTAGAGCAAACAAGGCCATAAAATTAAGGATTTTGTTATATGAACCGCTTTTAGGCGTGAATACTTACGCTTTATGAGGCACAAATACCCAACTTAATCAGAGAATATATATATATATATATATATATATATATATATATATATGTATGTATGTATGTATGTATGTATGTATATGTATATATATATTTTTTTCTTTTTCTCTTTTTTGTATATAAGTCTAAGAATCTTTATTTTTGAACCCTAAGTGTGTAAGTATATAAAGTGTGCATAATTCTTCAAGGTAAAAATCAAGATTAAATTACTTTCATTAATTTTCTTCCTAGCCCTGAAATCAAACAAGTCATCTTATTTTGATCAAGTATAAGAAATCATAATTACGATTCTCTTATTCCTTAAAATTGACTTAATTTCTCACAAAAAATATGTCAAAATATTGTTTCTATTTTCAAAAAGTTTTTAAAAGTAAAGAAAATATTAATAAATTTTTTTAATAATAAAAGAAAACCTAAGTTATGTTAGAACCATCCCCCACACCTATCTCATGCATTGTCCTCAATGTATGAATTAATGCATAGATGCATGAAAAAGAAGAAAGGGAATGAAAATATTTACTTAAAGTGATGGTTCCGGTGGTGGTCTGATTGGTCTACGAAATGCGACCCAATCTAATTTGCGTGGAGTTCGAAGGAACCCACCAGAAACCTCTCTATTATAACCCACTAAAATGATGTTATCAAGAATTTTACCCCATCTAATTTCTAAATTTCACAAATAATTTCGGAGTCAATTTTATCAACACTCTTGTCCCAAAATGGAGTGTGAAAAGATGGAATGATTGACTTGGACTTAGAAAGTACAAGAACTAATACCGACTCAGGAAAGTGACTTAAGTCAAGTAAAGGCTCAAGAGTCGAGATTGGTTCAGGAAGTGGGTCCAAATCAAGAAGTTGAAACTCAAGTCCACATTCATTTTCCCACAATGGAATGTGACTTTCTAAGATTGGTGATTCAAATTCAAGAATGATAGCTATGGGAATCAAAACTGACTCTAAAATATTACTCAAATCATAGCAAAACAAGAGTCAATATTGATTCAGAAATTTGAACTGGATCACAAATTTGAGTCTCAAGGTCACATTCCTCATTTAATTCAATTTCATAAAAATGAGAACTTGCCAATTTGTCAATAGGACTTTTAAAAGTATGAAATTGATCAAGTTCAATATGATGATCATAAAAGATTGGTGATTCAATTTCCCGATGGACAGGCACATGATCCATTTTGGACTCTGGAGAAGGATTGAAATCAGGTGAAGACACCGGAGTCATTATTGAATCAGGAAGTAGAATTGAATTACCAAGTTAAAGTTTAGGACCATATTCATTCTCAAGTTCAATTTTAGGGAAGGAATAACTTGCCAAAATGTCAATATGATTTTCAAATTTTGGAGTTTGGGCAAGTTCAAATGGATGTGCTAAAATGGAATCTTGTTTTCCAAAACAACATGATTCTTTGACTCTAGCAGAATGATTAGCGATATTGGGAATGGTCAAAGGGTGAGAATAGAGAGTTTTGATCATTATATCTATGTCATGATTATGAGTGATTTGAACCTAAGTCATGGCTTCAAGCAGCTTTTCATAGTCGATTGGTTCATCATTTTGTTGCGATTGGACTTGAAAAGATGAAGTTTTATTTTGGAATTTTTAGTGAAATCGTGAGTCCATCAGATTTTGTGACTGTTGCTTGGACTCACGCGTATTCATTTCCAAGATTGAAGGTTTTCTATTTTGAACTGGTGGGACTGAGTATTATAGAATTGGGGAGGCCTAAAATTTTTGTTCGGCCTCCTGCATGCCTTCTATACTCTTTTCTAGCTCTGATTTTTCTTCAATAGGTTGGTCTAGAAAAGGAATATAGGAAGCAAAATCAGAGAATGAATATTATAAAAATTATGGACAAGGTGGATAAGGAGGACGAGTTGGTTGAAAATTGGACTCGGGGGAGGTGGATCCCTATTGACTCTGTGAAGAGTTGAAATTATTTTGAAAATTATGGTCATAAGATTAGGGGCATGGGTTGTATTAATTCGGATATGACCAATTCGGCACACTAAGTTGGTTAAAGTTATGATATGCCAGGTTTGTAATATTCGAAAAAAGAGGTTGGAGTGTAATATGAATTATCATTAAAATTAAAAAATTATTGTTATAAGTCAATCACACAAGAAATGTCAAACACAAACAAAGAAAAACAAACAAATAAGCAAACAAATAAAAAGAAAAATCTAACCTAAGTTAGGGTAGATCTTAGACCTAGACGACTCCTAACTGGTTAGACTGTCCACGAGAGGTAGCAAGATCGGTGGGAGGTATCCGTGCCTAAGCAACATGCCTAATTATGTCAAACCACTAACCTTCAGGGTTTCACCCCTCAATCCCCAACCTTAGACACCGATTTAGCCAGAGTCAAATTCAAATCAACTTCCCCCGTAGGTCAGTCTCCTATATGAGTCTGAGATGTCTCTAGGGCCAACGTATACTCAGCTTTAGTTAGGCTGATTAGTGAGTGAGGAGATGGTTTATTGTTAATGACTTTCCCACCTGATCTTATTTATAGGACAACCCTTAAATCAATTTAGTGCAATGTGTGCAAGATATAGAAAAGTAACATTCACAAGCAAATATCAACCAAGAATGTTTCCTAAACTATATGCAATGCATACGTACTTTTGTTCCAGCACTATTCAATAGTAAAGTAAAATGTAAACGAATTAGACACGTGCCTAAATGCAAAGTCTAAACCGTTTTTAGCATTTAACAAACATCATTTTACTGTTGATGTTAGAAAATTTGTATAGTAAGGCAAACAAGAAAATAAATAGCTATAGAATTTCAGCTTTGCTATTCAGCCAACTTGCAGAATACAGGTTAGTAGTTAACTCAGTTTTCCACTAGAATGTAGCAAATCTGAGGGCTTCTGAGCTCTACTTTCTAGAGCAGAGTTCAGGGCCACTTATATGTCCACTACAATAAAAATTTTCTTGTTGTTAAACCTGTACACCAAGAACAAAGAAGAGAGTTAACCAAAAATATAAACTTAAACAGAAAATTACTTACCATCCCTCCCCGGCAACGGCGCCAAAATTTGATTGAGATAAAATCTGCACACAAGAATACAGAATTTCATAACTTTATAATAGGTAGTGCAAGTACTCAATTCTACAATAATAGCAAGTGGCTATGCGGGTCGTGATCCACAAGAAGGGACTAGTGATGGAAGCCTTTTTAGCAAGTTCTTTTTTAGGTTATAAAGAATAGTTAAAGATCTTCTTTTAGTTCTTTAAAAGAAAAGAGAAAAAATATAAGTTATAGTTAAGTTAATAAGAAGATGGTAGATTGAGAAGGTGGAGAAAATAGAAATGGATACATACAAAGAAATTGAAAAAGAGTGATAAAAGAGTTGGTGTTGGTGATCTAAACTAAAATTAAAAGAAAAGAAAGTTAAAAATTACTTACCTCCTTTGGCCCAATACTTACCTTGAATCTATGGCAATGATGTTACCTTGAAGTAGAGGCGGTCAGCGCATAGCCCATAAGAGTTGATTTCCGTCTCTTCCACATTACATCATCAAGACGATACAAGTATGAAATGATATAGATTGAGACTAAAAATCCATGGTCATGAGCTATCAGTGGCACTCGCAAAGGCAAGGTGATAGGTAGTCAAAATTGCATATTTATCATCATATTTCCCTACTTATTCTTTTATATAGCACTGCTACGTAACGTTTTATTGTTTAGTATTGTACAGGCCTTGAGTAATCAAAGAATAAATAAATGATGCCCAATTGAAGCCCAAAAGCCCAAAAAGTCCACAAGCCCACATGCATGATTTATTTTAGTAATTTAGAAGCTTCTATCTTATCTAACCTAATCTAAAGTTAGATTCTAATTATTAATTTAAAATCTAGGACAGGAGGAAGGAGGATAAAGTAGGACTCCTAATTGCTATTCAAATCAAGAGGTGAAGAAGGATAGAATAAGATGGATCCTTATCCTAATTAAAATCAGAGGTGGACTTTTATTTGAACCTGGTTGCTTGCACTACAAGATAAAGATAAAGGAGAAAAAATCTGAATTTGATTCGGATTTGGAGATAGCCTAATCTCCAAGTTATCTAAAGATCATTGTATTTCAAAATCCAGAGCCCAAATTCAAGATCTGAGGATAGATTCTAAGATGGACGAACCAGAGGAGGCCACGCGAGAAAGCACGTGGCATTTGGCTATAATTTTGCCGTGAAAACGCGGAAATTTTCTCATTTTCGCGGTAATACGAGGCGGTTGGTGACACGTCTTCGTGGGAGAGTTGTACTGGGACTCTATATCTTAAATCTCCTATAAATACCCTTGCAGAGCAACAGAGAAGGCAGCTCTCAGAAGCTCAAGTATAGGGTTTCTTTTAGATCCTCTTTCTTTCTGAATTTATTTATATTTTTCTAGTTCTTTTTTACTATGAAGAAGAGTTGAAGAAAGGAGAAGGCTTTGTATTGAGTGGTGATAGACTTAATAAAAGGTCATTTTTTCTTTCAATCTCTTTGTATTTTTTAATTTGTGCTTCTTTTATTTTAGTTTCATCTAATTTATGCAATCTTTAAATACCATGGTAAATTCCACTATAATTATGTGTAACTAATTCCTTAGTAGCTTGCTAATCTCTCCACTAATTAAAACTTAAATCTATGAAGATAAGTTGATTGAACTCTATGTATGTTAAAAACCCTATGATAAATAAATAATTCTTGAAGATTAGTCATGAATTGAGTTAAACTAGTTTTAGGGTATACTATTTAATGATTATTCTTGGTTTATACTTGGATGTTTTGATAGTTTAATGTTAAGACTGCTTTTCTTAAACTATACTTTGGGACTTTGATAAACCAATGCTTAGTTTTATCTAGTGTACTGCCAACAGGGTTTAATCTCTCTTACTTTTCTTTCTTGGATTTGAAGCAACAATCTGGGTTAATCTTTATAGGTTCAACATGATATTTATTCTTGATAGACTAGTGTTTGGTTATGGTAGATGATTAGTTGGCTATATTTATTCTTACTATTTTAAATCTATTTCTTACAATCAATATCTCTTTTTTCCAAGCTTACTTTAGATAAAATCGATCCGAAAAGCTTCCATCGCATCCTTCCCTGTGGATCGACCCGCATAGCCATTGCTACCGCGGATAAATTGAAACGAGACTAAGACTTTTTAACTCTAACTCTTTCTTTATTATTTTTTCGTTTCAATCACATGGCTCTATCGATGCTATGAGGCTCACTTGGATAGCAATTGGTACCAAAATAAGAGAAGAAGAAAAGAAGAAGAACACAAAAACAAATAAGCACTTGTAGGTCACCTAGAGGGGCGTGAATAGGTGACTAGCTAATCTAATGATGAATTAATGTGAAATTAAAAACTATTTAAACAAACTAAAACTATTAAGCTAAACACACCAAGTATACACAAGAGTGTAGCCGAATTCCTAGTGAAAGGCTCTGGACTATCTCCTCAAGATTCCTCTAGATTAAGAGTTGAGGCGCCACTATGGCTCTCTTGACTGGATACAAGTGTGAGCAAACAATCCCAAACATATATCAATAAGGCACAAGATATATCAAGCATATAAAGATATAAGCAATATAAGCATGCAAGATATAAACACAAATGAGAGATAGAGAGAGAGAGAGAGCAATAGCAAACACAGAGATTTATTTCGAGGTTCAAGCACCCTTGCTCTACGTCCCTGCCTTCAACAGTATGAAGGATTTTCGCTATAAACGATCCCACCAGATTACTCGGTGTCGCAACACCTATAAGGAGTTTACACTAGAACTCTTGGACTCACTAGTCCCTCTCTTGTTCCCGCAAAAACAGCACACGTAAGCACACTAGCTTGCCGAGGCCGCACCTCTTACAACTCCTCCAACCACACGTTGGAATACTTGGTGATCACTTCACTTGATCACCACGAACACTTCTCACCGAGGCCACCCCCTCTACAACACTTCACAATACAAAGATGTAAACTTGAGATCACCTCTCTTGATCATAAAAACAACTCTCACAGCAAAGCTCCTATAGGATGGATTTAGCAATGGAAAGCTCAAGTATGTGTGAAAAACTAGGATAGAGATGTGGTGAAAAACTCAAGAAATCACTTTTGAAAACACTCTTGAAAACTCTTCTTTTGATATGGAAGTTTTACCTCTAAAACAAGTAGAGAAAACCTCTAAGATAGGTAGGAAAAACTAGCTCAAAAACTCTCTTCAAATCTTGTAGAAAACAGCCCAAGGGAACCCCATTTTATAGGCTCCCAAAAACTAGCCGTTGCAGGCCAACTGAGCAGCTGATGCTGCTGTCGGTCGGCTGGTCGACCGGCCAATGGTCAAATTTTTTACCGTTGTGGCCTGCCAATCAACCTCACGGTCGACCGATCCTGGGTTTTGACCTACCGGTCGACCGCCCGGTCGACCGAGGCCAGAACCAGAAAGCAGAGCTCTCTGGCGGTCGATCGGTCGGTCGACCGGCCCACAAGTCAAAAGACTTATGCATGTCTGTGTACATCGGTCGACCGGTTCCGGTCGATCGACCCCTGGATCGGTCGACCGTCTGGTCGACCGCCAGCATGGTCTGGTTGGTAATAAGGGATTGAAAACTTAAATTATTTAATACTAATTAAATCCCATAAAATCACATTAATTCGAAAAAATAAGTTCTTTGAAATACTGCGATTTACAAACATGTGTGATCAAAATTCAACACATATTACAAATATTTTGAACCATTTTTGCGATTTAGAAATTTTGCCTTAAACAAAAATCCGTGTTTTTCAAAAACGATCTCCAAATTGAAAAATGATTTTTTTTGAAACTTATTCTAATACAAAAATAAGATATTTTAAACACTTTTGAAGCTTAGTGTGTATGGATATGATCTAATACACATATAAGATGAAATATCAATGTTTTTGACAATAAGCTCTAAAATCGGTTTCGATAAATTTAAAACTCAAACACATGATATAGAAGCACCAAATAAGTTTTTCTAAACATTTGAACCAACAATGTACATAGATAAAATTCAAAACACATATAAACCATATAAACTCATTTTAATGAACTCTATTCATGAAACATAAAGATATAAACTTTGAAGCTCAAAAATCAAAACGGTATTTTTCAAAATCAAAACTATTTTATGAAAACACATATAAATTTTGTGTGCGTTTGTATATATGAGATTGAGCAATCCACAATTAATCTATCATTTATATTTTATCTAAAAATAAATCGTAACACTTACAAACATGACACAAGTCTTCTTGAAAATCTTCTTCTCCTTCTTGACTTGGTCAAAACTTTGATCCAATAAGCTAGACTCCTCTTGAGTACTTGATACGATCTTGATGCACGAACTCTTGAATCAACACGTGCTAGCTCCAAAACTTGACTTCGAATCTTTTGTTGAAGCTAAACACCTACTAAGATCTCGATCAAATATTTGAAACTAAATAAGCACAAGATCATTAGTAATATAACTACATGAGTTAATCATCATTAAAACTAGAGAGATCAGCCTTTGGGCTAACAATCTCCCCCTTTTTGATGATGACAAAACTCATGAAGTTATATATGCATGGATTAAAGTTAAGCTTCATAGAAGCTCCCCCTTAACTCATGCATAGCAATAAACATAAAGATATTTAATAAAGTGCATAAACTAAACATAAACATATATGCATAAACATTCATAAACTCATCAAATTCTTCTCCCCCATTTTTCATAAACAAGAAAATAAACATGCATATATAAACTCTCAAAATTCTTCTCCCCTTTTTTGTCAATTCATTAACAAAGGGGCGAAATAAATCAAAAAATAAAGATATATATGCGATATATATTCATGAAGAGGAGAGAAGTAAAGTTAGCTCCTCCTGTATACATGCATTACATGAAGAAGGGATGACAAGACCCTAACCCACATAAAGTATAATATACAATGCATAAGTGGAGATGTTAAGCTCCCCCTACACACGTGTACCACATAAAAAAGAGATGTCAAGCTCCTCAATGTGAGATACACTCAATAAGAATCTATATATAGAGAATATGTTAAGCTCCTCTTGCATATAGGCAATAAATATCAACAAATTTTAAAACAAAATTTTTGATAAAAGTTAAAACAAAATTTTGAAATTTCTAAAGTCAACAACACAAATTTTTGAAATTTCTTAAGTCAACAAAACAAATTTTGATACAAATGAAATCAAATTGAAATACCAATTTAAAATAATGCATAGGCTTATTAAGCATCTAAATTTAAGTCAAGCTTAGCATAAACATAATTTGTGCTTTAAACATGTAAGGATATGGTAAAACAAGCACAATCAAATCACATATATGTATGAAAAAGAAAATGAAAATACCAATTTGAAATTGATACTATTTGAATTTTGAAGCATACATATATATATGAGTATACAAAAATAGAATTCCATGAAGATCATATGTATAACCTATAACTACCACCCTTTTCATGCACATGTTTAAAAGATTTTCAATTTAAAACATACAAGGCATGGTCGCCCAACCATCTACCCTTTAAAGGTATGGGTTTTCAAAAATATGATTTTAAAAAATATTTTAGCATAATTTGAAAATCACTACTACATGAAGAATAAAGACTAGTTTAAAGATAATTTTGAGAACTAGTACTAGATTCTTCAAACATGAAACCAAATCATATAATTCATGAAGCATTGCTAAGTACACAAAATTGTCACTCAAGATCTATAAAGCTCATGAAAATAAAATCATGAGTAAACAAAAATAATGTCAGTGCACAAGAATCATGTGAATAGCATATTCATGAAATTAATCAATAAAGCTCAAAAACAAAGCTCATATGAAAATTCTCTTTTTTTTTTTAAACATGATATATCATATAGTTATGCATGAATCATCAAAATTAGAATATACAATGTACAATCAAATAAATAATTGAGCATACAAAAATAATAAGATATGTAAAGCATGTATCTCAAAAATTGTACATGTATAATACAAGTTTTAATAGAATATGCATATGAACGTGATATAGACACATAAGTCAAAACATGAATCATAAGATATGCATGTAAATCTATTTGAAAGTATAAAGAAAGTTTTTCAAAATTCATGCATAGCTAGGCAACCAATCAACTCAACTATAGGTACAAAACAACACATGGTAGAGTCTAGGTTACTTATACTAGCATATAAACATTAAAATCATTTTAAAGAAAAGGATGAAATGGTTACCAAAATGATGTACCCAATCCATTTCTTCAAAACATAAGGTGGTCCTCCCACCAAACTTCCTTGATAGCGATGCATCAATAGGATATGTCCATCTAACTCCACATGCATCCACCACTAAGGCACCATACCTCTCACGTCATGTGAGAGATCACACCTACATCAAATACAAGTGGTGAAATTTTGGTACCCATTTCTTTTTGGGTCCACGGGGGTTAGTATTATAAGGAACCTAAACATTATTATTTGCAAAATTTATATGATTTAGTCTATCAAAGTAAAATCTTACAAGATGGCCTTTGCGACCACAATGTGTACATTTGTATACTCTAACATGCATATGAGAATGAGTGTGATCATGATGTGCATAGTGTGCATATGTATGCCGTGGGTAATGTGCATGAACATGTGGAGCTTGTTTCTTTTGAAACAAGGTTTCCAATCTAGAATGGTTAAATATACAATTGCTCAAAGTTGAGCTCAA